>JAOXNN020000004.1:6071062-6109143 GCA_028571205.2 Hydropsyche betteni
CCCACCCACCCACGAGCTCCACCCCCAGGCCCACGTGCGCCTGTCACGTGACATGTTTGCGGCGGGCGTCGGACGCGCGTCGAATTGATTAAATTGTTCGCCGGGTGACATTTGCGTGCCGCCCTAGGGGGTGGCCGAGGGGGTGGTCTAGGGGGTGGTTAAGAGGCGGTTTCGCAGGGGGTGGTGGTCGGTCGCAGGTGCGCGGTCACGTACGTCAGTGCGCTCCGCGGGTGTGGGAAAAACTACGCATGTGGTGTACGCTTTCGGACGGCAAAGTGTTAATTAGTCCTTTGTCGGTCCGGTATTTGACACGTATGAACGGCGGGTATTGTGCGCAATACTGTTTCGGAATAAATTCTAGCTTATTCGTGTGTGTTGTTGTTATTTTGAATGTCGTAAAGTAGATTTGTTTATCTTAGGATTCGATTATAAAAAACGTGAAGCGATATCGCTTATCAATTCGATCAAATTCGCTTCGCAAAAATAGATCGCATGTAAAATGTAAAGCGAGTTAGTAATTCGAGATCCGATCGACGGTGTAACGAAAGTTTGAATGACTAATAAGAAAATCCGTTTATAATTATAAACAGTAATAAATTCGAAGCAAATGGCTCCTAATTGGTATTTTATTAGGTGCAACATTGAAACGATAATTATATAGCTCGTGCCCAAAATTCACTTTACAAAATACAGGGTCGATTCGCTATCGGCAAAATCATAAGCCCGTAAATTACGCAAATATTTGCGTGTGCATGCTGTTGACCGAACACGTAATAGGTCAATGATCAATTTTCTAAAAAAATTGCGTATTTTTGTACGGAATAAAAAAGAGAGTTCGTTTCGATTCACGAAACGTACAGAAATCGAAACAACTATTCAACCTTGCGCTGTATTTTTTTCTCGTTTCTATTATATTTTCCAATAGGAAAAATACACAAAGACGACTGTATCGAAGAAATATAATAAATATATACAAAGTTATCTGTGTTCCGTGTATGAGGAAGCATTCGGATATGATCGAATAGTGCGTGTGTGTAAACTCTCAATTTTACACGACAGTGCCCGCCGATCCCTCGACTCGTGAGGTTCTTGTTTGTCGAGGATTTAAAGGGTCACCGATATATCGAAGGACAACAACAGCGTCGATTATGTTTGCTAACCTTTTCCCTAGAAGAGATGAGAGTTTTTCGAAGTGTGAAAAAAGTTTTTTGACCTCTCGCCATTGATACGCTATTTCTAAAAAAGTATATTTATTAGACGCGTCCTTTCGATGCCGATCTTTTTGAATTATAATACTTCACTGGCGAACTGAGATATTAAAAAGACGACGGATTTGTTATACAGTGTACATTTTTGTTCATGAAGTAAGATTGCAGCATAAATTTTGAAATAACGTGTAAATATTTGAAATTCAACAAATCATCAAAAAATTTCAAATGGAATTCCGAGTACTTGGCACAAAATCAAAAATCACATTAGAATTTATTGACGTATACATTTTTTTAAAGAAAACATCATGCAAAAACAACATCAAGTTGCCATTGATATCATCACTATACTAAATTGAAAAGTCATCAGTCACAAAAACATTTTCCACGTCTGAATTGAGAAATGCGGTCTAAATGCATTTTCTCTATGACACGTTGAAAATATGATAGGTCGTTAGGAAAACTTGTCGAGTTATGACACCAGAACGCCATAACAGTCTACGATAAAATAAATAACACACACCGTAATGGCTCAATTTATAGAAATCGTACGATTTTTGACTACAAACGGTGTGATTGATGACGACGTTTCCGGGTTAATTGGTTTACTTGAATAGCGCGTCTCCCGTTTAATTAGTTACGTTATGTTCGTGACGTCCCGCCAAGTTGATTTGTCAATTAATTCAATTGTTTTATTTAAATGCGTTTCTTGTGAATACAAATTACGAGACAGGAAATAAATATGTTCGTAGTGAAATGAGTGGTTTTTTTTTCGAAAAAAAATAAATAGAAAAACAACTTCACAACAAATATATAATAGAAGATATTCATGAAAATTCATTTAACATTTATGCCATTTTGATGGAGGCTAATCATTTTCACGAGACCACCCGCGCACAGTGCCAACGATAAAATCGCATTTTCCTACAAGAAAAACAGAAACCACGAGACGTGCGAATTTTCACAATCGAGAACGAAAATCAAATACCAGCAACGAGCAGCGACGTTCAAAAGGAAAAAATGGAAAGCAAAGAAAACCACAATAGAATTTTCCACTTATTTCACTCTGATGCAGACCACCGTTGGGGATGCTCGCTTTGTGCCCCGCCTGTCCGTCCGTCTGTCAGTCCCTTTGCCGACACTAAAATAAACATTGAATTGAAACAACGTGCATTACCTACGTAAGTGGTTGCAAGTGGCCTGAAAGTTGTATATAGCATTATGAGTACAAGTTCTCGTCTTCCGAGCGCGTTTTCTTGTCTGGTTGCAACTTTTATGACGCATGCATTGAATTTCGTATTCGTAATTCGATTTAAGTTGCACATTGTGGTTGTTGGGTTTATGTGTACGTGTGTGAGGAATCGTGTTCGAAATATTGATGGGTTAAGTTATGTAATGGGTTCGTGGATGTTGCGAATGGGTATTCGAAAATGACTGAACTGATTGATAAAAGTATATTTTTGTCAAAATCCATCTCAATTTTCATACTTTGCGCAAAGTTCTCTATTTCAACAGATAGGAATTATTGAGAATTGAACAATACAGTGAATTTTCTATTTATAAAATTCAATAAGTGGGAATATAAAAATTTAAAGCTTTACTTTTATTCTGTGAATATTTTATGAATTTTTTTTTCTGTATATGTTTGTTTCATAAAAAAAATGTGCATATGGCTTTGATTTTGGTTTCTTTAAATATATTTGTAGATAGGGTCGCATAGAAAAATTGAAAAAAAATGTGTTGGTTCATTGCAGATTCGTGTCGACACTCGACACCATAGAGTCCGTTCGAGCATATTTTTAGCAGCTGAATAAAAATACGTGAGTTTCATTGAATTTATTGACACTTTGCGTCCGTTGCTGAACTTGGCAACTGGTCGATGTTGCGAAAACAATGGATTCTGAAATTATATAAAAAACGCCAACATACACACCATGTACATATGTATGTTTATCAGGATCTTATTACATTATCGAGAAAAACCATATAGCAACGATTTGTAAACAAATATCTCTGTATATTATATTAAGACAATATAGTATTAAATATTCATAAAGTGAATACGTTAGGTAAATGGAAGAATTATGTTTAGCTAACATAGGATTCACATAAAATAGAAAATGAAGATGGTATTTGTATTATATTTATCTATGAAAAGGTTGTTTCGTGACATCAAAATGAGTATACAGTTTTATGGAGCACCATAAGCAAAAAATAATATAATATTAACCTGCGGATTCTTGTGAAAAAATAAACAAGTATAGATCGTTCTGCATGAAGTAATATCTAGTGTTTACTTTCTTGAAAGCAGAAACAACTCGAGAAAGTTTTTCCGAAAAGAATCATTGTATGAGAAATTACCCCGACGTTGCGTGAACTATACAAAAGTTTCACAGTAGAAAAAATATTACTTCTCATATTTCGTTTCATTATTACATTTACCCAATTCAAAAGCAAAATAATACAAACGAAAAAACGCGAATAAAAAACTTTTATCTAGATACTTCACATTCACAAAATTTACAAAATCAGATAGAACATGAAAACACCGATAATATTCACAATATAATAAAAAAAATTCAACTTGGCACACACCAAACAGAGCGAACTCAATTAAGAACACTCCACGACCCCGCATAAATCAACCGATATAAAAAAAAAGTTGAAAAAGCCTCGAAACACCCCATCGGATCCGGCCAGCCTGTACAGTAGGCGAATATTCGGGGCTCTCGCCATGAGCATCATCAGGTTTTGCCGATAAATCGAGCTCAGCTCTAATTTCCATGGGGATATTGGGGCTCGTTTCGACACTTAAATCCCATCAGGCGTCACTCGCGCGCGCCACCCCATAATCCGCGGACCGCACACATCTGCCAAGCGCGCTGGTTTCCAAACTGTGTAGTCTTGTATGCAAAATGATGAAGTGGTTTATTCAAAACCTGATCTAGTTCATGTTAGGAGTTTGACCTAGTTGCACATCGAAATTTCTAAACTAATTCGTGCAAAATTTTGGGAAATTCGATGTGTATTATGAAGAAAACTTTGTAATGATCTAGGTTTTTTTAAATTATTTTTTTTTATTTATCGTTGATATAAAATTATATATTGATAGTTAAAATAGTTGAAGATCTGAAAATGTGCTGTTGACCTAATCGTTTTATAAAAATAAATTAAATATACAAAATTTTCAGATTTTATTCCCCTTACATAATCGAAAAAATCTATTTAATTTAATTAAACCAGAAATATTTTAGGGCATATAGAGTGCTTGAAAATTCAATGTAAATATAATACACGCATATATGTCTCTTGTGCAATGTTAAATTCAATAAAGCATGTCGGAAACATGGCTGACCATTTCGAATTTTTCGTGGAGCCGTTTCGAATGCGCTCCAAGTGACAAGCCGTAAATTTTGAGCCGGCTCCGTCGTAAACATGTCGGAAAATCAAATGAAAATTTGTCCAATATTACTCTAATTTACCGGATTCACTTTGCGTTAAACTACTCCGCAAATAACACAGATCGAACGCGATAAATCGAGACTAAATAACCAGCGAAATTTAGCAGCCAGCGACGGTCGCGTTAAAAAATTTCAAAAATAAAACGATCGCGCCACAAACACCAAATCACATTCGAATTTAAATCCGTCCGTATTTATTGAATTTATAAATTAGGACAAGAAAAAAGCGAATCGTTATTGGATCGAGTTAATCGCGAGTGTAAACAACGTCGAATACGTGTATCCGCGAATTAACCCGACCGACGCGCACGTGCTCTCCGTCCGTCGATTTTTCTCGAATCTCCGCGTATATTTTTTACGCATATACAACAATATGTATATTACGTATACTTTTTTATATTTTCGAACATATACAGAGATGTGCGTCGTGTACTCGTTCGTTTCCGAAGCGAATCGAAACGAAATAAATAAATATTTCGCGCACGACCCGCACACGGCGACGGATATATCAAAATCGGATCGAATCGTAAAACGTACAGCACGAATTTCCACTCGAAAATATGGTAAATCGCGCTGGCCCCGATCGTTCGTGCACTTTTCCTGCTGCGGAAAATATTAAACGCTTTTCCAGGTATATAATACGTATGAGATTCGTGAAGTGTGATGGTGGTATGGTGGTACGACATTGCAATATTGACTGTAAATCAAGAATCAAATTGCAAATGGTTTTCGTACTAACTTGGGAGTGTAAATCGTAAAAAAATATTACAAAACATGTCTATGATTTTAAATAATTTTAAACATACTGTTTACAAATGATTACAATAATAAAGTGATAAAAAAACTGTTTTGAATGTATATTTTTATCTATAGATGAGATGATTTCAGTGTTCAACTTTTAGAATTATTTTTCTCTTGTCACTACATACGATAAAGAAAAATGCTCGAACTTTCGTAGATATCAGAAACACATTTTTCTGCAGTGGACGTTAGCTATGCTGCATATGATGAAGACGTTAGAGTTTCTATATAGCTCTAGTTAAATCAGATTTAACAAAAATAAAATGATATTATAAACTCTTAATTATCATAATATTGATAAAATAAATATTAAAAATAATGAGATGTTTAAAAAACACGAAAATCGCTCCTCCGTCTAAATATGAGCGAGTGACCGAACTCGTCGTCGTATTATATGAAAAATAAATAAAAATATCCCGCGCGGAACAAAAGGAATAAAAATACGCGCTTTCAGCACACTGTGCCCTGAATAAAATATGCCGTTACATTTTCGGTATGTGTGCATTTCTGTTCTCTGTCCCACTCGTGTGATCTCGTCCATGCACGACTAACTCTATTTCGGTTACTATAAATCATTGCTACGGTTTTCTTTTGTCTTTACTCTTTCGCTCTATCTGTAGCCAGTATCGTATTTTTGCTTTAGTGTCTTCGATTCGATATGAGAGAAACGAGCTAGGTGGGTCCGCGTTCGATATTAGCTGAAAAAAAAATCTTAACGTGACCTACGAACTTCTGTTACGTTGTATATCGTTTCCGAGAAATATAGTAATAATGTTAAATGAAGAATTGCTTGTGAAGTACTCTCGAAATAAACTAGTTGATGTGATGGGGGATCGTTATTGTTTACGTTTTTTATATCAATATGAAAATAGCCGGTTATGATGATGGAACAAATAAAATATCAAAATATAACTAGTTGAACATACAAAGATTCATAAAATGAAATAAAATTTGAATATAAACTAATCGATTCGGATGTCTAATTAATAAATCATATTATATATGTATAAAAAAACTCATAAAAAACATAGATTCCATTACCTAAAAAAAAAAGCTTCACCCCATAGTTTCAGCATTGAAATCGACCCATAGACATGCAATTAAACAAAAATTAGCCCCAGGGTCGAAATCCACAAACCCATGCCGATAAATTGAATTAGTTTTCACGTACATACCACCACAACGGCGGACTCGAATTAAATAACGCGTGAAGCCTTCACCGCTAAATCAGCGAAAGGACACACGATCCGCAGAAACGGCCATCGCATACACAACAAACACCCACGCACACATTACCCATCAAACAGCGATATAATTCAATGTACTCATATATGAAAGCGAACATCGCGAAGCCCAACACAACGCTATGCAAACTTGTCCAAGTCTATTGTGTTCGGCGTATTTACGAGCCGGAGACTAATCGGAGGCGTGCTCGCGCACTATGCACACACTTCACAATACGACACAGTAATATAATAACGTGTGTATAATATGATGCGAGTGTGAGCAATTATCATAATCTAATTGGCATAATTATATGCGATATTAAATGCGTGGCTTGCTGCCAAGTGAGCATGAGTCGAAGCCAATTTGACGCGTTATAACTGGTGCGAGATTCGATGCCACGAACGTTGAATTGTTAAATATTCCCGACGAAATAAAGTGTTATTTGATTGTCATTAAAAGTTATTATTGTTTAATAAAAATCAAATATAAATTTGACCTTCTTGATGCTTCTAGGCATTAATTCTATCAAAAGGGAAGTTTCGCAGTCGGGAAGGTCTCAAAGGCGTGGTCATCGAACGAACGCGGATAAAAAGGTTGTCTGTTTCGGGGCCCTTATTACATTTGTAAGGCCTGAACGAGACTGAGCCGCCCTTTTATAAATATATAACGCGGAAACAGTCGCGCCGAGGTCTGCTATGCATAAAACTTTCTTTTTTCCCTTATGCTCGGCAAGTTTGGCCCTGAGAGAGTGTGTGGCCAAAGTGCGTATGTGTGTCTGTATGGTAAAAGCCCTTTTGTGCTGTATTTTTATGCTGGCTCTTTCAAAAATGTACTTTTTCGCTGCGTAATACGTGCGTAGTTGTAGTGTTGTTGCGAAAGATGTACGATGTGGCTTATCGGAAATGGGCTTCGGCATTTTTTGAGATTAGCGAATCCGAGATACGCCAAAATGTTGTGCTCGATATCAAGAGACGTCTAAATGTTATTTTACATTGAAATGTTTTTTAAAAATTCTCATGAAAATGGGTATAGAAGAATATACACATGTACATCTGAAAGATATAAATAAATTCAACCGTTTTTTGAAGTACAATACAGAAACAAAAAACCATATTTGTACAGTAAATGTGGAAAAAAAACCATATCTTATTCAATATAAAAGTCCTACAAAATCGAACCATTCGGTTCAAAAGTAAATGTTCCCTTAGCAGCACTCTCATTCTTATTCAAAAATAATCAATTCAGAAACGATATCCGCATTGGATCGAAATTACATTTATATAAAATTCAATGAACACAGTAAGAAAAGCCCACGTGAAAAACACACAAACAAAGGTGAAAGTTCACACGAGCACGTGATTGTGTGAACGAACAATACACAAAATAGTACATGTACGTAAATAATATGGTATGCAAGTGCACACAAAAGCTCTCGAAGTTTTTCCCGACGTACCTAAGCGCAGCCGGATTGTGAGTAACTTACTTTCGTAAAATAAACTTATTAGATTAAACTCGGAAAAGTTCAAGTCGGCACTCACCGTGAGATTTTTAAGTTTCACAATTTTAAAGAGCTTTGAAAAAAGCGAACAACGTATTATTCGGGTGGAGATTTAAAAAATTTCACCTCTAAATCTTTATATAACGTGGTAACGTTATACGATGTTTCTGAAATATGCGATTTTTATACGATGTTAAATCTTCTTTTTCATCTTTGTTGTTTGCAATATTTATAGAAAAAGCATTTAAGAATTACGCTTGATTTTTATTGTTTCAGACAATCCAATTTTTTGCTCTCCACCTGTATAAGAATTACGAAGCCAAACAGAGTACTTGGTATTAATTTAATCAAAATATTTGTTTTTTATATAAAACGTAAACTTGGCATAGAAATATTATATAAATAGGAGGCATTTTCTAAGGCTTTGAAGTAACGCCGCTTCGTCACGATACGCGCCTGTAGAAATGAATAATTTTCAGAGCTTTTCGCTGGCAAGCTTTCGAGCTTTAAGCTCGGTTAACAAGAGGCAAGAAAAGCTCGTCAGGCTGGCCATCGGGGATCCGGCTTCCCCATCGGCCGATTCAATTATGCGAAAAACCCTCCCAACACCCACCAACCCCACCCATAAGGTGAACCACTTTACGGCGAAGGGACTAATATTGTTTACGTCGCCCGTCTCCCTTTACTTCTAATTTGAATTTTTTGCATTTGAAATAAATGACGTCACAATAATACGTTTCATGATGTATCACGGTCGGAGGTATGAGTGATGCTTCACGTTTCGGCTTCGTTCGCGGAATACAGTAAAAGGAACTAATTTCGAAATTGAAATGTCACGCGTTGTTGTGAAATTCATATTTATATTTCAAGTTATTATGAATGTAAAGACGAATTTTCACGAAAGAATACGCAGACACAAATATAATTCATATTTAATCAAAAGTTTACTGTGCAAAAATGTAATAGATCCGTATAATGAAATAATTTTTTATCATAATAAGAGATTCAAGCTTACACTTTCAAATTAAAACGAAACCAGGTACGTGTATGAACAATATGAAAAATTCTGCAACTGAATGGGTGAAAATTTAAAAACTGACACGGTATAAAAGCTCGCGAGCGTGCGTTCAGAATAATAACAGCGGTCCTAGCGCAGGTATGCTATCTTCATAATCACGCTTTTTCGCAGAATTTATGTTAATTTGACGGCAGAATGTGGGCAATGGAGGCCTCAGCACAAAGGAAGCAGCTCCGAGACCCGGCACGTACTTCTCGGGGGGTGGTTGCACCACGAGCGGGTGGTCCCGCAGAAGCCTGCAGACTTCCAAAGGGAGTAATCCGTTATAAATCAGCGGATGAGGGGCGGTTCCCTTCGACGGGACAGTTTTGAAAAGAGCCCGTCCTCTTGCAGTCTCCTACGTGTTGAAAGGCGGAGGAGAGTATGGATTTTGGATTATATCGAAGGCTTGTCGATTTCTTGAGTTCTGTCGTGCGAAAAGATGAAATATTTAAATGGAACGTAATCGATTGTTTCGAGAAGTTAAAACGAGTTATTCTTGCAAAATAATAAAAGCTAGATCGAAAAGTTTCACGGAGCAATATTACTTGTTTTTTCGATTATTTCCAGGAGGAAACTTTTATGGAAAAACAAAGAACAATATACACAATAGTCACGTTTATATAAGCCTATTCAACATACGCGTGGTCAAGTTTTCTAGAACATAACAGATCCAATGGTCGTGCAGTAGACGCCTTCTTCTTACTGCCGCGCCGAAGAAAAACGAGTTTCATCTTGAGGAAGAAAAGTTTTCAACTTGAGCGCATGATTGATACAAAAGTACAAATCCTCGAGCGGAGCGCGGCAATAAATCTACCCCGGTCGAGGGGTTGAAGGTTTGTTTTCTCTATTTTTTTTATTTGTGTTTTTTCCGCCGATGTCTGAGGTCGACGGGTGCTGATTGTGGCTGTCGTGTTGTTTTGAAAACGTTCTGAACGAGCACTTTGAAAAAGCGAATTCTCGCTTCCAACTCTTAGAAACGTATACAATTTTATTGTAATTTAATTCAACAGAAAAAAGCAGTGACTTGGTCTCACTTATAAAAAAATATATGAAAAATAAATTTTCTTATGAAAAAATTGGTACATGATATTCATAGACATGTTCTTTTATAACTTAAAATATAATATAAAAGCATATTCATGCAATATAACAACAAAAAATAATCGAATCAAAATCTGAACCGTCATGCTGAATAATCTCCCATCATAAATACGGACCTACACACACCCAATCCAAAAAAATTAATTGAAAAATAGAGCAAACAATAAATTATAGCAACACACCCATAGGGCCGAGCACACCCTACCGCAAATCCCTTAATAAGTTGTTTCGCCCATACTAGGGGGAGACCTTTGGCTATCCCCAGCAATTGTATCCGTGGCTGCCATTCGGGCCACAGTTGCGTTGACGTTCCCTTCATTTGCATGCAAATGTTATATTAAACGGACTCGGTGCACGACGGCCAATGTTAAAAATGAAAGATCGATCGGAAGGAAGTAGGGCCGAAGGGTGGCCCGGCGGTCGAGAGGGCGGAAAAGTTCGGGTGCTGCTGTGTGCAAGATTAATGTTGGTTCGATATCGACGGCGATACCCCGTCAAAGTGAAAGTGGAAATCCATTAATTTTTGTAAACAGGTTCGCCCAAGAAAATGGGAAAGCGTAATACAGACTTCAATTAAAGGTATTGGCTATTGATTCGTTCCGCGTGCCGGCGTTCCGTTGTGTATACGTTTGTTTTTTTTTTCGCCGAATACAATTTTCAAAATTAATTTGTTTCAGTTTGGAATTTATCAATTGATTTATATCAGTATAAATATTTTTTTCCAAGAAATATATTCTCCGTCTGTACTACCATAAATTTATTACGTTTGTATTTGCTTTAAGAATTTTGATTTATCTACACTTATTGATCGTTTAATCATTCGGAACATTTTTTTATAAATATAAAATGTAAAAAAATAAATAAATAACACTGAAGGCATTCGATCTATAAATTATATAATTAAAATGAACGAAATTTCATTATAGATTGTGGCTTTGATATAAAAATATCCATTTGAAATAAAACGGAACCAATTATTTTAATACACTTTTATATCAGAATGAAAACCCCATTGAATTTGAATAACTTCTTTATAAAGTCGTTAAACAAACAATATCCGTTCTAGACAAATTCAAATGCAAAATGACATTCCACATAAAGAAGCAATAAATGTTCGATTGAAAGAAATGCCGATAAAGGATCAAAAAAGCGTACAATGCGAACTTTATTCAGCGAAAAAAAAAAATCACTTTAAATGCACGATCGAAGAAACTAAAAAAAATCATCCGACCATAATATGCGCGTGGAATAAAATATCATTTTCATATCGGAGAAAAACCGCATAAAACTTCAAATGCGAGCTTTCGCGAAAAAAACAGGACGATTCCATCTCACAGAACTTCTCACTCACAAAGAAAATCGACAAGAAAAAGCACACATTATATTATAACACCGACCGAATCCTCCGAAAAACATTACCGATTCCGAAACAAAAGGGCCACTTTGCACCCCCCGCGCCATTTTACAAGTCCGGGTCTCGCCCCGGTTTAAGCAGCGATTTATGCGACGCCCCCCAATAAATCTGGAATTCAATAATCCAATGACGACGAGTGGGGGGGGGGGGGAGGGGCGAGAGTCGAAGGGGAGGAAGGCCCCGTCTACACGTCCGCAATGTGTTAACTGTTGCGATGCCGTGACCGAGTCCGCGGCCGCGATCTTTATCTACGACCGAACGACTATGCGATGTTCGTTTTTGTAATGGATCGTTTATCGTAAAACAATTTCGTGATATTGAATATGGTTTTTCGTGTAAATTGAATTTTTCATTGTATACTAGCTGAACCCGGCAGGCGATGTCCTGTCAGTCCATATTATAACAGCTTGTAAAAGAATAAGTTGAGTTTTAGTAAATAGTATAATATTCATCAATTTCATTTTTAATTATCTAAAAATAATTGAAATTAACACGGTATGAATTGATAGGTTTGAATTGTGTAACTAAGATAACTAAATTCAACAAACGACAATATCAAACAAACAAACAAACGACAGATATTCGGCTCTAAATACTGGATTTTTTTTCATCTTAAAATAGCGCCCGTTGTCTCGTTGGCCCGTTGTTCTAGTCATTTTCTTGAATGATAGGATGTGTGTATGGATCGATTGTAATTATTGTAATAATTAATACGAGGCGCGGCGGTGTAATTTTCCATACAAAATTACTTATATTATTTTATAGCTTTTCTTTAGGAATTTCTCCATTATTTTTATTTTTAAACCACCTGTTAGTTAAAGCAAACAAAAGAAAAAATAAACATCCAAACGGCGAAGCGGTTTTTGAGTATTAGCGTTTCAAGGGACGGTAATTCATTTTTATATATATAAAGAAGAAGAAGATTAATTTAGTTTATAATAGACAATTTGTAATTTAGGCAACAAAAATTTCATTGTAAAAGCAACGAAAATTATATTGCTATGAAATTAAATTAAATTATATTGCTATTGCTAAACTAAGAAGAAATTCCAAAGTGGTAAAAAAATTCCCATGTCGACGTAAAAAAATATTATATCAATGGAAAATTTTTGATTCCATGGTAAATAAAAATTCCATTGTTATAGTAAACCTGTTCACTTAATTTTGTTTAATTTTGTTAAATTTTGTTTAGATAATTTTACATTATTTTTAAAACTATTTGTGTAGGAAGAAAGGGAAAATTTGGATTGTAACTTTTTGAAAAAGTTTTCGTGATGAAAATACATAAAATTCTTTTTCATATTATGATTATGATTTTTTGCATGTAAATACCTTATTTTATTTTATTATAATAGCCCCGAGATTTTTGTGAGATAAATAGAAATTTAATACTATTTTAGACGGAAACTCAGTGGGAGGTTTTGCTAACCTTAATATAATATTTATAAGAAACGCCTCCAAAAGGCGAAATTGTGCGGAATTTTATAAAAAAATCAAATGTTAATAAAAAGTGAATCTGATTCCACAGAACATGTATCTAAATGGCATTCATAAAAAATAACGATATGAATTTCCATAAAATAATGATTTTTTCATGTTGAAAAATTTTCAAAAAATAAATTCTTATCGGATAAAGCGCGATCAAAAGCTCCAACCTATTTATTTCGAGGATGAACTAAATTGTCACTAAAAAAAATCAACAGATACAGTCACCATCGAAATTAAAAAACAAACAATACAAAAACCCCACACTACCCCAGTACATACACCCCATAAAAATCCAACCTAAAACAAAACAAACCACCCATAACCCCGTGACGTCGCCCAAACAACAAAAGCGAACTGCAACCCATCCTGTGACAGACCGAAATGTTAATATTCGAAGCCCCCCCCTTGTATGCGTTGGCCATTGCTATTTCGACGTCCGCGCGCGACTTAAAGGTGAGGACACGTGAACTTTCGGCAAATGGCGGTCGCAAATCACGGCCGCCGTCGCGCATAGAAATGTTTACGGCTCCGTTTTCGTTTTCGCAACTTTCCCGGCGGCGAGGCTTGTGGGGAATTTTCGAAATTTCGAAATTCGACCGTTCGTTTTTTGTATTCAGTCGTCGTCGGCGTCACGTCGAAACTTTCGTTGCTTTCTTTACCTTTTTTTTGCGCTTTGCTCCGCGAGGCCGCTGAGGTGGAGCGTCGTGGAGATTCGGCTTTGTGGTTGTATTTTATTTTTTTCGGGGACTTGTGCGTTTGGATATTAAAGAAAATCGCATTAGCCGATTTACATCTTCATGAATACGACGTAAGATAAGTTTTCATAATAATGCGAGACATTTGAAAACTCGATTTGTATTATGGAAATTTAAATGAGCTGATTTTTCTTATGAAATTGAGTCGAAATGAAAAATAAACATTTCCAATAAATATATTATATTTTAAAAATACAGAATATGTAAATAGTTTTAAAGAAAACTCTAACAAATTTATACTGTAAAAAAATATTAATTATAAAACTTTTGATGGGATTTCGTCGTGGGATAAATAATTTTTCTATATATTTGTGAATTTTATGTTCACGTCGACAGCAACGTCTATAAAATTTTATTTGATGCGATTGCAAAACTGCTTTTTCGTTCGAACATAACGAACAAAAAACGAAAGTTCATAAGGGCGGGTGGACGAGACGATGCGCCGAGGGCAGTAAAATAAACTAGCAGTAAATTCAAGTAAAGTAAAATAAAATGAAAAAACCCGTAGATATTGTACTCCGTACGGATTCATGATCTGACAGCAGATAAAGGGAAAACGAAAAACAACCGAAGCTTACGAATGCGCTTCGCTCTTTATGTAAATTAAGGGAAAATATAGCAGACGCGCACACATAAATATAACGAAAACCTCGAAATTCGAAGCCGTTGAAAAACTACCCCGAAAACCCATAGTCAAATAGGGTTTTACCTTTTTCAACGCGGTATTTAAAAAACATGGATAAACCATCCCCTTTTATTGTGTTTACATTGGCGTACATGGAACAATATTGTTTGAAATGCACCGTAAACTTGGTTTTAGCTTCAGAGAATATCTGTATTTTAATTAAACTAAAAAAAATATTTATTCTTTAAAATGAAAGTTTTGATGTAAAACTCATTAACGGAATCTCGGATATATTGAATAGGTAATATATAATATTATTCATTAGATATTTTCGCAGTCATATTCACAAATCATAATCCTATATTGATGTTTTATTAAACTAGAATTCCATTCTTGAATATTTTTATAATTTATCACAAATAAATTAACGTCATTTGAGAATGTACAAATAGACACAAAAAAATAACCACACATTCTGACGATAGATGGATTTTCGAAAGGGAGGTTCGCGTAACCCGATGACGTTTGTTTGTTTCACTTAACGTTTTTTCCCTCGCCCCCGAACATGCGACGGGCCAAAAGAAGAAATATTTGATATCGCCCCTCGCACTACGGTTAAAGGTTTCGTCTGCGCGTTTTTTCCCCGTTTATTTTTTCAGCTGAAAAAACGGCGTTCGGATGGGGACGAAACAAAACGCGAAAGCCATCAAGACGTCTCGCTAATGTACGGTGATTTATATGGGGCGCGCTCTTCCGCCGCGCGCTGGGAATTTGTCAATATTTAAATATTTTCGCGCTTCTTTTCATTTTATATTTATGTAGGAAGCGAACGCGGAATGGACGTGAGCGTGCATATGTGGATATGTGGGCGATGAGAGTGGTTCTCGTTTAGGTTGATGAAAAACACGGCGCAAAAGAGCAACCCTCATCGACCCTTATCGTCTGGGGTGGCTGACACCCCAGCCGATTCGAATACGTGCATACGTTCAGTCTGCATTGTGTGTTTGAAAAATGCAGGCGTTCCCAACATCAAGTGTGCGATTTGAATATTTTAAGCCGAAGGATTCGATAAAGTTGCCGTTCTTTGAAATTGACGATATGAAAAATCTTATAAATATACGTTTCATTAATTAGTTACACAAATCGTATAATTTACGGAAAGATATGAGCCATTGCATCACTGTCTCCGTCTCTAAATGATACTACTATTAGTGGATTAATCAAAATAGAATGAGATCAAAGATCCTCAACTGTAGAATGCGTCTCAACCGAAATAAAATTAATAGCGGCGACAGCTGCACAAGAAGTGTTACGATCGGCAAAGAGGAATCCGTCTGTCTGCTCCTGGAGATCGAACGACTCTCGTGGTTGATGATGACCGCACGTAAATAAACTCGATTGTGCCCGAGTGCATCAGAGTGGAACAGACAATGTTGTGTATTCGATGACTATTTTGTATGTACTTTGGAAGATAACCAAGGCGCCGAAGAGTAAATTGCTGTACAGCGATCTTGGCATTGAACAAATTCTTATTGAGATATGTGAAAAACTATTAAATTTTACATGACAACATTAAATCAAATATTTTAGAACCAAGTAGTTGCTTAGCTAAATTCATATGATCATTTTCTTTGAAATATATTTGCGAAAATTTTTAAAATAAATCAAATTGATAAAAAGTTATACGAGGTTAAAATAAAAAGTGCTTATGATAAAAGTTTTACATCTGCAATATATTTCATCCCAATTGCGCCATTGAATACCCATCACGACACAACAAATCATCGTTTCGGGGAGGAATCGGTCCACATGCGACATTGCATCCGATCGGAATTTAAAATAGTTTAATAATCGGCAGCGCCCTCGCCCCGATCACCAACCCCTGCCGATTCGAAACGGCCAACAATGAAAAATTCGAAACGCGTAGTGACTCGCGAAAATCCGTGCGACTGAATACGACAGCGTTAGGGCGGGCTGAAGGAATCGTTTTCGCCAAAAAGTGTCCTCACTTTGGGGCAACTCCCTTTTGTGGAGAGTCGACGGCCTCTTTGGCGAAGACGTGATGGATCGAAGCGTGTCCGCGAATTTATCGAAAAATCATTCTCGTGTGACCGTACCGAATGATCTGTAGAAGGTTACGCGTCCCAGAAGTGAAAAAGAAAGAGATCGTTTTGCGATATGGATCGCTGTTATATGTGGGTGCGCCGCAAAGTCACTTCGTTACGTTCGAAAGCTTTCTGGCTGAGGCGGATTAGACGAATCGAAGATTGGATAAGCGGGAAAAAGCTAGAATTGCTCGCCGAGACGATATGATAAAAATTGCTGACGCGCTCGCACTTAGTCGAAGAACATGAAAAGAGAAGATTATCGGATTGGGTCCCATTGAGACAAATTGTTTTACATCCGACTTAATACTGTCGAACGGTTTTTTCATGCGCTTTGAAACTCATATAGTTCAAAAGAACATATTATATAAAAAACTATAAATATCTTATCGTTAAGTTAGGTAAAACCTATAAATATTTTTAATATATATAACATCTCCAATTCAGTGACAGTTTCGAAAGCTTTCTAAATAAGTTGATAATTTTTAATGATTACATATAAAATTTACTTCAAAATATGTGTAGCATGAATCAAAGTCTAGTACCTAGACACCTAGAAGCAGACCTTTTGTCGCCAGTGCTTCCATTAAGCAATGCAACCCGGATGCGTCTGGGGGAGCGCTGAGGGCCGAGGGCTGAAAAATCGTCGCGACCACAACACGGCGGCCGGACCGGAGAATAAATAATGACATTTTATGTTGTGCACTTAATTTTTTAATGGAACCGAGAGAGGCACTTGCGCCAGGCTCCCGCCGTGTCCACGTCGCCCGTTCACCCCCTAGTCCTCCCGTGTCGGCCCACTTCTAATGGCCTCGCGGGAAAATTGCTCGAATGCGCCGCCGTTTTCGTTCGAAAAATAAAACGAGAAAAAAATGTGTATGGGAGACGTGTAATCAAAAGTCACAATCAATACGGAAAGATAATAAATAAAAAAAAATCAAATTGAAATATTTTAAAAATAAGTATTAACCAATATAATTTTTATACTTCTATACAAATAAATTCATTTCATATTTAAAAGATTGAAAATATCATTTCATGAATGGCGATATTTGAGGTTTTGAAAAGTAAATTTATTTCAAAATTATATGTGTAATAGTTGAAATTGTGATTTTTGATTCTACACCCTTCATATAGAAAGAGGAAGTGGAAGTTGAGAGACGAACGGAAAAAAAGACGGCGGCCAGGCCAGGGGGGTGCTTGATTAATGGTCCTTAAATAACGGTGTGCGCACACCACCGTTCGTCCTGAGATTTCATTAATATCTCAAAACGTATAAACGTGTATAGGGAGGGGGCTGAAAAAGATCTCACGCAAAAAAAGGAAAACGGCGCCAAAGAAAAGGGAACAACCGACCGGGCATCATGATTGTACGATGGCAGAAGACAAATTGCACCACTCGCGATACATTCAAAGATAAAGCATTTATTTGTTTTTTTTTATCCATTCGAGGAAACGGATTCAACCGGGCGATCTTTCAACCCTTTTCTTGTTAGATGAGCCATTCTATCGCATATTAGAATTTCTCGGGAATAAATTGTGGAATTATATTAATACGTAATATAAATAACCGAAGCTACATTTCAGTAAAATGTCATGGTATAATAATTTAAGAAGCTAAATCTTTTTGTTGAATTTAAATTATTTTAAAATGTTTTGAACTAATTCAAATTAATTTGAGATGGCAGTAACAAAGACCAGTTTGTTTATAAAAAAATATAAGTCTCCCTTTTCTGAAAACATTGTTTTCACTTGATAGTGCATATTCAATTAAACAAGTATCTGATTATGTGAATGTAAACACGATTCTTACGTAATCTGATAATTCAATCATCATAAGAAAACACAAACGAGAATTGTATTTCATGCAACCAACAAACAGCGTACGAATAAATTTGAAGATAACCAAAGTACACGGAACAACGTTATACTTTTTTACGTATGAAAGTTAACAGGAGCGTGCCGCGTCGCAGTTAAAACAAACTAACTCAGTCGCGGTGATTTAGGACCAGTTAAGGCTTTTGAAGAATTTCAACGCGGCCACCGACCTACAGAGATAACCGATGAAAATTAACCATTGTCGTTTTTCGGACGAGATAAGCGAGACGCGAATTTCTCTAATTCGAACTCGCGTAAGGAAGCGCATCGGATTGCGAATAAGCGATATCCCGTTGATTCGTCTCGGTCGAAAAATTCCAGGGAATATTTAGAGATCGTGAATAGTATTTTCCGGAGGTTTCCGGCAAACTGGTCGGGTTGTTTGTGCACTCGGATGCACTCCGATTTTCTTTGATGCGGGTCCTTAATGCGAGTCTGGGAGATGACCCAGTGCCAGTTGGCGACTCGTCCGGAAAGTTTTAATAAGAACCCAGTTTAATGCATCATACACGTTATGTGGTGTATATGTACTTTTGTGCAAGATATGCACTCAGTGCGACGGAATTTATGATTTATTGACCGAGAGGATTCTCGGCTTTTACTCTATACGCGAACGTGATTTATTAACTTGACTTTTTCAATTTCGCCTAAGTGCTATGCTTGCGTTTTAATGCCATAAGTTTTTTTCTTATCAGTTCGGTATCATTAATGACATTTTTTGAAATTGAAACGTTTTGAATCAGATCAAGAGTAAAACAATCAATTTGGTGAATTTTAAATGGTTAATTTACATTTTCACTTTCGAATTGTATACAAGAAAGCTTTCGCAGGGCTTTAGTACAATAATTCGTCACGGCGCGTAACCGAAGCGTCGACCGCAAACAATACAAAGGATTGAGCATGAAACGAACAATACTATTTTAAAATAAATTATTCATACGATAACAAAGAAATTTGAATTCGATTTAAATAATAAAACACAGAACTACAGCTACGAAGAAAGAATTGCGTTTCTATTCTCGTTCTCGCGTTTAGCTCTACACACTTATATACGCCGAAAATACGTAATATCGGATCGCGAACAAAAAAATAATACACACCCGGCAAACTAAACGTGTATTTTTATCATTTCCCTCCCTCGAAAAAAGACACGAACGGACATTGTTGTGACTTTCATTTGAATGTAAGGGTTCGTTCGTTTCTGAAAAGGCACACCGAGTAGTAATATATTGTTCACCAGACGGCAAAGGAGTATACGAAAAATTTTCATCTGAATGCAACGCTGAAGTCCCGTAAGGTTATTGTTGCCGTCTGAAGAAAATGCAAGGATTCAGACGGGACTGTAATGAGAACCTAGCTGGGGAAAAACGCGGAAACGGAATAACAATCCGCTGTAGCAGGGGTTTGAAAGTTCCCGAAATGATCTACGACCGTGTTATTTTTATGCGAGTTTCGTTTTATGGACTCGATTCCGTATTTTGGTGTTTCTGTTTGTTTATATATGTTTTTCTATGCAGTCGTCCGATTTTTATTATGCGCGCGCGGAAAGCCGGAAAAGTCGTACCCACTGAAAGTTAGGTCCGGCTGTAAAATCGACTGTTCAATCGTTTGTTTCGAAGTCGCTTTGTTTGCTCGATTTCATTTATAGACTAGTAAAAAGTGTTTTTTTGGAAATCACCATACGAATGTGAAATATTTTATTTGTGATTTTCAATATTTTTTTTTTTACAGATTCGGCTATTAATCGAAAAATAACTGACTTTTACATATTAAAAGAATCAAATGAATATTTGTCTCAATAAATGTTTTATTAACACAATATCATATACGAAAATAACCATACGTTACTATTATATTGTATAATATTATAAAATATATATACACGAGACAAGCATCAGATACGCTCCGCAGGCCATTTTCTCATCAAGATTACGATTGATGACAAACACACACACTCTCCCCCGAGTTGTACACACGCCCGTTATCTATATGTGTGACCAAAGAAATACTTCGAGTTCCGTGTTTGTAATAAAACTATATTGAGTTCGTTCCCAGCAAATATCGTATGGATACCATCAATATTTATATTGCGCCTACGCCGTAGTCGTAACCGTCGACGCAGCGAGACAGAGAACAGACCCTGACCGTATCGAGGTTAACCGAACGAGATGGAAACAGAGTTCGAAGACCGAGGGATTCATCCGCGGAGAGTGAGCAGTTTAGGGGGTTGTTAGGGGGTGGTGGGTGGGAAACGGGCCGAAGAAGAAGGTTGGCGGGAAACGTCTACTGGCGAGGGCGGAGGCCAGTTAGTTATCTGCCGGTGCATTGTCTGCGGTCAGGATCTTACGGTCTACAACCCAATTATACTTCGACGTCGGTGGGTGTGTAGTTTCGGCGATTCGGAGTCGACTTTGGTGGTTTCCAATTTTCCGGCCGATTCGAGCTCTGGGTGTGTTAACGTGCCGTTGTTCAAGTTCTCGCGCCTTTACGTGCGTTAAGAACTTCTCTTGCTTCCACGATGTGTGGGGTCGAGATTACATAATACATACTCAGGAAAACAATTATGAATTCAATCATATTTATTATAATTTGAATTTAAAAATTATTTCCATTTCATATAAACATATATAAAATAATATGATAATTTTAATTTTTTAATAATGTGAGGGGAAAAGCAAATAAAAACTTACGCAACTACGTAATGAAACGAGATTAGAATGCGCAGAGCTACACGACGGCAATTGAGTGCCTTGTTAGAATATTGATTCCGTTTAAGCCCAACAAATGGCGGTTTAAAGGGAAGCAAGGGGTTACGCATAAGAGAAATTAAAAGGGGGTCGTAACTCAACAGCGTCCCCATAAAGGCAAGTCTGAAAAAAAATATTTTTATAGAATACTTATTGCTGAAAAGCACGTCAACCTGCCCACCCGAGCGTATAACTGAATAACACAAATTATCCGTTCAACTTCATTACTGAATCAGATTAAAATTTCATATGAGATGCTCATGCCCGATAAACAATAGAAAATATATTGTTTCAACGGCGTATTGAAATTATAACACTCCAACGCACAACCCAACGTAAAACAAATAGGAAATCTCCATTATCGAATAATATACCTCAATGTACCCCACTTCATTTACCTATCGAATAACACAATAATTATCAATTACGAAACGATGACTTCGAGAGGGTGGTTTACTTTCGATGGAAACAGTTTGAAAAATACCAGCGCTTATGGGGATTTTAGCTGAGGTTCGTAATTTACATTTTCTCTGTTTTGATGTTGAAGAAAACGGCACGTGGGAGACAGACAAGGGTGATTTAACATTTGAGTACTTAGCCCGAATTATAATACACGTATATGTCCGCTTTTCTGGGCGCGTATGTAGATAGAAACGTGTTTTAAGTGTATGCGAAAATATTGTTATTCAATTGACTTTTGAACGATTATGTGCCTTTCAAATAATTTCGTAACGTTTTCTCGTTAATATTTTCCAATAGAATTTATAAGAGTTTATAATAAACATGATTGGTCCTTATTATAGAACATAATAAAATATATTTTCGGGTAGATTAATAAGAAACATCGAGACATTGTATCGACAAAGTAATCAATCATATTTATTTTTAGCTCGCCGAAATATCGTTTCTCTCATTAAATAAATATGAGAAAAATATTTATAAAATACCAAAAACCATTATAGAAATGTTTCAACGACATCAAAAAAAAAATCGCACAAACTAACGTGCACCATTCACGTCCAACCAGTATGAAATAAGCAGCGTCTAGCTTACACAACAGAAGGATGTTTTCTTACCACCGAGCGTGTAACGAGTGACTAGCATTCATATTCATAATATCGTCATCGTATACGAGGAACTCGTGTGTCTGAAATATCGATTCGCCTTGTTGCATTGTGGAGGGCATTCGCTCCCTTGTCAACCTCGCTGTCGGCGCGGCGAAAGAGCGAATAATGAGGTTAGCGCGTGTCGAGCAGATTCCTCTGAGCTCAAACCCTCACTGTCCCATTTTGCCGATTTAACCCTATAGAATATAGGATTTTTTTTACAATTGGGGATCATCTGTTCGTATTGGAGTCAGAAAAAATAAAATCGAAGTGCGGAAAGTGTTGATAAATGTTTTACAAATCAATAGTGTTTTAAATTGTTACGTTTAAAAGATCATTATTAATAGAAATTTTAATTAAGAAAAAATCCTATGTTAGTATTGTGAATCTTTATTTCAACCCTTTACTGTTGCGACCCTCACTGTTGAAACGAAACCGTGTCGAATTCAAACGAAATTCGAAACGATAGTTTCTCGCTTTGAATTGTTGAGGGAGGCGGGACACGTGCAGGTTCTGTATCCCGTCGACAGGAAAATTGGCGACTTTCGACGCACGATTCCCCCATAGTTCATACAAAGAATCCGAGGGCGAATTGCTTTAAAACTTTAATGATCCCATTGTGATTGACGTGTCAAATGCTTATTGTCCCTTTTTTCTAGTTCGCAGCTCGTTATTGTGGGTCACGAATAGGGTCGAATATATCACAATGGACATTACGAATCCAGTTGTAATGATACGTCATTGTTATGCATGGAATACAAATAGCGAGAAAATTGTTGGTTTTTCGAGAAGACTTCATCCAACATCTGATGATTAATGGCTACACATGACGATAACCGCTTTGATTAACGATCACAAATTTGAAGAAGAATCAATACATACAAAACCTCAAACCATCGAATTCACTCCAACAACAATACGACCACAAATACCTAATAAGCGTCCCACATTAGAAGCGGCACCGGCCATAAGGGATGATCCATGATCCGCGGATAAGGGCGGAGAGCCTCGCATAAATAACGCTCGACCGACGTAAATTTGGCACACGGCATTATTAGCCCAGTACCTTCGGAGGGCCACACGCCCGCATACACTCTTATCGCGTACACAGCATATCATATTGCATATAGGTCGCGGTGATTGCGAGCCCTCGCAGGGCAACCCTCTCGCCTCGGGGTGGGTCCTTTATGTGAAAGGACTCGTCTCCTGATTGATCGCGTCGGATCTTTGATACGTGCCTCGTGCCCTTCGGCGTGCCGATGCTCTCCTCTCGATGTCTGTGATCTCGGCGCGGAATCATCTCATCCGTTTGTTTTGATGAGATTTAATTTAATTTTCGTATGATTGTTTGGAGCGAAATTGATTGGGTGCGTTTGAAGTTTATCGCCTGTATAATATTTAATACGTTGGTATGTTTAAAGTTTGAATTTGGCGAAACTAGAACGCGGACAGTTCGAAAACTCAAAAGAGCTTAAACGCTGCAAAACTAGCGTAAACAAGAGATCAAATACATTGCACTTTGCAACCCACATGCACACTGCACGTATACACAAAACCGACATGATATATTCACAGTTCCGTGTCTCCGCGCACACAAACTCATACAAAGACACCCACCAGCCCGACTCGGTGCTCGAAAGTGATTTATGCGGATTTTCACTCGACAAGAGCGGATTTTCCGGCGCTTCGCCCCCCGGGCCTCCGCCCCCGTGAATTATGGCCCTGCGAGGTGCACCTGCACTACTAACAACGACCGACCTACCCGTTGACCCCCGCGACGACTCATCCCCTTCGAGGTCGGGAAGGTGGGCTATCTGAGACGGTCGTTTCGTTCGAAGATAGTTTCTTACGGCGGGTTTGTCAAGGTAGAGGATGGAGGCTTATCTCAACGACAAATAAGTTATCGCCACGACGTCCGACTGTGTCCGATCCGATGCCGAATTAGGTGCTGTATTTGTCGATCGGAAATTTGTTCTTTAGATAATTTGTTGTTTTTTAAGTTAAGATAAATTTCTATTTTTATAATATTTTATTTAGTTACTCTTTATTGTATAATATAATATATACCTTCGATATGATGTATTTGTTTATATTTACGTTCAAATATTATTAAATAATTCATAGAAATATGTTTTCAGATAAAAACAACAATATGAAGTAGAATCGATCAATTTCTGGGGTTGCCCGCTACCCAGGAGTCTTGATTGATGAAATTGACCTGCGAACCAAAGTAGCTGGACAAAACTCGAGGGAGACACCTGGCCATTTTCTTCCTCATATCTACTTGTATTTTTTCAGATCACCCTCACTTATTCGTTTCAGTCCGTTCTTTGTGCCTTTGGTATTGTTGCCTCGACATTATACGAGTTATGAGCGCGAGTTTGATGGATGATGCCAGCCTTGACAGTGATTTTTCATGAGATTTTTCCGAAATTCCCAGATAACCTTCATTATGTGCATCTTTTTTCAGATATTTGCAAGCGTCAGTTCAAGTTCATTCAAAACGGACTTTAAATCAATTTTAATGTTTCAAAGTTACAACACATCATGCTTGCATTTAATCTTCAAATTACTTTGTTGTTAGTTTGTGAATTCGTTTAAGCACAAAATTAGTTCATTTGAAAGTCAAATTTAAATTGAATAACAATTTACGCTTTTCATACGAATTGTTTTACATAAATAATTAAAAATAACCATACTGCCATTAAAGCTAATGTTCAAATACAAAAACGAAACAGCTGAACAAAATTTTCTCATTACTTTTTACGACATGAAAAAAATCGAGAAAATTTAATTTTGTCATTGTGTGTCATTTGAAAATTCGAGTAGTCTGAAAAGATTTATCATACGAGATTAGCTGATTCAATTTCACGTGGGCCGATCGTAAATTCGCTGGCAGCGACGTTCAACATTCATTTTTTTAAATTTCTACATAAGAAAAACCCCAATTTAATTCGAATACTACGAATCGGCTGAAAAATTATTTCATACAACATATGTTTTCGTGACGGAATAATTTAAAAATCGAACACGCATCGCTAAGTTTTGAAATACGAAGGCAACATTGCAAAGTTTTCCGCTGATTGCGCACCGTCCGGTCGTTTTCGAACGAAAGCAAACGGGAAAAACTCGAATATTCCTTCAGAGAAAGCGCTTATTTCGGGATTTATTGCATTTATATTTTCGATATACATTAAACGGTCTTTGACCGAAAGAAAATGTGCCGATTCGAAAGCGATACTTCGGACCGCAGGCCCGTACACAAACGAGCCGAGTCGTTCCTATACAAAGGGCTCGCGTTCACCTTTGATACTGGCCAGAAAAAGGGTTTTTCGATTTAGGACCCTTCGGGAAAGGGTAGCAGGATAGGAAGAAGGGTCGCGACGGCATAATATGCAAACAGACCCGGCGACAACAGGGAAATATTTTCTTACGGACCGAAATGAAAAATAAAATCTCCTTTCACATACGAGATACTGCGATAGCATTATGCTATTGTGCTCGCTTCTTAAAAAAATGAAATAAACGAAGAAATCGGATTTCGGTCGTTCTTCAGCCGAGTCGCGCATTAAATATTCCGGCTCAGTGTTATTATTGTGAACTTTAACGAGTCGACTTAGAAGTTTGTTTTAACTCGATTCGTCTGGGGGATCGGATAATGACTCTTTCATGCGTAAAGTTTCGTAGTTACCGTCGACTTTAATCAACGATTAGGCGGTTAAAAATTTAACGCCGTAAAACTATTGCCAGACGATTATTATAAAAATAATTGAACATTGCAATGCACAGAAAAAATATTTTAAATTAATACGGTATCTATATTGATTTTTACAATATTAAATTTTTTTAATTTTTCGCACAATCTCGAGAGACGTTCCATTATAGATGCCATCAACGTTTCACGAAAACGACCTATTTAAAGAAATAAATATTACGAAATTTAATTAAAATTCAGGAAAAATTCCGATACGTAATAGAGATAGCCGTCGATCTTTAATTAGCAGGCAACCTTCGTACGCAAGAACCGCCCGTTTCACATACACGTTATATTTATCGTATTTATTTTGATTGGCATCCAACCGCGCGGCAAATTTATCCTTCGCCATCTCTATATTGTTGGTGATTTATGGCGTGCGATCACGCCATCCGTGTCTCCGTGCTTTCCATCGAAAACCACCAAAACCAACACTGACACGACATGAACCGAGCGCGGAGTGCGTACGTTTCATAAGATGGCTTTTATGGGTATTAATGTGTTGCTGTGCCGATTCGACCTACCCAATTGACGAGGTGAAGTGTCAATTAACTTTTTATTTTGATGAAAATCGGCGGCTCAATTAGAATTTTTTTTTATAATATTATTTTATATTTGGTCTAGCAATATGAACATTAACTAGAGTTTATGATGCGTTACGGACAGGAGATGAGACGATGTCCATTTTTTATTTTTTTAATTTCACTAAAATATTTTTGTGAATGTGTTTGTGATTTATTATCGAGAATTATAGAAATCAGTGAGTAAGTAAATACTATGAGTTTTCAAATATAAATTACATTATAACGAGAGCACGAATACGAATTATTTTTTCATTCATATCAATCTGCGTTATATTACCAACGAATCCGACTAGACATGAACACGCGTTTACGACCATTTTCCGAATATAAACACAATTTTTTACACGACGATAAAAGCGTCTTAGGAAAAATGAAATCCAGCACGAAGTATTCAACGCTGAAAATATACACAGTTTAAGCCGCTAATGGTATTTATCACGCGACGCTATTTGTTAATTATGCACGAGACTGTGCGCAAACTGCAAAGCTGCATTTTATTAAAACTGTTGCACTTTCGACACCCACACAATTCCGATAGTCTTTTCGAGAGTTTCAGCAGCTAAATTTTCCGAAACGAATGGTGTATTATTTCTGAAATTCGAGCTTTGGCTTTGGTAGCCAAAAGAAAAACACGATAGGCGGGAAACGGGGGCGTGTACGTGTCGTACTTCAAAAGATCAACTGAAGCTTTTTTGACATAATATTTTGATATATTACGTTCGTGTGCTTCATGAATGAATTTAAATTAAATTGGTTTCCGTTCGTTTAATGTGCAATTCAAAAATGAATTAAATTAATGGAAAGAAATGATGAAGGTAAATAAATTAAGGTGATTATTTTTCATTTAAACTTCATCACAATTGTATCAATAATATTCTTATTTATGTGCTTATAAAAGAAAATATAATCGAACTATTCGACGCTACTGTTAACAATCAACGGTTGCAATTGAAATCCATCGATTTCCAATATACATGTTATTACTTTTATCACAGAGCTTTTCGATTTTGCCTTTGGAATTCTTGGATCAGAACATAATAATATCGAAATATAACACGGCATTTATTTAGAGAGTTCGAATTATTTTATGCATGAATATTGTGAATTGAAATATAATTTACGGATTCAACTATTCTATTCAAATAATATCTGAATAACTATGAAAACTGTGTAATAAATTATATGAATGAGAAGCTGAAATAAAATCTAATAATGATAAAAACGACGAATAATATAATATAGGATCTTTCAATACAATAAAATTTACACACGTTGTTCAACGCTATAACCTTCCATGTTGATTTTTCGCACACTACTAAATAATTGACAGATTTCAACAACATGGCTGCTATAACCTAACAATATCCGAGCGTCCCTATTGAAAAACCCCATATAATACGATTCGAAATTATAATAAATCAACAAAAAAAATCCCATTGCATAACGTATCCATTTAAAAACTCAAATAATCATCACCAACCCGAATCCGGAGCGCACGATCACCGTTTCGTTTGCAGTTAAGCCGAGTTTCGTCCGGTCATAGCGTGCGGCGGTGTGCCATCGCGAGCAAATATCCGGCCTTGCGGTCTTGGCGAGTCTGCAGTCCGCCAACTTTGAACACCGGAATGTTTGCCCACTCGCCTGTGTGTTTGCGAACGTTGTTAAGTCGGTTCGGATGCGGACCCGAAAGCTCCCGCGGCCTTCCGCTCCTCGAAAGCTCCTGCACCTCTCGCTCCCGAGGCGTTTTCGGCTAATTTTGCATCCCCGAGGGGTTCGCGGATGTGCAGCCGGATATGTATGCTGGTGTTCGATTAATGTGTGCTGGTTTGATTCCGGTTCTGTTTGCTTGCGGTGGAGTGGTCGTTGAGAGTTCAACGTTTGTGGATCGGTTCAATGCTTCGTCGCGATGATGTTTGTATTTTAGGATAATGTTCGGATATATTTAGAGTTAAAAAAAAAAAATGGGAGTTGGCATTGTGACGGTTTATTCACACGGGTTTTTTTCGAATCGAGTTAAATTTATGATTTCATATTGTGAAAGTGTCAATGATGGTTTTGTGAAAAAAAAAAAAATTTTTGTTGTAAGATAGTTTTTCATGAACGAGTGACTATCATATTATAATACAAATTTTGACGATGAATAAAATTTCTATGTCAACAATCCTGTAAAATTCATATCAAATACGAACGAACGGACAACAAAGAAACACACAAATAATATCAAAGTTTTATTACACTAATAAATCCCTATTTAAACTCAGTACGCCACGGACGATTTGCATTTAAAAACGAACAAGTACAAATCGAAAACGAAACTACACCGAGTTGAAAAGCGAATTGCGGGCTTTTAATTTACACCGACGACCACGCCATAACTAAACAGACGCGGAACGACTTTTTTCCCTTTAGATCTCTATTTATAAATTTTTTCATAATTTTTCCGCTTTCACGGCGACTTCAGACCTCGCCCGTAGGTCCTCGTGTCTGGCGGTTGTTATCGCAAGTGGTCGGTATCCGCTTACAAAGCGTCTCTTTCTCTATGCATTTCAAACCCCCTAGCTGCTGAAAGCCACTGCTTGCTCGTTGCACTTATGCAGATGTCCTGAAATGTCTTTATATTGTGTGTATGTCGTGGTGCTTCAGCCGCAATATCTGCCTTATTAGAACGGCGCCAGATGGGTGCGCTCCGATAAGACGTCCGACGATAAAAATGATTTTAAAAGATTCGTTGTAAGGTTGTATAAGCGGGAAAAAAAATTGTGTTTTTCTTTTTAAAGAAAATGAACATGGGAAATTGTGCAGTTAAGTTAATAGTGAAGCTCGTGAAGATATCAAATGTTCCAAATATCTGCGAAAGTTTAAAAAAAAAATGCCTTTACGTTTATATTGAATGAAAACAGTTAGATGAATATAAATACGTTTTTAAAATAGAGTTTTGGGTTTATTTAATTTGAACGTATATTTAAATTAAATTGCACAATGAAATATTACTGTGAAAAATATAAATTTCAATAAACTTTTACCATAGAAAAAAATCGCACAAATTACAAATTAAAACACGAAATTTCAACTAAAAAAATCCAGACAAACTCAGCATGGTAATTAATTTCAACCACTACATTCAACATCCAACGAAATCAAAATTTAAAAGACTAAAAAAAAAAAAACAACAACAAAACAAACCACTCATAGTGAACGAGAGCGTCTTCAATTAGGCTCGCTTCTCGCGAGCCCGCGTAACAATTACGTCCCTTTTTAAAAGCCTCCCTTCCTTACGGCCACCCACCGCCTTATTTGCGCCCTTTCTGGACCACTTTGGGCCTTCTTCGGTTAGGCAGGAGCACCCTTTCGCTCCTCAGGAATCGTTGCCGTGTTTGCCCTTATATACCGACCTGGATTCGATTTCGGGCCTCCCGCGTGTAAACACAGCCGCGAGCACTCGATTGGGCAATTAATTCGCGAAGGAAACGGGAAGTTATCGTTCCTCTGCTCACATACACGTGTATAAATAAAATTGTGTATTTATATTCGCGTGTAAACGAGCCGCCCCTGGGACGCTGGGTGTTCTCTTTCATTCTCTCGTATTTTCACAAAGTTTAAATTGAATTATTTTCAATTAATATTCGTTCTGCGTACATAAATAAAGGAGGCGGAACAGTGCGGAAGTCGTTGATTTTTTTCGTATCTTGTTTTATTATTTCTGTTTTTTTTCGGTTCGATAAGATTCGGCATTCATGAAAAATAACACTGATTCCGTTTAAATTAAAAATGAGATTGTTTGCCGAGTAACATCTGACAATTTGAAATAAGAAATTTTCTTATAGCAACGAAGCACGAAGAAAATGTTAGTATTATATTAAGATAAAATCAACTAATATTTGCTCCGAAGAGTTTTGTTAATAATTTGTAATTTTTAAATTCAAGGCAGAATCTTTATCAAATATTAAAAAATATAGTATCAAAATATTTTTAAATTGAAATATGTACAAATATTAAGTGAAATAAATATTCTCTAATCAGTTAAATAATTATAGAGCAATTTCTTTGAGTGTGTAGGTTAGATTTCGGTGGTAGTGGCATTCAAGGGTCAAATTAAGTTATACGAATTCACTTAACCGGCGAAGGAAAAACGGAAAAACGGTAACCGTAAGAAAAAGACGTTGTTCTCAGGCACGAGAAAAAGAGTCCCTTTTCGGTCTCCTCTTCTGCGATGAATATTCTACGAGGTTCATTTTTAAAACATCCGTGTTCTTATTTTTGTGTTTTGTTACGACTAAAAGGGATCGCGGACCCCTTTTTGTTGTATCGTTTATTAATCAAACGTGGTATGAGGACGCTTTTTTCTTCCGGGCCGATTTCAATTAATCTTCTTTTTCTTCGTTTTTCGAAGAATCTGAACAAAAGTTGTTCTTCCTTTTACGAGTGTTTTGCAAAATTTTGATTCAATTAATTATATGATCTTTTAAATTAACGATCAGGCGTTTTCAGTTATATCTTAATCTTGCACTTGAATTAAATTCAAGGAAAGCAAATAGCGCTAAATGCTAAACCGTATACGAAAACGGAAGATATTAGCCATCTGGTTAATATGAATGTTAATTTTTGTTGACACAACTGAGAACAAAATGTCTCAGAAACCTGTAAAATATACAATGACATGTCACGTACTAGATTTACAGTATGAATAATGTTTTCGGACAGTTTTCTGTAAAATTCGCGTAACAAAACCATGATTAACATGGCGACGAAACCGAAATTGGATTACATATCATCATATAATATAATTATATACAAGCAAACATCGCAAACTCATTTTATTAAACATAAACTATAAGATTAGCTAACGACATTAATTTACCAAGTTAGAATTCAATATAGGAATACGAACGAGTTCTGAATTTTTTTCTTATCAGATCATAGATGATTCGTCAGTCAACCAAAACACCAATAAAAAGAGCAAAATACTTTTTGAAAATCTAATCCGTCCAATAAAATTTGATACTTTTTTCAATATAAGAAAGCATAACTACCAATTTTCAATACAAATATACAATAAATCATCAAATAAAACACTATGCAAAGAAAATACATCGCGGTAATGCGGATGTGACGATTCTTTGTCAGCGCGCGGTTCGAATCCCCGTTTGGATTTGGTCCAACGTTCAACTGATAAAACTGTCAAGATCGGCGTTTATTTCCACGATGAAAAAAGCGTGTTAACCCGTTAAACCGGAGGCCGCCAGCTCAATAAAAATGTGTGAATCATCCCGGTGTCATCGGTTTATTTTTGAATATTTCGATTCGCTCGGACCGAAGCGAGAAATGCGCCGCTTGCATCATCGTTTTGTGTTTATTTTGCACGCTGTTGCTAATGTCACATTGTCTGATGTTAGGATAATAAAATCTGCAGCCGCTTATTATTATTCGGCGATAGTTTGCTTGATGTGTATATTTGTAGCTTGGGCCATCGTGCGAAACGAGAATGCAGGATTATTCTTTGATTTAGGTGCATTGAATACTTGGTGAAGATCAGGAAAATTGCCAAGCCATTGAAATATTTCAACTAATTGGCTGTCAGTAGTTTTCAAATATTTTAGTTAATGATATTAAATTTCGAAGTTATCGAAAGAAAACAATAACAAAAATTAAATATTATATAAAATATTTTAAAATCGTAAACGACAAATTGCACATTATCAATTACACAATTCGGATAAAATCGCAATAAAAACCATTCCAGAACATTTATTAATATTTAACAACACCCTCGGAAGCGCGACCTCCAAAACCGACGACACTAACACACACACACTCACCGCAAAAACAAAATCGCATTCCGAACACACCGAAACCGCACAAAACCCCCGCAAATAACACCGCGAAGCCCCCGACACATAATAACAGCGACATCGGCGAAAATCACATCGATAATCCAACACGAAACTCGCACAGTAATCGAAACGGCGAAGGTGACCGATATCGGTCATGAAGCGCGAGACACTCGATTTTCCACACGCGGGGGCAACGACCATTGCCTGAGACGAGCTTAACATCTCCGAGGGTAGGGGAGGAAAGAGGTGAGGGTGGCGGCCGTCGAAGGGTTGCGCGCTTTTCCGGAGAAAGCTCGGGCTTTTCCGACCGTCTATTACGGCCGGTCGTAAAAACGCGTCGACACGCTCCGTTTTCGAACCCGGACACGTTTAACGCATTACGCTCGCGGACTTTATATAAATTTATATGCGTTTCGTTTAATAAATCGTCAACGGTTCGCAGTCTGTGACGATTCGTACGGATCGTAAAGGAACGTGTGGTGGTTGTGTGTCGGGGAGCCGTTTGAAATTGGCGGTGCTTGATCGTATCGGCGATGGCGGAAGCTTTCAATTGGGGATTAACGTTGGTGGGATTCTAATGTATGGTGTTACGAAAGTCACACAAAGATTCAAAAGTATCGTAACATTCTGGGATTTTTGATGATTTCTATTATATTTAATATTTTTTACAGAACATGTATTAAAATAGAGAAATTATTCAAAGAAAACTTTTTGACTGAATAAAATTTCATCTCGATGTTTGAATAGTTCATTGTTTTTACATAAACGTAATTTAATGCACATAAACATCATCGGATTTCATAATTATGTTGATAATTGACCGATTCAAAGAAGTAAGGGAATGAAAATCGTTTATCAACTGAATTATTATTATTTTCGAATACACGAGAAGTTTTCGAAATTGTATTAATATATTGAACGAAATTTATTTGAAAAATCTGAATTTGAAAACATCGGATTTAAATAAAAATAATATATAACAGAAACCATTTCACGGATTTATTAATGAAAAACAAATAGTCATTCGCAAATTAAATCCAAAAACAATTAATTAAATTAACTGAATCCCTTACGAAACAAACCATATCTGACATTTTCGATATTCCGTAAAATCTTTATTTACTTCGCCGCGTGTAAATCAAAAAACCCAATTAATTAAAAAGGCCTTTAGCGTCACGGCGCCATAATTAACCTTAAATTTAGCAAATTAATACAGCCAGATCGATCGAGATTTCCATCGTTCGTTTCCACCAAACTAACTATCCGACCGACACGGAATAAGCGCCTCCTTCGACGTTACCCAACGAACGATATATAATATAATATAATATAGAGCAGAGGCCCGATGGCACCGCTTCGCATAAACATCGCCGAGAAACCGCTAATAAAGAAAATTTATAGAGATCGGGCGTAAACACACTCGCTCGCGGGAAGCGTCTAATTTTATAGCCTATTTATCGCCGTACGAAAACTCTAGAAAATAATTATACACGTCGAAAACAATTAAACCTGGGGGGACGAGGGAAACCGACGCGCCTCTCTCCCCGTTCGAAGATTTATTGTATGGAATGCGTTACGGCTAACCGCCGAAAAAGCCTCGTTGAATGACGAATGTGGCTGAGGCACGATTCGGGTGGTTTTTTTTTTTTTTTTTGGGTAATTTTGTAGGGATTTTGGGTTAATAAAACAATAGTGAGGTAATAAAGTTTGATTTTATGGGTGATTCTGAAAAATTGGCATCAATTGTGTTTGAAAACTGAAGTTTATTATTGTTTGTGTCGTATATAATTTTTATTGGATGAAGTTTAAAATAGTGTCGTAAAAGTTAAATGGTTTTATGTTCGGAATTTATTTCAATATTTATCTTTATTATTATTTTTTTATATTCTCCTTTTTTTATTAATAAGTTACGATGATGAACGCACTTAAAACTATACTTTAAAAAGGTTTTTGCTTAAAAAATTAAAGATACTTTTTCATTGACTCATGGTTAATTTTGCAGAATTTTCAAACAATGGCTAAAATTAAACAAAATTTATTATAGTTAGAAATAACACAAATCCAAATCACAAACATAAGTGAAAAAATAAATAAGAACTTTCCCGCATCATCTAAATAAAGTAACCCATATAATCGCAGGACAAAAACCATAAGCAATTCTTCCGACTGCACGTCACCGCAACAAGCCGCGAACATTCGAAACTTTTCCGACTTTTCTTTACACAACCAGCACGCGCATCGACCAAAACACAACCATAAGAAAATAAAAAAGACTCCTAAACGGAAAAACGACGTTATAATCGTCGACACGGAAAGCTGCGGTCTTCGTGACAGCTCCGGATCAAATATGCAGCCGGGTCGTTTCGACTTGAATCAGAAATGTGATTTTGTAATTTAATTTCGTATTCTCGGCCGTGGTGGGACACGCCACTACCATATCCGACCTTTTGTAAAATTTAATACGGCGGTACGTGTATTTGCCATGTGTTGGGCACTCGCTGGAAACGCGAGTGTATGGTATTGTATGTGGGTCGGGCATTTGTACCGCTGAAACGTCTTCTTCGGCACGAGCGGCTCGAATTACAGGTAAGGGGGGCATTAAGGTTGGATTCGGTGCTTTGGATTGAATCTGTGCTCATTCTTGTGTCGGGTTCGTTAGAGAGAACGTCGGAGACGGGAAATCCAACTGATTCTTAATCGTATCGTACTTCTGGTTTATTTTTCAATTTATTAAACTTTTATCCTCGATTATGTTTGATATTATAAAACGATACATTGATAATATTTAAAAAATATATAAATAATCGTAGAATCAAATTTATGGATCAATTATATTGATGAAATATTTATTTGTTATGCAAAATGGTGATTTTTAATAAAAAAATATTACTTCACATTGTAAATGTATGAAAAATAATTTTCAAAATTTAAGAAACATAAAATTTTGAATCAATTAAATAAAATTGTTCATTTTTCCTTACAATATTAATGAAAAATCACGACGACTAAAATATCTAAACATGCAAATGAAACGGCAAATTTATCACGGAAGAACAGAAATTTCATTTCCATCCAAAATATCATATCGACATGTAAATAAATGATGAATAGGCTCGCGCGAATCCGATTTCCGTTAAAAAATTGAAAACGGGTACGTACTATATATAAAAAAAGCCGACGAACGCTCGCAAACAAGACAATGTCATCCGCTAAATGATCGAATGCTATGAAAATTGATTACGATGCGGCGTATATCGAATTAATCGAATCGCATCAATCACGGTTGAATAGAGACAAAATTTTGATGGATATATATTCCTGGAATATTTGACGAATCCAAAACGAAACCCTTAATAAACCTTGGATTCAATTATTTTCAAAAAGCTATATCTAACTTTCAAACTAGATACGATCCAAATTAAATTTTCACGAATCTCAAAATACGAAGATATCCAAGTATTTCTGGGAAATTCGTCTCGGTAGCTTTCAAAGCAGAAAACCGCTAACAGCAAATACATTTCAATATGAAATCGCAAATTCGTAACGAGTACCTGTTGTATGGCACGAGGGCGTACATATATGCGAGCGAAATCCCATTTTCCGGGAACGAATGCGACATTTCGAGAGCCGCTTTCTTGGCCAACGTTCAGTTAATTAAATTTCAAAACTCATTTGGCCGGCCCTCGCGCGGTGCAAAGCAAACCGACCGAGCGAATTTCGCTTACACGTGCAAAAATATGAGATTGCCGCAATGGAAATTCGTAAAAATCGTACCTTTCGTCCTTTATATGCATGCTCGGCTGGCTTTCGGACTGCCTGTGTCGGAAAAGTTCTTCTTATGCAATATTAAAATCAAACAATTTATACAACCACTGTATTTACGTCACTTCCGATTGATCTTTTAGCACATTTCTGTATCGAGAAAAAAAAAAAACACATTATCACATGGTCGCGGTTTACACATCACTGTTGTATTATGTCGACGATGACACGTGTTCGTTTTGTGGGCGTTTGTTAATTGTTATCTGACCGCTTACTGACGTGGTTTATATATTTTTTTCGGACCGATTTATGGTATGTTTAGAAAAGTAATCGATTGCCGATAGAGTGATTTTGAACAGTGCTCAAAATTTCGTGTTCGAAACGAGAACGTGGTGAATCAATGCCAAAATATATTTACTTTATAAGATTAAAATTTTGAGATACGTATTCGAGCGTTATATGAAAGTAAACATGCGAAGATTGCGATCTGTACATAATTCGATACATGCGAGTAATTTAGTAAAATTGCAAAATAATCTCAAATTTATACATAGTTTGTTGTTTACGAATGTGTACGCGAGTTTTCGGCGAAAATTTCAAGTACAACCAAAAACGTGTCAGTTTGTTTACAAACAGAAAACTTGATTAATTTCATCAAATAAACAATTTATCGAATAAAATTATAAATTGTATCAAATGAATATATTTATTTTTAATAAAAAATATTGAAGTAGAATAATTTTTAAATTCGATTGATCAAATATAACATTCAATAAAAAAAATCGAATACTACAATCGAACAAGATCATACATCAAAACAAAAAATCAGATCAACCACAAATCTTCCCAAACCCAAAAAAAAAAACCGCACACAACAAACGCGACCGCCGAATGCAAATGCGAACCAGAAAAACCATCAACAACAAAATCGGCAATCATACGCAACGGCGACCCATCACGCGACAACGACACCGCCCCAACCGCCCCGTCGACACCGAGCCGCGTCCTTCAAAAAAAAATACAAATCGAACCTCGGACGTGCACACGTGTGACAGTATCGATCACGAGCGAGTGTCGCGCCGCGAAGTTTGAGAAGCGGTGGCCGCGTGCGGTGGCGGCGGCGCCCGCGCTCGGACTGCGGTCCGGCCCGGCGCCGGCGCCCCTCCGCGCCTGCGCCCCCGCGCGACAGGTGGCGCCGGCCACCCTCGGGGGGCTCCGCTCGCGAGGGGCGAAGGCTCATTGCTCGGCGGGCCGTCGCGGGGGGCGCCGCTTTCGGTCTGGTCGGCGACTGCGGCGATGATGGAGATCGGGTTTATGTTTGGGTTTTTTTTTTGTTAGGCCGAGCGCCCATTTGCGATTTTGTCGTGCGCGATCGTTTAGTCGCAAAAATGGAACACGTCGTTTTAGGTCGAAGTGCGCCCATATGGTGTATAGGCGCACTTTAACCTAAAACAATGCTTTCCTGCAATGACTACAAATCGCAGTGGGCGCCTGGCCTTATTGTTGCGTAGATCTGTTTCGTCGATAATGTACTATTAGGCAAGGCGCCCATTGGCGATAAGTCGTGGCGCGATTTATAATGGAACATATTGTTTTAGGTTGAAGTGCGCCCATAAACCATACGGGCTGATTAAATTCACTAAACACAAATAACAGAAAGAGGATCAAAGTGTCGA
>JAOXNN020000004.1:6109243-6158188 GCA_028571205.2 Hydropsyche betteni
AAGTGCGCCCATAAACCATACGGGCGCACTTCAACCTAAAACAATGTGTTCTATTATAAATCGCGCCGCGACTAATCGCCTGTGGGCTCCTAGCCTTAGTATTATATATAGGCCCGATGTTAATAACATTGGCTGTGGATGTGAAGTTTAATGAAATATATCGATGATGCAATGTAATGTCAATTTTTTTAATTAAAATAGAAAAAATAAAATAAAATTTGTTGAAAACGATAAAATGTGAAAATATTTAATTACTAGTATATAGGCGCGATGTTAATAACATTGGCTGTGGATTTGTTGAGAAAAAGAAAACGGTAAAACGTGAAAACCCGATTGTGTGAATCCGAAATGTGTGCCCGATTTGAATATTTAATGTTAAATTAATAAAATCAAAATAGTTCGTTTGTTTTTTGTTTGTGATATAAAGGCAAAGCCAGTAGTAAGTAGGTAATAATCATCATATTATAGACGTTAAGATTAGACGATAAGATTATAGCCGTTATTATAATGACCATAAAGACTAAATTCGGAGCTCGCTTTATAGCCGTTCTGGTGTAGCGATTATAACCGTTATATTTGAACGGCACACAGGCTAATTTGGAACGATAAGTTGAGAGCCGAGAGATAGGGGATTCAAATATTTTTTCCACTGCATAGTAATCGACGTATTGCATAAATCAATAGAGATACTTTTATGAGCATGACATTATAGACGTTAAGTGTATACGCATGAAGAATAATTTTATAGACGCAAAAAAATAATTATATCGATGCGTAGTTTTAAAGTCGCGAGCGTCATCGAACGAACGAACATGCAGCCGTACATACAGACGTACACACACACACACACACGTGGGTTTTATAAATGTAAAAGATGAAAATGAAAAATAGCAGTTATCTTCGTACTTTACGAAAAAGATTCAATGGTTTTTCTTAGTACACAGACACGATCGTGTACCATTGATATGAAAACATTCAATGGGAGACGGTTCCAGTATTCAGTTCGACAAATGCTACTTTTTTTATCAAAAAATACTGAAACTTCTGATGATATTGAAGAAAGTACTTTTTACAATAATAAATGTATACGATGACGATATAATTAAAAAAAAGAAAGACAAGATTGACAGCTAAATTGTCGATTATCAAGCAGATAAATGTATATTTTAGTATGATTGATGAATTTTGAACAAAATTAGATGGATTGATGTTCTAATCAAAGTTATACAAAATGCAACATTTGTATATCGCTAAGATGAATCATCAATTACGCATCAACTTCAAAGGAAAATATTAGTATTTCTTTATTGCTATGTGATTTAAACTAACAAGATGAATAAAGTCTCGATAAATTAAGAAAATCTATATGAATTATAATATAAACAGAATAAGGAGACATAATAAAACTGATGACATTGACGATTAACACGTCGTTTATTTATGCTAGAGCTAATTTAAATTGTGAAATAAATTGATTCAATATATTTAAAATACAATTTAGTCTTACTTATAATATAGATCGAAATAGAATAATAACGAAAATAAACTTAATTGATATATTAAATTATATATTAGATAAAATATTTGCAAATTCGAGTGAGTTCGATTGCAAAGCACGTGTTTCCCATCATTCGTTCTTTGATGTTTTAAATTTGAATAAACGGAAATTCGAAACAATCAAAGCAGCTCCAGCTTTTATACGAGTTCTTGTTATTATTAAAACCGCACAAAACGCTCGATAGAAGTTCAAAAGGCCTACTTAATTAAAAATATGCATATGGCTGCGTCCCGCAAACTCCTTTCGCACGAATTATCGACTTCAATACAATACTAACAAAATTGGGGCAACGATTCGAGCACTCGACGATTAATTAATTAATCAATTTTTCCAAAATTGTAAATTGATTGATTACATTAATTGAATTCAAGAACAGAGAAACTTTTCGATAGCACAACTTGCATCTAGAGTTTTACAGGGCGTAAAGACTTGAAGAAAATAACTCGATTTCACTTTTCGTTTTCAGATTAAAAGTTTCGTATTGAAACGCGACTTTCACCTGTTGAATTTTCCGATGAATATTCAGCAGATTGCGCGATATATGAAAAATGAAATAAAAGTCAAACGTTGATCGAAATGAGTTCATAAAATAATTATTAGAACAAATTGTAAAATGGTAACCATTCACATAATATAGCATTGAACCCATTAAAAATTCATTGCGATAAACTAAAAATGATTTAAGATATACTATGCAATTTGTCGTTTAAATAAGTATTTTTTAATACATAAACAATGTTAATTTAGTTAAATAAATCCACACAAAGTACTAGATGAAAATTATTATTTTTTTCATAAAAAAAATAAAAAATCCTGTACAAGAATAGATTTCCACCATCCATCGCGTAAAACCAAAAAATTCCCTCAACACAACAAATCACTTATAACAAGAAACAATAGCACAACAAAACGCTCTAAAACACACGAAATACCAACATAAAAGCTCAATTAATTATATTTTCTTATCAATCCTAGCCGATCGGACCACCATGACATCGCATAACACGAATCGGACGAATCTCGGACGGCTCGATCAGAATTCATTGTCGGTCCACGATCCTGGCAACAGTTCAAGCTACGAAACAATGTAGCCGTAAAAACCGACGACCGGCTGCCAATTCGGATACACTAGAAAATCGCAGAAAGACACTTAATCCATGCGGCCCACTCTCTTTCTCCTCCGCATTCCTCAGGAGCGACCTCTTTGTGTGTTTATATATGCGTTCGGCTATATTGTCTGGGCGGCGGGAAGCGATTTTAATTCGAAACGTTTCTATAATTGAATATGTGTGGACGACACGTGGGGGCGCGATGATTGCGCGTCTCCGTCGATGATGTGTAAACGAATTCTTTTCGGTAAGGATCGATTGACATTGGCCGCGTTGAAAGATGTCGTGGTGTTTTGATTAATTTTAAAACGTGAATTGTGTTTTTCGAATGGTTTTTTTTGATGTTTTTTTATATTGTTTTGTAAACCCGTTGCTGTAATAAAGTAAAAAATGAAATATAAAATTTTCCGCTTTGTAGAACGTTGCGTGTGTACTGAGTGATAATTTATTTGTTTTGTAAGTATGAATTTCGTAAAGCGTGCAAAATTATATCATAATTTGGATAAAGTGAAGTGCAGCAACTATATTTAGTAATAATATTTACTGACATAGTAATATTTAACTAAATATTTTATATTATATGCAAACTAATAAATATAAATATAAACGTAAGTTATTGAAATTTAAAGCAAAAATTTGATATAGTCAAGACGTACATATGCTGTTATAAAGAGAAAACTTTTAATCATGATACAAAGTTTCATGCGCGTAAAACAAACCACATAATAGAACACAAGATAACATCTTTCATCTAAAATTGCATTAAAGAACATGAATTCAAATTGTGTAAAATAATAACAAACTTCAGTTTGATGTTTGCGCGAGTTAAACGCAAAGTGCATCACTCGAATTTTCCGAGCCGGCTACGAGGAGTAAATTTGGCGCAAAACGAGCGAAAGTCAAAACACATAACATACATCCCACAAACGAACCAACAAGAAATCAGATTACGGAAATGTAAACACAATCTCCAGCTCGTTTCTCCATAGAACACGTTGAAAGTCGATACGCATAGTTTTTCACATGGGAAGAACGCTCGCCCAAATTGCCATTTTCAATAACGATTCGGCTATAATCTGAGCGCGGCACCGAAATCGGCCATTTTTGTTTGAGTTTAATTTTCAGCTTTGCTCAGAAGGACGCAAGAAAGGATGCTGCATCCAAACGGGTACATACAGAGGGCGGTTGTTGAACAGAATAGCACCTGGGTCACTTTGGCCACCCTCTGGGTGCTGCAACCGCTTATGCAAATTCGGTTGCAGGACTTTCCGGTGATAATCCGATTAGCTGAATGCACATTCGCTGCACACCCACAGGTTGCCGGACTTAAAGATTGTATCTGGAAGAAGTGCATGAGTTGAGTCATCGTTGGCTCCGGCGGAAATTGTGCGAAAATTTGCATTTCGATGGTATTGCTGACTCGCGGATGTTTATATTTGAGTCAACTATGAAAGTGTTTAGTCTGCTGGTTGCTTTTAAATATTTAAAAATATATTTTTATTAAGTCGTTTCGATTTGAGATTTTTAATGAAAATTTATCGTGTTGTTTCAATTGTTAAATGCAGTAATTAGATCGATGACCTTTTACATGAACGCCGAGTGCATACTCTACTATTATGCTTTCACAAGTATCGATCATACGCTCGATGTAACACATGTACATTTTTGCATATCGGAACATGGGGGTGATTTAATTTGCATTTAACAAATTGGAGCGATTAATACGTGCACGAGTTACGAATCAACTTCTCCCGCGAATCAATTAGCGAGATCGATATTGTGTCAAGAGAGTTTATTACACAGACGGGCCGGTCCGTTCGAAGCAAAGTTGGAAAACCTCCAGATCCAATACGAAATCGAATTATTTTTATATTAAAGCTAGTGTGTGCGACGGAAATATAAACGGGAAAACCAGTCGATTTTCTCACGAGCGCTAACTTTCTATGTATAAATTTCCAAATGCATAGAAATATTGTTTATTCGTACACAAGCTATATTTTATTATATTTCTGAATAAAGTGAATAAAAAATAACGTGAACATAATTTACTTTGGAATATAAAACTTTCGAAAATTAATTCGTAGAAATTTGAAATAATTGACCTCAAATGAATACACGTACATACACGGTTTGCCGCAAAAGAAGTCCTTCTGCGATAAACTACGTGCATTATTCGCCTTAAAAAAAAGTGGTGCGTCCCGTAATGACTATCCTGGCCCTTTTTCCACGATCGTCCTCCCTTTTATGTACTCGGCTTAATGACGATGTCGGCCTTTAAAACGCATCCATCCAAGGGTGTTCACAGGAAGTGATACGGATTCGCGGACGCGGAAAAATTGCTCAGCCGCCATTATCTCGACCAAAAGAGAGAAAAAAAGACACAAAACTCGATGACGAGAACGCAGGTGGATGCGAGCAGTGGCAAAGATATGCGGTGATTTGGTTCGTTTGAAAAATCATCGATGATTTATCTATGCGAGTGTCAAGTGCGATACTTTTAGGCAGGGCCACGTACTGCACTTGAACGATGTCTCCGTACGAGAGTTGAATGGATAAAATGGCGACGGCGGAGAATTTATTCTCTCTATCTTTTTGAGAAAATCTAGTATTTCGCTGCGAGCATGGTGAGCACGGCATCTTAAGTACATGTTGATATTTTTGTGAAAGTTTTTTACCGATTTTTCAGCTACGTTCTATGTGTGTGATTTTAGATAAATATCCATTTATGAAAGGAAATTTTGAAGATTGATAGCTCGTATGCATGCCATATTATATTATATTTAAAATGTGTAAAATCTGCATCATAAATATTTTTGATAATATGAAGCAAAGTGCATTACGGTAATCTATTGTATTGCTGACATGAAAATTTCGCTGAAATTTACACACATAATACACCAAATATTTATCTCGAAAAATAATGCCTCTGGTTAAAATTAAATTATTCGAACATGCGAGCTTAATATGTTGTAATAGCAGTTACTAAAATGTTTAACACTTGGTATAAGCTCGATATGTTTTTACAGAAACAAACTGCGGTCGTGTTAAATACTGAAACTGAAAACTTTGTAATCTCGACCACACTGGTCGACGACAATTTTCGTCCTTTTTAACTGTAGGGTTTCGCTAAATTAAACTTGTGCGTTCATAAAATAATTTACAAAGTTGTATTTGGTGCTATTAAACGATGTTAACAAGCATGTCGTTGTAAAATTTCAAAGGTAAACGTTACACACGTATTATGCTACACAGCGTTTATTATGTCTCCCGAATTGCGACATCGCTTATATTTTCACTAATTGTTTTTGAAGAATTCATCCAGCTTTTAAAAGTCGTCATTTTGTCAGATTCACAATATAAAGCGGACGCAACCTTCGAAAGTTATGGTCGAGAGCACGAGCGAGAGTTTCGCTTGATTAAAATTTTCGACGACGCGCACTTGGAAATTAACCGTTCGTTAATTTAAAGTTTGTCAAGAGAAATTTCAACACAATATCATAAGATCATTCAGCGGTGATTCGGCTTGAAATTTCAAGAAGCGTTGACAGCGAGTTTCTTGAAAGTTACACATATTCACCTCTACACTATAGCATGAACCCGCCGCAGGTGAGATTTTCATGCCCTTTCGCAACTCCAAACTTTTAGGCTAGTGTTATACAAGCGTTATGAGAAACATATTTTTAAGTTAAACAATAATAAATATAAAACTTCAGCAAAATACTTTATAATAACATATAATTATTACAAAAAAATATAAATGGTTCAACTCATTCGAATTCTCCCAAGCATAAATTCTGAAACATTAGTAAACAACGTCAGTTGTGTTTTGAAGTTTCCGTAATTTGAGTTAATACATCCGTCACATTTGTTGTTTTGGTGCTTGTGTAACCGTTGCTCAGCAAAAAGTTGAAAGACGATGACAATTAAGCGCGGCTAATTAATTTTATTGTTTGTAAATACAAAAACACAAACACTCGCAACGATAAATCGCGTAAATCGCGTTACGCGCCATTACGAACATTTCGAATAATTGTAATTTACTACGTGAAATTCCCGAATTTGGCTTCCCCCGGGATCGGCAAAATTCCACGAGCGATTTTGGATTCGTTTATTAAAACTTTTCTTGCGACTGGGGGCAGATTCAACGACCTCTCAGAGGGGCCGAATAAGGGATTTAAAGGATACAGTATTTCATTCACATTTTGTGCACTCGGTTGTAACGTTTAAGTTAATTAATGTCAACCTATTTTGCTGCAGTATTTTCTTTTAAGGAAAATCAGACAATTGCAATTCGTATATTAAAAGCTTCAAAGTATAATGTATGACCATATGAAATGTCAAAAATGTATTTTGTTCGTGCTGAAACAAGTTGTACTTGTATTATTAAACGCAAACATATGAATGTTTACATGCACTACAATTTTCCTCCAGACTAATCATACTAATGTACATTTTAGTGTAAATTACAAATAAAAAAGTAATAAGTGCATTTACTTAAACTGAAATTGTATTTTCTATGTGATATCATATTTCTACTATTATATTTGACGTTGTATACGTCCGCAATGCATCATTGTTGACAAACACTGAAGATTGATGACATTTATCATGCTAAATTCAACGCTGTTCAATTATCCACAAATCAAATTTTGTAAATATTCAACAACGCTATATTTTTATCTTATTTTTATACTTGCACCATTCATAAAGCAGTAAATAGAAGGAAAATTTAATGATTACATATTGATTGATAGTTACACGTATTCAGATTTAAAATAAGGTAAACACGACAATAGTCATTAACAACCTTTAAAAATTTCAATTAAAATTAAATTTATTACATAGCACGAAACTATATTTGCTTAAACCAACAAAAAACAAAGCAGACGAGATCCGAGTATACGCTAATGTTGAGGAATCGTGCGATTAGTCGTGCGAATCCCGATGTTCGCATCCAGTGCAGTATTAATTAAACGCATTTGACAATATCCGAGTGCAGTTGAACCGTACTAGCACAATTTGCGTAATTGCAAATAGTTGAGTCGCGAACCGAGAATCGCAGCTAGCAGTCGTCAACCGTTTGCAATTTCGTTTTGTGCAATTCCGATCGAATCCGCTCGACATTGTGCCATGTAAAAGTACATCGTGCACCTACGAATGTTTTTGAACGTTTCGTGCCAGTCATAAAGCTTATTTTGCATCGAACCATAAAACGGAAAATTCTATTTTCATTAGGAAAATCTGCATTGAATTTTTCCGAAAAATAAAAGTCGATGCAGCACACGAAATAATCAATATATTAAAAAAAAAATTATATATTAAACATATAATACAGAAATGCAATAAAAAATTTTGAGTATCATTCAATGTAAGAATTACGCGGAAAAAAATACGTCATCATTACCCCATTCCTCGATGATATTTTTCAGCAACCGAAACGGAACGTCGTACATTCACGTCCCCGTATAATAACGATGTACGGGGGCAAGGAGGAAAATGCATAAAAATCTCAATAAAACTACGGGAGAAAAAACGAACCAGAAAAAATAACAACAGAACGTATGCAGATACGTACACACCCAAACATACAAACGAGTGCCGAAGAGAAAGGGCATACACTTGCATGGCCGTGTAATAGAATGCGTACAAACAACACACGGGAATGGAAAGCCGGGAAAGCCTGTATGCAGATGGAGAGAGAGAGATACGGCGGACCGAAAGGAAAAGCCATGAAAAACAAAAACTACACACAGAGGGAATGAACACATAAAACAGCGGAGAAAATGAATAAAATTTCAAACGGGGAAAATATTATTTATTAAGCCTCGCGAAAAACACGTTCCCATTACGACGACGCACATCCTTACTTTCGAAATATACGATTGTACATGCGTGAGCTTTTTTTATTTCGCAGGGTTATTTTCGCCTCTTTTTCGGGTTTTTATTATATTATATTCGGGCTCCGTGCGGCATAAGGTGAGAAACACCTTCTGGGCGAAAAGAACGTTGAAACAATGGGTGTTCTACGTCACTATAAAGTGAAAAAAGCACCGAAAGCTAAGGTCAGTTATGACTCGATAAACGTTCGTAGTCTAAAAAATATTCGATTCTGAAATGGATTTTTTTACTTGGCCTACAAAGAAAACAAGAATGGAAACAGTCCGGTGAGTTTTATTTTATTAAAAGCGGTTTTGCCGAGCGATCATAAAGGCAAGTTGAGAAAGTGATTTTTTTGAGCAAATATATATTCTTCAACAGAAAGCATATTTTTGTGATCCGATTTGATAAAATGACAAAATATACATGAAAAATAAAAGTGCAATAATATTAATATACTTACTAAATCATATAAGATTAAATTTCATTCTCAATTCACCAACGAAATATATAAATAATATAAATATTAAATTATCAAATAGAAAAAGAACATTGTACATATACATGTATATATTTTAGTTTAAAAAATTTTCAACTCAAAGAAGCGAAATTTCAAAAACACAATCGAATCAATCAACCTGACAATAAACAACCAGAACGATCGATCGCGAACACGAAATTTCATCGAATGCTTTCATGTTCCTCGTGCGCACATCAAAGCTCGTCGAGTTCGCGTCGCGTAAAACTTAACCCTAAATGTGCGTGTCGGGGCGGTTAAAGTGGTTTTCGGCTTTAATGCTGCGGTTTGTTTGCCGAGTAAATCAAAGTAGATAATAAAACGTATCCATTTGGAGGGAAGTGTACGCATAAAAGAGTACGTACATGTACAAGCATGGAGGCCCTGCAACCCTAAGCGGGGCGCACGTGCAGCCGCGACATTATGTCACGGAATCGAGATAAGGGAAACTTAGCTGGAGGCCGAGGGAAATTGAAATCATGTTCGCGACGATGGCACAAAAATACCGAAGTCGCATGCACTACTGTTGTGTGCCGTTGCACCCTCGAGGAATAGTTGTGTTTGCACCAAATTGAAATGTTGCCGGATGGGGTGAGTTTGCCCCGTGTGTGTATCGCCATCGAGATTAGAGTGCTTTTATGCACACGGTGACTTTTTTATGTTTGATACGCACGAATTTTGTTGTTTCCATAGCATTAAATAGTTAGTGCTTGAAATTAGCGTAGAGCGATAAAATTGATAAAAGATATATTTTTTGGAATTATCCGTTTTGAAATTAGTGCGTGCGTATATGTGAGATAAATAAGATGTATATCGGTTTTATTAAAGCAGTGCATTCTACTGAGAAGGAAAATGAAACACTAAGAGCCATCTTACCTTTAATTGCACCGATTAGGGAAAAGGGCAAAGAAAATTGCTCAAGATGGTTCACATTACGGCAAGGCACTTGCAGTGTTAAGTAAGAGGGATACTTAGAATCAAAGAAATACAGAAATATAAAGTGCTTATCTATATAATAAAAACAATTTAATACGTTCAAAAAATAATTTCAGAGATTCTTTTATAAATTGTATTATATAATATAATATCATATTATGATGCGTATTGAAGGGAAGAATTTAAATAAAATCGATATTGAAAGGGAGGAATAAATAATAAAAATTTGAAAGATGGGCTGATATGCAAATTATCGTGTAATCTCGACTATATATAATTTAAGCGTATATATTTCGAATACAATTTGAAGAAGCGTTTCGGTTTTATGGTGGTCGAGTGCGTGCCTCGGCATACGCCATTAATGCGTCCCTTGCCCTTCAGCAGACAAACCCCCATATGTTTGCGAAACGTATTCAAATGTCAAGATTAATTTTGATTATGTATGAGGGAGAGAGGACACTTGATTTTTGGCCCACGACGACAAATCTTCAATCGTACACACCAAAAGATATCTTTATGCGAATCTTGTTGACGGTGGGTAAGTGTTCAGCCCTTAACATTCAAGATCGAACATTTTCCATATAAAGAACGTGCATACTCGACACGCTTTGAGCTTATTAGTATCTAATATAATCAAAATTTTATTATATCATAATGCCAATGAATTTTATTATTATAGAATTAGGTTTATTACGCAATTGTCGACCTTGCGAGCGACGCTATCAATTTTCTTCAAAACGAAAAAAATAAAATAAACAAAGGGAAAAAAACACGAAGAGCGCAGCTCTTTTACGACTTTATACACATGCGAAAAATAATGGTTTACGACGTCCATAAAGCAAACGAACAAAAACGCGCGCATTTTCAAAAATGAAAAAAATGCCAGGCATCTGTCGAGCCCTATACGACCTCCCTTTGCCGCGTCATACATTCACCGCGGAAACCGAAAATCATCTGAATAAATCACTCGTTTCAAAGCCGCAGTCGGATTGATTTTTATCTACCGCATTTATATATTTTGTATATACACGATGGTAAATTTTTCACAGCGAGTTCAATTTATATCCGTATTCGACGTTTCAGCTCTGACTTAACTGGAATCTAATAAAAATTGTAACTCGGTCAATTTAAAATAGCGAGAATGAGTTAAAGACTGAATAAATTATTACTTTACTTTCGAGTTTATATAAGACCATAACATTATGTGTATAAATATTTAAAAAATCGAACATTTACCGCGAAAGAAAAAAATCACCGCAATGACGAAGAACGAGCAACTTAAAAATTTAATACATTGCAGCAAACGTAAAAAAAAAATGAAACGACCTTACGGAAAACTATAGTATTACCCCATTCGTAATTCAATAAAAAAATATATGTTCCTGCATTCGAATCACGTATTTTAGAAAAAGTTCCGTACGGAATAGAGGTGAGTTTGTTAAACGTGTTCGTTCGGAAAACGCAATCGAATAATTTATTGTAATCTCTAGCGCGAATCTCATTAAAACGACTTTGTGCACACACGTGTATGCATTGGCTGCAAGTGCGGCGACATTTTTACATTTGCCTTTGCTCAGCGGGGGCAAACTGAAAAATAAATTTTCATTTGGCGGAGCGATACATGTCGTGATTTGTGTTTGCTTGGGTCGCGATTTATCGATGAAAACATCTGGCGTTTACACTACGTACGTGGGAAAACGTTTTCTTTAAAACCTTAGCTAGGAAAAAAGAATTGTTCAACTATGCGCGAGTAGACAAAAGAAGATGGATTCGCAAACAGGGAAGGCGATGAAGGAAATTTTACAAGAAAGATAAGTTTTTCATCATACATAATACTATACCCAGTTATAAATTTATTCTTGTACTGGGAAGAACAGAATACGTGACCTCGGCTACTAAACGTCTAATAATATACTGAAGCGCGTACTGAACTTGACGAGGACGTGTACCGTACAACCATTGTCAAAATTTCAAAACAGAAATATTCAATCTCGCCTTTTGTCAGTCGGCCCCAAAGCACGAGCGCGGCTGGTAAGAGGGATCTTTTCGAATCGACCTCGCCCCGTACCCCATTAAAATTTATTAATTTCACATTCACGCCGTAGAGTTATCGTCGCATCAGCGCGAAAAGCCTACGTCGAATGAATATCGTCTCGACCTTTCGCTCTCCATCCATCCATTCGAAGTCAAGGAGCGGGTGGGTGGGCTTTCGCTCGCCCTAGTTGTTGTTGTTGTCGGCGTCGTCGTCGTGAATAACAAACAGTCAGGTGATGAAAGACCTGCGAGATTCGGCCCCAGAAATTAATTTTCGGGCGCCACACAATTTTAATAAGCGAAGGGTTGATATGAATTCTAAGTAATCATCCCCGGCAAATAGCTGTGAAATGCGCGAACTTTGACTGGTTGGCGAGGGGGTCGGTGGGTGGTGGCCTTCCCTGTTTCGGATGGCGGCTTTAATGTATACAAATCGTCATCTCCGCTCTTCTTCTTCTGCTTCTTCTTCTTCCTATACAATTCTCGGAATCGTATCAGTCCTTCTCGGAGGTTGGGTGGAACCGACTCGCTTTTGGTGGGATGGCGGGTGAAAACTTAACAAAGTCAAAATTTGCCTTATTGAATTCGAGACGGAGACGTAACGTACATGGCTTGTACGCCTCCCTCCGTCATTCAAGGAAGGAAATAGATTATTTGGTGAGATTTGTTCGTGTCGGGCTTACATGTTTTTATGTAAATTAAATTTTGATTAAAACATGGTAGAATCAAATATGTAATGAAATGATTTTGCTTGATTGTAACTTTAAAGATCAAGCAAGGCATTTTTTTAATGTAAAATCAATAATTGTAATTTCCATTTCTATTGAAAATTAGATTGTATTAGCAGCTTGAAATAATGTATCAGTGGTGAGTGTGTATTATAGAAATATTTACAATATAATATTAATGTGATAAAATACTATTTGTGATGTTAACTAAAAACTTTCAGTTAATATTACAAATATTCTAAGTTTAGCAAATAAGCAGAGGTTGAAAAAGATACCATATAAACCAAATTGTCAATAAATTTTCAAACCTTTTTTCCGAATCAAACTTATAAGTTTATTCCTAGTAATTGATATTCACAGAAACATACCTTAAACAAAAAAAAAAGATTTACCTTTGAAAATAATATTTATATCGAAGAGGACATTAAAACAGAAAAATATAATATTAAAATTCAAAGAATGAACGGATCGCAAGCTCCAAAGAGCGGAAGGACGGACCCGGAGGCCGTAATCAAATCCAATTTTAAATAATGTTTCGTGTTTATAGGCAATTTCGTAAGCAAACAATTATTTTGGTTGTTTTCAACGAACCGTCCGAAGATAGCCGACTCACCTTCCGCCCCCTTTGGCAAGGGATGATCCCCTTCAGGAGGCGGAGTAGCAAAACCGTCCATTTAACACTTGACTGTACAGATTTTCGACAAATATAAAAATATCACAAAGTAGAAATTAATCTCTAACGATTTTTTTTCAATTGATAAATAAACAAATATTTAATATGGAAATTATAATATATACATGTGTATAACTTCTTTAACATATCGCTAGATATAAAATTTCAAAAATTTCAAGAGCGAAGTGACAAACCATATATGGCCTGTACAAGGTAAGGGGTTAAGGGTACTAGGGACAGGTCGATAATAAACTCGAAACGACAAAATTACCCAGCTGCATCCCGACGAGGGATTATCGCAAAACCCCTGACACGTTATAACGGGACCCCTCCCTCCAGTTTCGCGTTCCCGATTAAGACGGAACTGGATGCCACACGTGGGACCTGTAGGTGCTATTAAATTTTACAATATTGGCTTCCCATTATACCCCCATAGCTATACCCGCAGTGAGTACAAGCGGTTAATAATGTTGTGCGTTCAATGGCATGCGAAATATTTTCGTCGCGACGCCGATGGGTGGTGAGCGCATAATGGCCGAAGACATAGTAGTTCTCATTAAACGGCGAATGCAGTCACGTAAAGGATTTTTATGGTGCTTTTATGATGCCGTTTTATTGGCGCCTACATCATAGACTTGGATGTATCAAAAATAATGCTAACAAGGGGTTAACGCCCGAGCTTAATATACAAAGTCTGCGCTTTTACATAAAGTAGTAGGAAAAACTTGTTCTTTGTCATAAAATTATTTTTTTTTCACTATTTTAAAATATTTCAGTGCAGATAAATTGTGTTTAGTTATGCGAGCTATTTTTCATTTCGTCTTGCATCTCTTTTACGAAAGTCGATGGTTCCATTAATGTCAAAACATTAAAATGTCATTCATGGGGTACATGAAGGATGCATTCCAAGTTTTTATAAGGGGGATAAGATTGATGATCATCGAGCATTGTAAACTAGATGAGTGAACGTTCAGAATTTCCTGAACGAAGAATTATTAGGTTAAATTTGTTATTGATAAACTAATATAAATTTTTTACATATAATATAATAATAAAAAATAATCATCCCATAAAATTTTCCCATTTGAATTTTTCCTTTTGATCTATAACCCGATCATGAATATCAGAATATTGAACAAGGATGACTATGCCACATCATAAGCCATACATATATCCATAAATCTGGCAAATTTGCAAAAATTATCGCTGTAATATTGCGCGAAAAGCGAAAAACACCCGGAAGCATGCCAAGTCTGAGAGAATTCAGCAAACAAACGTCTCACAGAGACCTCCTCGAGGAAACGTTAATGATCGTTAAAGGCGAACGTTGGGACCGAAAAGGTTGAGGAGCACTGCCCAGGGGCATGTATAATTTCTGCGGTAAATGCCGGAGCACACAAAAGGATACGGAAGCGAATGAACGCGCATATATGCATCTGCGAGTGCATGCACACAATGCGCGCTCCTATTTTATAATATATGTATTACGTAACGGATGTCTATGTGCATGCATTTGATGTTAGCATGAGCGTTTTGAGTTGAACCGTGCTGAAAGACAGAGGCGTGCGCTTTCAGATGAGTCCATTGTCATGCCCATCGATCTGATTGAAATTTCACGAATGTGCAGTGCATCATAATAATCGTGCATATTACAAAATGAATTTATTCAATCCGCTACATATCTATTTATCGATTAATATAAATTAAAATTATATTAATATACTTGATATACTTTTACAACATAATTTTTTATAAAATCAACTCCATATTCCTAAACGGACACCCTAATAAAAAGCTCAGTGCACGCCTATGGAGAGAAGGAGCAAACTGCGCCGTGAGCAATTTATGATGCCGAAGTGCGGCGCGGTGCAAAGTGCACACTCGGGTTGCACCGTAATAATAATAGCAGTTTCTTCATTTTGGTGTTCGCATCTTCGCTCTACATCAAAAACGCAAACGGTTAAGTGATACGAGGGTACACAGACACACACCTACGCGCTCTTCGGTGCATAAATCGCATGCTAAACCGGAAGCGGTGCACCGCTAATTATTCCAGTGCACCCCCGCTAACGAGAATGCAAATAGTTAAGATGGATATCGCCGTACTTGTGTTGTAAGTATAATAATATAATTATATAAACGGCGTGTTTCTTGCGAAGAAATTTTAGCTTATGTTGCTCACAAGTTCTAATTAAATTGTGTGCGGTTAAGGTTTTCGCTATCGAAAGTTTCTGTGTTTGTATTACTTGGAATGCATGCGCGTGAATTATATTGAAGTCGGTGAAAACGTTTCTACGTGATAGATTTTCAAGATACGATTTATTTTAAGAAAAAAATGAAATATACGAACACACACGGTTTTGTGATAACAAAATGAACGCGTTTCTATAGAGAGGAATTCAATAGCGGAAGCCTTAGACGTCGACGGAGAATCGAAAGTGAACAGACACGAAGCTGAATGGAGTTCGAACAAAACTAGAACTAGGGGAATCCACGGGGTACCAAGGTCTTTTCATAACACGAAGACATCATCGAGGAAAACTCGGAAGGAGCAGCAGATGGTGCACACCACCCACCTAGAAACACCTCAACCACCACCCACTAACAACCCCTGTTGACTCTAAACAAAAACAGACCAGAGGGGCGTCAAGTTCAAATTCGTTTCCACCCTTCTGTTTCGTTTTTATCGCTTTGTATATTTTACTTTTCCACTTTATATACAGGCAGTACTTGATTTTGATATGGTTCGATCTTTCCTAAACAGTCAATTTATAATGAAAATCCTATTCGTGGAATTCGTGCAATACAATATGAACTATCATCAAGAGCAATAAAATAATTTGGTATTTTCTAAATATCTAGATTCATAGATTATACTGTAAGATACACATTCTTATCGATATTTGTATAAATTTCCAAAAACGAAATAATGTTATAATTTTTAAAATCTGGCTGTATGTGAATCGAAGAGGGACGCCGTTTCATTTTCCACTCGGCCAAAGAAAGTCACGTAAGAATCGTATAAATTCGACAAGGGGTTGATCCCGCTGCCGTCTTAGCTATAGTAAAGGGTGCACTCAAAATTCGTCCGTTTCGTTAATCTTTCGAACAATAAAATTAACCCCATCGCTTGGATGAGAAGGATTAAAGCAATCGCGCTGCGAATTGCAAAGGCACATTTGTTCAGTTCGTGTTTAATGAGAGCGAAACGTTTTTGAATGGAACAAGTACTGCCGGCGCACAAAGCAAGAATTTTAATGTATTATTTTACAGGAAATTATAAAATTCATAACTTTTTATCGAATCGTTACTTTCAGATTGAAACCATTTGAAATATTAGTCGTAAGCTATTCAATTAAAAAACAGTGATAAAAAGTAATCTATCGAATCAAATTCAATAAAATACCATTCGGATAATCGATCATTCGATTTAACAGCACTCCTAGAATAATCACGCATAAAATAGACATTTTATAGATTTCAACACGAATTGCATAATGCGAATCAAACAGGTCAATTACGATTGACGTCCGATAGATAGTTCATCGATTTCGACATATAATAAACAAAAAACAAGCATCGGCCATCAAAGCGCGCCCCATTCGATTTCGGACTCGAAACCAACGCAATTACGCTAATTTTTAACGACTCAAAAAACGAGCCGTCAATCAGGGCCGACAAAGAGCGGAAAATTTCCACAAAACGGAAAGCGCCGCGAAAGGGACATCATCGTCTGATATTCAATTCAGCGCGGCTCGACTTTGACGTATTCGTTCGGGAAGTCGGCCGTCGAAGCCTCCGTCTTCATTTGAATAATTTTTGGAAAGGGTTCCCCTCAGGTGGGCCGTTTCCGCCCACTTTTATATTCGGAGGGTCGATTAGCGGCCGAAGAAAACCTGGAATCGCTCTCTCTCCCCCCGGCGTCGCCGCGAAAACAAACTCCGGGAATGGAGGAGGTGTTTTTCCACTAATGGATGTTGGAAATATGTATATGTCGAAGGTGGAAAAGCTCCGCAGGAGACGGATGTGACGTGAAAGGGTGTACGTGTGTGTGCATCAGAGTATGTCCATTTCCGCTTTTCGCTCATTCGATGTTGTATAATGTAAAGTTGCAAACGTTGATGTTGTAACGAATCGGGAGATACGTGTGTGCTGGATTTATTTTCATTGAAAAAGATTGCTGATGGATAAAAAAATATGAATTATTTAATTTTTTTTTATTTTACTAAAAATAATCAATTATCATTTTCTAAAAATAAAAAAAGTAGGTATATGAACTGTAATTTAATTATTTTACGTATATTTTATTGTAACAATAAATATTTCATTGTGTAAAATGTTATACTGCATTGAAAATTCGACGATGCCATCGAAACACTTAATTGCAAAAATAAAATAAAAGCCAGTCTATAACCATTATTATAATATACTGAAAACGAAAAATTATGTTTATTACATTTAGTCACGATCCACAAACCTACTGCGATTCGACACTTAAAACATAAAAGTACGTATAAAACACATAATTTTATTGATTCATTTCAATAAAAATAAGCTCACATAAAACATTCGATAAAATGTGTCGATAAATCCTAATAACATAAAAGGATTCGTCGTACGAAATTACAAATATGACGAATACGCCAAAACGATTTATTGTTTCAAACAATAATACGTCAGATTATCTTTACGCATCGGACAAAAAGCTGACCTGCTACAGGACATAAAAGTGTATAATAAAAATGAAAAATAATAAGAGCCATTCCGACAGATTTTAGTCTTGGTCCGTGAGGAAAACGAAGCGGGAAATACGAAAACGAACAAATAAATTCACTTGATCATCGCGAACAAAGCAATAAATATTCCAGGTTTTGTCGGGGGCAGTAAAAATAGGGATTTCTAATATTCGATCATGTCAGTACAAAACGGTATTGAAAATAAGAAAATTGCTATTGTGAAAATGAAAATAAAGAAATTGAAAATTGAGATAGATATTTTTTTAATATAAAAAAGGAGACATAATCACAAAAAGCACAATATAACAAAAAAATCTTTTATATAATATTTTCGATGAAATATTTTTTCTCGAATTAATTTTATTGAAAATTTTCATTTATAAATATGTGTCTAGTTAAAATAGTCAAAATATGTATGCTCAAGATGTATTTGTTTTTCATTCCGTATTCAAGATTTTCGTGTTTCGCCTAGCTCGAATAGATTCGAACGAAACGAAAGTGTCGCGCCCCTGGCCTACCCTTATCACCAAAATATACGTTCAGAGGAGCTCAAGCTCGGGTGTCCGAAACAAAAATGCTTTTACACAAAATACAAAATCGAAAGGATGCTTAGCGAAGGGGATGGGCGCGTCCGATTGATATTCGGAATATTTATTTAAACGACCGTACCGATTTGAATATCTCATGAATGTATAATGTCTACGGGCGGAAATTCCAAGCAATCAATATATGTACGTAAGAAATATTGTTTACGCTTTATAAAATTTATGTACTCGTATATAAAGCGAGAAGGTGTCGCCTTTAAAAAGTGCGTCTTTGTTTTGTTAATTAATGGGTTCGTTAGGGGCGGGCGTTGATGGGTTCACGGGCTGACGGTTCTATTGAACGGTTTCGCTTTGAATGTTAAATCTAAGCCGAAGACCACAATCGGTACATTGTGCCGGAAAACAATATCGTGTTTACTTAAACACTTTTCAAAGATAAGACGTGACTTTTATTTGGTATTGAAAGTATTTTTCTTTAATAATTTGTCCCTTCAAAGAACGAATGATTTATATATTTTTCAAAAAACCCTAGTTTCGTTCTAAAATACTATTGCATATTATAGAAATAGAGAAGTGTACAATTTTATAATATAAAATAGCAAAATGGTGGAATGAAATTTTGAATGATACTAGGTTAATTTATGTAAAGAAAGCCATATTCATGTCATGAAAATTTCACGTCCCCTAAATAATGGGGAGAAAATTTTGAACATCAATATTCAACCACCTGAATCGACCCCTCGATTTGAGGCATCGTTGTCCCCCTGTGATGAAATTGGTCATACCTCATACCTGGTTTGTGACTCACCAACCAAGTGACTGGCCGGGAAAGCATGCAGATAGTATTTCCGCCAGGTAGGGGTTATTCCGACCCCATTGCCATTCAACATACAGTAGGTGTAGAAATTTTGGAACCAAAACAAAAAAAATATGTATCACAAAACGGATTTAATTAGCCGTGTTCGTAATAACAATATGACAACAGATACATAATTACGTTGTAATGTTTTTGTATTAATTGAAATTTTTTTTAAGCGTTATTGAATTCTTCCAATAGCTTCTGGAAAATATGCCTCATATTTTTTATAAATTTCCCCTACTGACTATAGAAATTAACTGCCTTCACCCTTCATTCAGTGAATACATGGACGTTGCTAATTCTAAACTTTTCCTGCACCCCTTATAATATTATAAATACAATACACACATACGACCACCCCGTTGTCTACGCAGGCAGACGATATTATATTTCGTTCAATTCGGGCGTGTGATGGGGCAAACCACCCGAGTCTAGTTACATGAATATGCGCACGTCTGCCAGCCCTTTCCCAGTACCTAGCCTTAGTACCTAGTACCTAGTACGCAGTACCCGGTACCCCTTTGCCGAGTCGTGTCACCTGAGATAGGAGCGTATCGCGTTAGCCCTAGTACGACCGTCGATTATGCGCGTCGTTGGCTTCATGCGAGACACATATTTTTTTGACGTATTGAAGCGTGGTTTATGATGGCTTCTGTTTTTTGACCCCAGTTGAGCGAGGGTGCAGGTTGGCACTGCGTGCGTACGTTTGTTGCAATGTTTATATGGTGAGCGTGCATTGGAAAATATTTCTATTAATATGATCGAAAATATGTTATTTCTTTTAATTTATTATTTGATATTTATATATTGTAATATAATATTATAGAATATAGTTGGAATTGAAAAGCTCGCGGTTGAGGGTAAAGTGGATGGTTGGCGAGGACGCAGAAGATCGTCCACAAGATGTACGGACTTGATGGCGAGATCTACAACTGGGATATTTCTTAGAAATGCGGTCGAAAATAAATTATAGAAAGTTTCAGCAGTGACAAATATAAATATTAATTTTACATTTCGTAGGTAAGATCGTAAAAGAAATATATTGTCAATCGGCAACAATATTTCATGATAAGAAATATTTATTATTTATGATTTCGTTTTATATATAAATCATTCATTCCATCTATTAAAACAACATTTTCATTTTATCAATCGAGTTGTTTTACAGGAAATTCTACATTCAATCAATATCAGCAAACGAATAATCTCGATATTACAAAATATCGAAACAAGCAACAGCTTTCCGACGCCTCGGAAAATATTAGACCGAACGCGCAACCAGCATAATAACCAGAAGAAAGAGAGAGAGCACCAAACAAATTATCCAACGAATCGAAAATCCTACAACGAGGAAACGGCATCAACGAGAGAGCATCCGCAACGCGAAGCAATGCAATAATAAACGGCTGGAGCTCGAGTTGCATACGAAAACACAAGAACGGTGGCCTCGCCATTTTTCCACAGACTTCGTCGTTTTAAAGTCGCGCTCTGGCCCACTCGGATTCCCGGGGATTTATAAGGTTTCAGATGTCGCCCGGTCCTGCCGCGTTTATCCTGTAAAGGACCGGCGACGAGTAATCCTCGAGGAGAGCGCGGGCCTCGTACGTACGCGGCCACTATGTATGATAATACAGAGGAGATGCACTGTCGAGGAATTTCAGGGGTGGTTAAAGCGGTGGATGGTGATAGGGGGTGGAGGGTGGTCGATGTGCACCACCGTTTGTTCATTGTCCCGTAATAATGCGGAGCGCTACTTATGGCCGACACCCATCATCATTAAGCTTATGATTCATGCGCCTGCTTCGTTCAAACAATTTCTGTGACACGACGATGCTACTCTTACAGTGGTCTTCAATTTGTATTTTTTTGTATAATATTTCGAATTTGCATAATAATATGTTCCTTTAGTTGAAAATTGAATCTCTGATTTATAGAAATTTTAATAATATGAATTACATATACGAATAGTTTTGTAAATATAAAAAATTGTTATAAAAAAAAATTCAATTTTAAAATTTTTGTAAAAAACAAAATCGTTTCAATTTTTCAAGAAGCGACTTTACGATAAGAACGGTAACGGGAAACACTTTAAATTTTTCAACCGAGCAACTTTTCACTATCGCCGTTCGACACGACAAAATCATGACTCTTCAGAGACAATCTTCTACCATAGAACAAAAAACAACCAACCATAAAAGTATCACCCACCATACGCGCGTATATAATGCACGACACGCCTCACATTTGAAATCCCATTATCCGTTCGAAATGCTACGTCTACATTGTCGAAAAGGTCGCGTCGATCGAACGGATAAACCACGTGCATTGTGCTTTCGTTCGTCAGCGTACTATCGAAAATCGTGACCTCCTCGGCAGAATTGAAATGGTTCGGTTCACCCATCAATCCGAACTTATCATAGTATGCGAGGATCGCGTGTCATGGGTAAAGAACCTGAGGAACTTATAGGACGATGAATTCGAACGGTTAACGAAATAACGATATTTTTCATTCGGCAATTTTTTTTTTTTTTTTAATAAAACGCTAAGTTTTCTGTGACCCAATAATTGGGAATCTCTGTTTGCAGGGGTCATCATCCCCGGAATAAAGTTGAATAAATCTCGGTTGGCGCATTAGCGGTCGGTCGGCGTCACTCTGCCAACTATGCGCGTTGACAAATTCGCATTTTACATGCGCCAGCACACATCAGATCTAATCGAATGGAAGTTAATCGATTTATATTAGAATGGATTTACGGTTCTGCAATCAATCATGGCTGAAAGTTTGAGAATGAGGAACGATTCAAATCATTTGCTCTTGCCAAATTCGCGAGATTAATTATCTTATATTGTAATTGAATTGATTTTAATGGTTTTGTGTTCCAATTTTTATAAAAATCATCTTAAAGTTTCGATTATAAATCATGTTAAAATATTAATATAAACGCAGGATACAAACAAGCAATGATGGATTTAAAATGCAGTATTAATCTTTGAATGAATACTTTAAGTCGGATAATGGTTATTAAATTTTTAAATAGAAATTGATATTGACATTGCAGTATTTATATTGAGAACGTATTGCTTTATTCAGTGTTTCGATGAATAAATCATTTTTATTGTTACAAGAGTCGTTCGTTGTCATGAAATACAATCGAAAGAATCCGATTCGAAATCGTTCTAAATATTTATTGCGCCGACTTTCGACACGAAATTATAAAAAATAATTTCTAAAAACAGCCTATATCCAAAACAATGCATCAATATTGTATTTTAGCATCGCATTTGTGCAGCATCGTAAAAGCAGAAAACGTACTATTTCATTAATTCACAGAAAAACGTAGTAATTCTCTCGCTCGTGAAATCCGCGCCATTGAATAATGGAATAGTTTCACTTTTAATGTTTGAACGCGCGCATACACGACCGTAAACAATTTTATTCCAACTTCAATTTCAATGATGAAATTATTCATGGAAGCTCTCGGCCGGGTGAGCTGTCCGTACACATGCACACCGCGCCTTGTCCATATTATATTTACATATATATATTATAAAATATATAAAGGATATAGAGAGGAGTACGTCGAATTTAATTTTCCACGTTCTCGCGATAAAAACTCTGAAGTGCAATGCGAAAGCCTCGAGTCCGAGTCGAGTATTTTAATGGCGTTTCGCAAATGGATATCAGCGGGCGTTTTTCCTATGCAGTATACGTATTTATTTTGCATTACTGGAGTTTTGTTTGGCGTCGAATGCACGTATTATGAGTGAAATAATGGGTTCGGATGCAAATTGATATTTAATTGCTCAGTCAGGGGGAGGGGGGATGATGATATCGACGCTATTACACCCTGTTGAACGCGACGGTTTATCTTATCTTTAACGAGACAGAGAGAAAAAGGGGTGAAAGAAGGCGAATTAACCTGCGAACAAAGTCGTTTACATTGCGTATATATATACTTGAACTGTTTTCGTTCCTGTACAGTTACTAAATTCAAATATTTATCTGATTTATTCCAATTACGATGAGCATTTATTTAAAGAATTTGATGCGTTATTTTGTGCTAATATTATTTTAAATTTTAATAGAAAAGTTATTACGACATAATAAGAGAGAAATTTATTTTCGAGATCCATTATTACAAATTAATAACTAGCTAAAATATTAATGAACATTACAGTTCAACAAAACCACTTTCGTTAATTATGAACAAAATCTCTAACCGAGCGAAACTTTGCCAAGTTCGATTCACACAATTTAAAACTAAAACCACATTTTATTAATTCAAAATCAAAACTAATGAAATTGCTCGAAACAATTTTCAAATTTTTCCATACAAAATGTCGGATAATTTTCGCAAACCGGCAACCCGCAACATCCTCACTCTCGAGCACCGCCACTCGAGCGGAGCACGCCGTTTTAACAGGTAATACACGGTAACAGTGTTATGATACGATCGTTTTGATAATGTCATAACGCCAGCGACGATGACTCGAACGGGCCGGCGTGCAAACTGCCTGCGAAATTTAATTACGGACGGTCAATTTATCATGTTATCCTAAATCTCATTAGGGCGCACTAAGTGTGAAAGTGGAGCGCGTATCCTAGACATTAGCGTGAATTTATAATGCGAGCTCGTCGGTCAGATTATGTTTGGTGTGTTATGTACGTGTGTTACGCAGTTTGGTTGGGTGAGGTTTCGAATTTGTATCGATTGAAGGTGTGCCGTCATTGTTTGCAGTCCGAAAAAAGCAAAAGTATTGAGTCGATGTAAAAAATCGATCGTTGAGTAATAGGTGCAAATATACAATTTTTGAAATTAAATTTGATTAGATTAATTTTATGATTTGTAACAAAAATGAGAAACATTGTGAAGTCTTCATTAATTTTCATTCCATAAGAAGGAAACAAGGGTGCCGTTTCACCTATTTATCTTCATCTAACTACAATATAATACATTAAAATCTTTATACATAAAACACATTTAATTCAATTACTTCTACAAAACCTTCAACTCAACACACGCACACACACATAAAAACACATCAAAAGAACTGCAACCGACCGAAACTATTAGCAGAGACCAGAACAAGCACCTATAAATACGACCGTCGGCGACTTTTTGCCATCGATTGTTCGCCGCTGATTTTGCGGAGTTGCTTAATGCGAATCTACGGTCCGCGGCCACTTTTCATTAAGTCCACTTTTCTCTATTTCTCCAGACTGCCGAGCGAACTCTTCGCCGGTAAATCGAGGCGACGAACGCCAATAAAGTCCTCTCCCGCATCGGGGTGGGCAAAGAAACCCCACTTCGGCGCTGGTATTGAACTCTCAAGTCCTGCACGACACCGGTAAACTCGGCCTCGTGTTGACTGCGCTCGAGTTAATTTATTTCGCCGACTGCGGCTGTACGGAAAACCGCACGAGACGGTCCCAAGAAAAATATCGGTTCGCTCTTAATGAAAACGTGGCTGTGAATCCCGCAGTGTGTGTGTATGTGTTTGTGTGAGAGTGTGTTCCGAAAGTGTTGTGTAGATTTCAGCGACAATCTCTTATAAGCTTCGGGTTAGTTCTGGACGATGTTTGGTTAAATGAATATAGTGTGTGTTTTGGTTGTTGATACATTGGGTTATATAATATAATATAGTATTGTAACTAAATAAAATAAGTAAAATTTTAAATTGTTTAAAAATATTAAAGTGAATTACATATCGAAAAATATTCTATATTATGAAAGCTTCATAGACTAAATTTAAAATCAAATTTGAATATATAAAATTCAATCGTATAATTTGTTTACTTAAATCTCTTTCAATTTATTGGTAACATATTTAAATATATACATATTGTTGATATGTTTCCAATATAAATCGTTTTAATATTCGACATCACGACTAGGCATACAAAAAACTATGAATAATCGATTCAATGTTTATTATTTGCGTACATTACCGTTTTATCCGCGCAATGCAGCCGAAAGCGCAGATAAGGCAAACCCATAATTCAAACTAACGTCAAGTTAAAGCGCTGAAAAATTACCGAGCGCCCAACACAAAGAACAAGGGGACTGTACGAATAAAAAAAATAAAACAGAATATAAAATTCAATACACACACGATAAAAAAAAATACTATCAAATTACCTAGCGAAATGCAGGGTGCGACATCGGATATAGCGATATATGCGACATTTACGTCCGATACGCGAACACTCCCATGTTATTGAATTTCGCCGGGTTATTCGTCGGAGTTTTAAATTACCCTTAAGCCGCCTACGGCCATGGAAAAGCTAGGGCGGGGAATCCAGGAAGGATGGTCCTTTAAAACCCTGGAATATTCCGGGGGTTGCTCTTGATATAGTTTTGCAGGCAAATTAACGCCGGAGTGGCGCCGGTGCGACGGCCGTGAGAGATAAATGGTCGACCGAGTCCTGATATCGGGATCGTTGGCTCGGGACAAGGGCGGGATATTCGGGAATGGAGTGTCCCGAACAATGGGAGGTTTCGGGACGACGGTGGAGCAGCTCGTGGATATAAAGCCGATGCGACAAGCTCCCGTATGACTCTCCCGATGCATCGTGGAGTATGGAATTGGATTTTTTTGGTTCGATACGTTTTAAATTGCTGATTTATCGTTCAGATATAGTTCCAATTAAAATTGAATTTTAAATATACAATAGTATGTATTAAATGAAAAAAAAAACGAGAAAATAATTAAAACTGGTTTTAAGAATTATCATAGCAAAATGCCTCAAAAGTAAAAACGTATTCTGTAGAATTAGCCTTTTAAATTTTAATCTCTTTAGTTTCACGAGTTGTACCATAAAGGAAAGTATGATCTTTAAATATGCAATGGTTCTAATTAGCCATAATCCCTTGCAGCTATTAAATTTATCATATCATATTATTGCGAGGTGGAACAAAGCCATCGAGCACCTACACGATACATCAAGCTCAAACAATAGTTTCAATATGAACTGAACGCGACATAGACCGATATATTCAGATATGCACAGTTCAAAGACGCGATAGAAATCTGTCTCGATCGTAGATCATAACCAAGAAGAGCTAGTTGTGTATAAATAATAGAATAACAACGACCTCTATACGGGGAACAATGACGTGGCTTTATCTTCGATTCGCGGATACTAGGAAGCGGGATTTATAGGAATCGAAGGGACAGCATATATTTAAAGGGCGATTTTCCCTGCACTCGCACGATAAAGGCTTTGAATTATGAAAAAGGACGAGATATCTCAGAACGTCGTGTGTATATAGAGGGAGGATAGCTTCTTGGAGTGCTGTGAGCACTATCGCGCGAATAAATACGCCCCTTAAGTTGGAAATATTACGGTAAGCGTTGAATCTATTAGGGAGTCGTCTTTATAATTCTTTAGCCCCTCCCGAGACGATAGTAAAACTCGAAAGGGTGCCGTTAAATAGTGCAACCGTTGCCCCTCCGGTACGTGGAGGCATAAACTTTTACGCGATCGTTTAATTAACGACGATTATAATAAAGAAAAGTGGTAAAGTGCCGGCGCTCACTATAGAAGAGTTAATGCGGAAATAATTTTCGATTATAAAAGCGAGCGGTTATTCGTTCAAATGGTTTCCTGATAATTGTTTAAATTATGAGATTTTTTACGGCTGTAGAATAAGGATTGAATAATTTGTTCTTTTACAACCAAATGGTAATTAAAAACAAATGAGAAAAATATAATAAAATATTAAAAAGTCCTCATGATCGATTTTGTATAATCATTCAAGTGAAATTGTTCACATTAACCAACAGACATCGTAATCGCAAAGTGCACAAATCAAATTCTAATTACAACCGAGCTTTTTCAGCAAACGACCGCAACGATGCAAAAAATCCGAAACGTCCAAGACATCGAATTGCAAAGAACGGCCGGCATTCGAGCCTCCGCATCTCGGAGCAACCCTCCAAGAATTCGGCCGCGCAATAAATAATTGATAGAGATTCGCGTTACAGTCGACTAGCGTTTCAAAGAGATCAACCCCCCCGTCGAGCAGTGGGACGGTTAACCGCGCTAATCGACCCGCCCTTAAAACCGAAACCGAACGCCGTTCAGATAGTGAAATTTTCACCAGAAGGTCGTCCTCAGCCATCCGAGGAATGCGCAATTCGCCCATCGGCCCATGGGGAATTCGCGGCACGAATTTCGCAGGGCGGGTCGCAGACAATTAACGGAATTGGCCCAGGCTATTTTTGAACTAGCCGAAACTATGCCGACGCCTAACTAACGAGTAATCAACCCGCGCCGAAATCTGACTAAGATTTATATGCGCCGAGGACTCGCGAACGCACGCCACGCTAAATTCTCCACATTGATAATTATGTGATATTATATAATATCATGTCGGGGGTTTTCGTTCGAAATTCGCAATGTGATTGGTTTTTTTTGTTTGGCGATTTAGGAGTACCCTTTTATTTTTTTGGTAACTCGGATAGTCGGGGATGGAAAAATTCAATGGGTTCATTGCGTTTTTGAAATATTGGAATCGAACCGATTAACGGTTTTTGCATAGTTCATAAATTTTGAAACTTTTAGGTGAATTGATCGAATTCGAAAATGTTAAAAAATAAAGTTTGAAATTTATATAAAAACAATGTTCAATTGCAATTTTTTTGTATTATTATAGTTTAAAACCCTATTTTTTACATACGTGTACAAGGCTACAAAATATTATACGCTAACAAACTGGGCATTTGTCCAGAATAGTAAAATTTAAAGAGTCAGCAAGTTTTGTGTAATTTCTATGAAAAATTAGAGTAACATAAGATTAGTGGTTTTAATGTTTGTAAAATCTATCATTAAAACTTTTAACGGAATCTTTATATTAATGGACATGATTTAAAAAAATTAAGCTGTATTTTTTAAAGACATCAAGACACATTTTATTATTATTATTATTATTATTATTATTAAAAATTATACATTTTTCAACTTTAAAGATCTGAACACCTAAAAATGAATGATATATTCAAAATAAAATACCGTTTCAAAATCTTTAACACCAAAACCATTCAAACACAATTTAACTCTTGTATGGTCAAAATAAGGGCTTGTGAATTTTGAATCGGCGTTCCTAGCACACATATATAATGTGCGATAGTGTAATTTGTATGTAGTACACAGATCCGCTTGTTGGTCGTAAATTATGAGAGAACGAGGCGTGAAGATACGCGCGCGCACGTGAAACCGCGCGAAAACGAGATCCTGCAAATTAAATTTATACGCCTCATTTCCGCCACGGTTGCGCGTAAGCGTTTCCGAATTACTACGATTCCTTTTTTTTCATGTCGAAAGTCATTTGTGTGCGTTGGGATGATTCGAATTTCAGAAGGAAAATCGCGTCGGAACGATTCAGAAAAAGTTTATTTTGCATCTACCTACATTCGCGATGAATCTCAGACGCTTATTTTTAATAAAGAAATTCTTTTGTTACAAAATATTAACAATTTTACTTTAGCGGAAGAATCTATTGTGGATATGTGACCGTGAAGATTCTATATGAAATATGAAAAATAGAAAACGCCAGTCCGTCTCTAGTTATATTATGAACCTATTTTTGAAGCATGTCTCTTTGAGTTCGTCGTTTTGTTTGCCAAATGGCTATCGGATTTCTGTTATAGCGAAAAATGCAGAAGCAAGCAGACGGCTCACGGACATATAGACAGACAAACGGAAGGATGAACGAATGGGTCCTGGTTCACAGAATCGGAGCTCAATTTCAAATATTGTGTGCAATAGGTATTTTTCATATAATTTTATGAACTCGGATACAGTATTCTATAAAATTTTCAATTTACATATTGCTGAAGTTGCATGTCAAAATGTATTCTTTATCTTTCTTTGGAAAATTTCAATGCATTTTTTTGCTATATTATCATTTTATCGTATAAAATTTCTATCAGATATGAAAATAACTGAAATATAAAATAGTTTGATGGATATGAGATTCTATAATATTTTGGTTTGATTTATAGATTTTTCCATATGAAAATGTGCAACTGCTAGATACGTATCATGGAACGAAATCACCGATGGTGTTCACATTTTGGTGTCCATAAATTTTTTACGTGCCCGATCCGTTTTGGTCGCAACCTGGACTCTTTGTTCAAATAAATTGCTCGATTCACAATCTCGATTCGGACGAACGATCTTCTTTCTGCAAAAATGACAACCGGGACGAAAAACATTGGGAATTTTTCCAAAAAAAAAAAAAAAAAATGAAAAAAGGTTCAATGCGGCAAATCGATTCGATGACATTGCGTCGAAAACGAAAAAAAAAATGTTCTGAAAACTAGAACACCTCTGATGAAATTTCATTTGGAAAACAAGACGCGTCGCGACGTCAAAGCGAAATCGACACTTTTGAAAAGGAAAAAAAAATACAAATGTGGCGGGCATCAACGAAAACCGAAAGATGAAAATTTTACACAGAATATATTCAAAGTCATTTTGAATATTATATTTGAAATGTGGATTGAAACGAAATGAATTCCATTTATTTTTTTCTCATTATTCTGAAATTGGAAAAAAATATGACTTTTTATTTATACGTTTATTTAGATGAAATTTTGAATGGGTTTCGAAAGAAAAACGAAAATTAGAACAAGTATTGTTCGTAGAGTTAGATGAAAAAAAACTGAAGATTTATCGAAAAGATGACATGACTAAAACATGTTATACTAAAATATGCACAATTTCTACACAAAAACAAAGTCACGACCAATGCAATATTCTAGAAAAATAACAAAAGCCACCCGAGTAGAAAGGACAACGAAGAAAAGGCACACAGGCTCGATGCACTCCAAGAACGGATTCGTTTTTATGACATTGTTGTCAGTCTGGCTGCGGTCGAGCTCTCCCCGAGTAAATGTGATGAGATTGTACCACATAAATCATGGTGTCCCCACTCGGGGTTGTTTCCTCAGATTAATACCATTAACGGGTTCATTTTCGAAGAAGGCACCGACCACTATCGCCGTCGAGTGTTGTGAAATTTTGATTAATCGCCGCCGAACGTACCCGCGGGCGATTTCTATTTTCCCGCTTTTTCGCTTATTTATTTTTTTCGCGTTCAGTTTTAATTTCAATATTGCCGACATAAATCTGCTTAATGGTGAGGATTTGTTCGAATAACTGCGTCGTTCCGATCGTGTGATATACGCGGGTGCTTTTTTATGCGCACTTTTTTTATATTGAGTGAATATATCAAATTTGCAATTTGCGCTCGTGAATTGTCCGTCGGGTTTTATTTTATAATATATATTCGAGCGAATAATTGAAATAGTATCAAAATCTATGAAACGTATATCGCGATAAAACATCGCAAAAAATTCGAATATATATTATATATTAAGCGACTTATCCGGAACCGTATCAACACGCATCGATCTCACCGAGCAGATCCTCTCGGCACAATCAGAAGCAACAAGGCCCCCATTTGCATTTAGCGTAATGAAATTTCGGGTCGGCAGGAATCCGCCATAATCAGTCCGTTCCCGGAGGAGGATGAGAAGGTCTCAGGGTCCGCAGCCTGTTGCTGCCGCTGTTCGATCAATCATCCGCAAGACACGACGAGGGTCTCCGGTGTGGGGCCCCGGGAAATGCGCCCCCTGGGCGCGGGCCCCCAAAAATGCGCCCCCATCGTGTTTAATAAAGCCGGATGGATGCAGAGGCTAGACTTCGTCTTGCCACCCGATTAGATTTTTTCGCAGGGGAGGGTGAAAGAACCGAATTCCGATGCGAGCCGTATATGTACTAAGTGGCTGTGGTGCGATGTGTGCTCGTCAATAAGTTATTGGTGCTTTTTTTAAAGTGATAATTTTATAACGGCATCGATTCGAAAATTATGGATGTTTTGTAGATCGAGCTTGGTGTCGATAAAGGAATTCGTAATATCGTATATCTGTGTTCATACAAAATTGAAAAATTGTGAAAATTGACTCATATATGTATTTTTTGGTCGAGAAGGTATTTGTGCTATAATACTCTTTGTTGCAGCTTCCCACCAGGTGGCGATGAAGCATATCAACATCTGTACTGTTCGACCAATCACCTTGAAAATTGGCATGTATATGTATTTTTTCGTGGAGAATTCGTTTTCGTTATCCACTTTGTTGCAACTCCCCACTGATCCATATGAAAAGTTATAATACAGACTGGCAGGGCAATGTCTGCCGGGTTCAACTAGTTACATATGAAAATGAGTAATATTTTATATTTAAAATTCAAAAAAAAATATTTATTAATGTTTCAAACGGCTTAATGCAATTAATGTTCCAAATATTTTGCAATAAATGGTTTCGGTATCTATTAAAGTCCTAAAAGTTAATTATTATATTTTATCATTATACTGACTCTTATGAAGTGTTTTGAGTCATAAGGTATATTTTGAAACAGTTTTTAATGGATAATATTATAAATTTTATTGAGAAAATAATTAATAATCAATAATAATTAATCTAATGGGTCACTTCAAATCATCAAACGGGTCATAGGTTGCCGAAACCTGTTGTAAAGGACACATTCGATAAAAAAATTTTTTTTTAATATTGTTACAAGTTGAAAAAAATATCAAATAAAAAAATATTATACTGTCTTTATATACATTTAATTCCTACTCTATCATATTCTAAAAAACATTACACCGCCCCGTTACACAAAACTAAACTCACATTTCTCACGGATAAAACTGCGAGCGAACCGAACTTTCGCAACAGCGAAAAGCCAAAAAAATTAAAAACAACAGAATGCAAATTACGTCAAGGCGAATTTAGCAAAAGGAGAGTGCAAAAATCCACATTTTCCGGTAACTTTTCTCTAAGACCGTCGTATGAGAAATGGTTCGGGTACGTGACGGCGCGCGAGCAACGCCGTACCCCGGATTTATCGTTCGCGACGCTCGGATGATTGATGACGGCCGAAACCGGCGCGGATGTCGGCTGAAAAATCAACCGGTTTATTGTTTACGAGCGCCCAAACGTACTACGATGATGTATATGAAGGTGCTGTAGGCTGGTGCTCAGTTTGAAGGATGTACGATGTGCCTGAGGGCACTTTTTGAGCCGTTTTGTTTGAACGAGTTGTGCGAAAATTTTTGATTTCTGAAACGAGAGCTTGTGTTTTAAAATTGAATGAATATTGAATTTATTTTGAAAAAACATCACATTTATATATAATATGTTGAATATAAAAATTTATTGATCAATTTGATAATTTTATCAGAATTATTATATAAAAATTTGAATCGCTGAAGTAAATTAATTTTTCCTCGAATTCCTTTTAATTTCATCCGTAAAATTTAAATTAATCAAAATTAAAACTGAAAATGAAAAATTCATATTGAAAATAAAACTAAAAGCTGTAAAAGTACTAAATATATAATAGCAGTTTGTAGAATCGACGGGAGCCGAGCGCTCATTACTGCGGAATACAATTCAAAAATAATGAGCGGGTTTAAAAATTCAATTACTTTTATGATCGTTAACAGAGTTCAAGTATTGAATCGAGAGGGACCATCGATGTTTCCCCTATATATATTTTTTCGGAATATAATACACAAATTCATAAGTGCAAATGATCGAAACTTTGGGGATGGGGCCGGTATAAAGAGCAAAGTGGATTAACGAGACGAAGAGAGTATTCGAACCACTTATCAGATTATTTCGGATTCGATTTTTAAAATTCTCATCGTCATCTGATACGATTATATTGGGAGTATATTATTTGAACGATAAGACTCTTTTATAGCGAGCTACGAAAAAAAAATGTAATTTTTTTGAATCGGGATTCTGTGAGCCGATTTAGAAAATCTGTAAATGCTATATATTAATACGATATCTTTAGAGTGAGTTTGTACAATTCGTTCAATATTAAATTCGTAAAATTATTTTCGACTGTATCCAAAATTTTCAGAAAAATGTATTTACATTTTCATATTTGCAATTCACGTTTTCACAATCGAAATTCTATTTTCGTTGGAGTTTAAAATACATTCCGTGTATTATTGAAATTTATAGAATGACAGAACGATAAAAATGCACAAAAACGGTCAGTGCTGTAACAATTCACAAAATCTAAAATCATAATTTCCGACTGAAAACTCGAAAAATTTCAATAGAATGCATATGTAGAACATTGAAAAAATACCCCAAAGTCATGCCATCGTAAGTATCGATCTGGTGCAATGTGACGTTCGTTTCGTTCCGCCAATAAAACTGTCGCATTGTCCATCAAGGTTCGTTCGCTTAAATTATTCACCGCTTCATCTCGACCCTGTATAAATCACGGCTATTCCAGTTAAGCGAATAAATGCATTTTTTGGAATTTTGGGGGTAGACTCGTTAAATGGATCGAGATGAACCCTCTCTGAAATGCCTCTGATGTTTGAAAATCTGACGTATTAATTTCACGTGGCGCTTGTAATGAATGATGAAATATTCATGTATGTTTTATTACATTATTCCTCGCATGATGTAATTGGAAACCATTATAATTTAATTTATTATTAGAAGATATTTGAATTGGAATTTTTATAATACAAATTGCGTGATTATTAATTATCAATATAATGACAGTTATTGTGATCAAAGAAAGTTTACTGTTCAATGAAATCCAAACAAAGTTTTTCAAAATTACAATGTTATATCAGTGATATAAAAGTAGTGCAATTGGGGTGTATAAGAGTAGTACAATTTCGAACAAATTCAGTCATATTTTGATCGTCACACCAATGACATCTTCGATATAAAAAGGTTGAAACTTTATAATTTTGAAATAAAATATGAATATGATAAAAAATAATTCGAAAAATTTCAAATTAAATTTTTTCAAATGTAGTGAAAGGTCCAAAACGGGACGTATGGTCAGCCTAAATATCACGAATCATATTTTGAAAATTGGAAAAACTAACTATATATTTCAAAGAATAACCTCGCAGGCAGCTTATTCGTAAGCGATCATCCAATATTTCAGCCCAATAAAAAAAAATTCAACTAGCAACATTCCTTAACGCGAAAATTCGAAATTTACAACGGTCACAAAGAAAAAGTCGGCTCATATGAGTCGGATCGAAATCGTTCGATGGGGCGAATATTTGTCACGGAAAAGGCTTTCATAGCGGCCATTTGTAACCGTTGTTCGACGTCGTGCGGGCGACTTAATAAGCCTTTCGGTCCACCCTATACGGAATTATATGTAATATATGAAGGGTTCAGAATCAAAATACACGTTATACACTTCAGTTAATTTTTGGAAAATATAATACAATTCCATATACATAAAACACAATGGATCTTCAATAATATATCAAAAATACATATTATGATTATAAACATGATTGGATGATTAAAAAAACTAATTACATAGTTATTGACCTAACTTACGATCAAAACTGATTTTTCCAAAAAAAATCGTATTTTTAAGTCATTGATGATTGTGCCTTTTGATTCTGGACTCCTCATATGCGTTATTTTATACATATAAATGTAGTAGAGACCACACAAGACGGCCATTAGGCGATCGCGCCCATGTGCCCGCACAATCGCCGGAGACTGATGAGGCAGTCGCCCACAACCAATATTTCCCTCATACAAGCCATTGTATAAATAATGTCCCGATGGCGTGTCACTAACCAATATACACTTTTAAAAAAAATATTTATTCTAAAGAATTTGATCGTATCAAAATGCATGCGTAATAATGACGAATCAAACCTTTAAATTTGATATTTTCCGAATGAAACATCTATGCGGAAATTTATCGAATCTGGATTGATATTTTATGTTATTTTTATATGGAAAAATTTCTCAAATGATTTATTGTATATTGGTAAATAAAATCATCAGTATTTAGTTTAATCTATGTTCATTATCGATCGAGTTTTAAAATAATCCGCAGTATAATCGTTAAAATCAGAATCGATATTGAACGCGTTCAGTTTGCGTTTATGGTGTCGTATTTATGGTGGCGAATGGCTACGACAGCCGGCGTCCACGCTAATGTTTTATGGCGGTCAATCCAGAAGCAATTCCACGGTCTGTGACCGTTCACCACCCACCAATTAGGTCGCCAATCGCATCGATGCCATAAAAACTATAAACTACTTGATGCATTTATAAGTTTTCTATGAGGAAAATGTAATTTCATTTACTATTATAGTTTCAATTGCTCGTTGCGTGGTTTTTGAATTTTGTTTTTTTTGCTTACGAATATTAGGCATGTAGAAAAACGTGGTCGATCATTATTAATGTAATTGAAATGTTGAAATTCGTATTCAAAATAAAATAAAGTGATTCGAATGGAATTTGAATTCGGGGAAAACATTTTTTAATTAAGCGAATGAACATTTTCGAAAGCGTTTCAAATTAATTAAATTTACCGAAGACTCAAATGCCCATTGCGAAAAAAATAAAACAGATAAAAACACGCAAGAGATCAAAATGAGTAGAAAACAAACAACTTCGTTTGAGTATCAATAATGTTTATTTCCATCAAATACATTGATACCAAATATTTGTATTTATCAGAAGAAAATACAATAAGCATAGCAGTTCTTGTGTAAATCAATTAATTAAATAATACGAAAGATATTTTAGCATTGTTTACACTTAAACGAAAAAATAAATGTTATTCAGCATCAAACAGAAATCAGTGATCAATAAAAAGTATTTGTAACGTTTGAATATGAAAAAATTCGACACAGAAAAGAAAGTGAACGTCGAATTTTCTCAAAAACCGAACATCAAAGTTGAACGTGCCATCCACCTTTCAAAAGGTCGCGACGTACACATTTCATGCCCGAAATGTATAAAATAATTCGAATTAATTGCGGCATTACATTAACATGCGAAATGTCGGGATGACATTCGCGAAGGTTCGCACGATGATATGCGAGCTCGGAATCGAGTTAGATCGCGCGTTTCGCATATGACGATTTTCGCACACACATACATACACACACATGAGAAATCCAATCAAATTTTCCCTCGCACGTAATAAAAAGGTTTCATCCCGTGCTAATGTGAAACTCGGCCCCAGAAACTCGGCTCAAAGGACCCTCTGCCATCCTTGGCGAGGATTTTTCGGGTTTGAGGTGGCAGGAGGGCCTCCAGAAATCGTCGTCGCGGATGAAAATTTCAACGTTGATAATTTTCGCTGCCGGGGGGATGATTTCTCAAAGGGAAAACTTCTCGACGTGCAAAAGTTTCCGAACAAATCGCGCGACGTGTGGGTCTCGCCAAGTCTAGACTCGCAGACACTCCTGAGGAGAGTTCCCCAACGTTTTTCCTCCAGTTCCCTTTTCGAATATGCTGATGCGTACAAGAGGGTGAGATAAAAAGAGTGAAGGCTTTTCCAAAAGGGCACGGACGTAGAACGCATGCATATTACTTTTCCAATAATTCATCTCTCCGCGTTTGATTTACTGGGTTCTCCAAATTGTGCTCGACTCAAACACAAAGCAAATGCTACCCCTCCGTCACGAAATTAAAACTTTGATTACTCAAAAATATGTCTTCTTTTTTATTTAAATAACAAGGAATCCTTATGTATTATAATAATTCACATTATTTCAAAAAAATTAAGAAACTTATGATTTTTGTTTAAGATCGCATTTAGTTTTAAAAAAATATATTACTTTGAAAATATATGATGGTTAAAATTAATTTATAAATTTAAATATTTGAATTTTTCTTAAAAAAATTTTTAGCTTTACGACAAAGGCTAAACATTTTTCGACCGTAGATTAGCATTAACCGTCCGGTTTAGTATTTTTTTGTCAACGGCAACAAATCGTATCGTTATTTCGCTACACTTTTACATATTATCGTAACAGTTTCAACTTTATATTTTATTTTTCGAAAGCGTCGTCCGAAAAAGGCGCGCAAATCGTCGGCAAATATGCAAATGATAGTCGTAAATAAGTCACGGCCCGTTTTAAAAATGGGGTGCACATACACACACAGAATATATATTGCCTGGTAGATTCGTATAAAAATTGGTCCCCTTTAAATTAGTACGGAGCGACTTTTAAGACCTTTTCATATTAATTTTTCAGCGGTCGGAAAACGGCGGTAAATTCACCCGAAGTCACTCGTTAGCGGCAAATTATACCATAAACGGATTGCCCTTGATTAATCATCAACGAAGTATATATATAAATTAACATCGAAGAACATATTATAGCATTAAAATACACATCAAAAAAGTAAACTTTTTACAATAGATTATATAAATGTTCCATTTTATATTTAAAAAAAAGTTATTTCATAGTTTATGAACTGAGTTTTAGTTATGTTTTCGTAGTTATAATGATCAAATTTGAAACAATTCATGCTCATTTGGGGTCAAAAATTAATCTGGAATCGGCGTGGGTTAAGCCGTCGGCGGGTTGTTAACATTTGGCAGAACATGTCGCCGCTCATGTAACGGATTATTGTTAAGAAGGACCGAATATGAAGGACGTCCCTTAATCGGATTATACGGGCCGGATACTCGTACGTCAGGATTAGTCAAATGAGGGGATGACAATGTGTCGTCAATCCGTTTTGCGAATGTACGAGGTTTTCCTACCCGAATTACCAATCGCGTTCGTAATGGGCCAATTTGGCTCAAACGACACGATTTTTGTAATCTGCCGAAATTTTCAATAAGGCGAAATATAAATTGTCGTAACGCTATGGATTTATGGTAATTTGCTAATAAAACGATTCGATATTCGGAATATAAAAAGTTATTCGAATCGTTATGTATAACGTTTTTTCATACATATATAAAATAATTTGTTTATTAACGAACGACACATGTTCTCTTATAGATCGAATATGTTCAACGTTAGCAAACGTGTTACTCTTACTGCGTCGTAAAAATAATATTTCTTTAGAACATCGAGTGCGAAAACGATAAAGATCGCTTTTCTTAGACATAGTACTTACAACGATTCTTACGTTGGGTAGTAATAGCCTTTCAATACGTACCCATAAACAACACATAGCATGTTTCTCTCTTGGAAACTGATAGGCCATCCACGAACGATGTATGGCGTCGGGTCGAGCGTAACGAGAAATAAAACGAGGGCGGACCAGAAAATCAAAGGACGCAAACGCTCATCAGGGTGGCTCCGGTGAAATATTGCCAAGGCGACAATAAATAATTGCGGCAATAATATTCCGGGAATGAAAGCGGAGGCGGCTCGGAACGAGGGCACCGTGGTGGTAGCCAACTTCATGCCCTCTCGAAGAACCGGGGGTTAGTGGGTGGCTGGGTGTGCTTCTGATGGGGATGTGGAGGAAGAAAAAGGGCGATTTTGCTTCCGAGATCAAGTCGGCCGGTGTCATCCACTCACCTGACCTGAAGCAGCGGTGCTGAACCCGGATGGTATTAATGTTGGGTTTTATTAAGGTATGGTATTATGTGTGTGTCGTACGAGGTTTTTTGTAATGAAAATATTTTGTGATTTATGTGAGTTGTATATAAACTGCTTTGTTTAGTATGAAAATTAATATTGTGAACGATTGAGTGATTTTTTTTTATTTTTTAGTAAGAAATGTGAAAATTAACATTGGATGAAGTATCATTATTGGAAAATGTATTTGAATTGATGAATTTTCGTTTCATATTGGGATGAATAACAGTTGTATGGTTTCATGAATATTGAAAATTAATTGAACTTTCGAATAGTTTGAAATCTCTGGGGTCGTAGCATCTCAGAGATCGTCTAGCAAGATTTAATTAAAAGAAAAACTCATATTAAGTCGCAGTTAAGGAACTCTTTTAAAAAATTGAAAAAAAAAGTATTTGATAATTCATATTATACCTGTTTTTAGTTGGAAAGAATAGATGTATGCACAATTTTTTTTCTGTGAGAATATTTGAACATCGTTGGTTATTATTATTAGTCTAAGTGAAAACAGTAACTGAAATAATAACGAGCTGAACGGAAATTCACCGAGGAAATTCTTTGAATCGAACTTCGATCCGCGAGCAAATGTAAACAATAAACAAATTGTGGCAGTAAATTTTCTTTTCTTAATGAAGAAATTGAACCTTCTCATTTAAATTTCCGATTCGTTTTAATGTGTTTTTTTTTCCGATCCGTTTTTGTTGGCAAGCTAGAACCTATAAAGAATACGGTATGTGTGTTTATCCCACGTTACGTTTTCATGCTGGAATATATATTTGCTTTTTTCTCTTTAGAGTATTATTCCGTTGTTGTACGAGGACTCGCTGAAAAATGTTAACGAAGTGTAATGTCATCCAGTCACTGCGAGATTTAGAGAGAAAAATTCTCTTGGAATTATTTACACGATGAAAGTGCATGTTTTTTGTTGAATTAAAAATAAAAATAATGGAGTCCCTGAAACTTAACTAAAAAATTGACTCAATAGTAAAAACCTTAACAATCAAACATTAAAATCATTTCTAATTTAAAATTTTATTAATACTAAAAATATGTAATGATTATTATAATTTTTAAATTTAATAATGAATATAAGAAAAGCTTTGATGTTGTAAACTTTCTTGGAAATATAAAATTTTGACAAAGACGAAGAGTTATCTTTGGATCCGATTTTTGAAAAGAAAATTTTCATACTTATTGAAACTATTATATTTTATTATACAAAATAATAAGACAAATAATATTATACTTTAGTCATATTTTCGTTCAAAGATAATTCTCTTTATTGCAAGCCAGCTTTTCAAATCTTAAATTTGTGAAAACAATATTAATAAAATTCTTTGCACAATAAGATGATAATTGCCAAGTCTGACAATACTACATAATGTCCATAGAAATGTCAAAGGATCTCGACGGTCACTTAGTCCCTCAAGACGTCGCCGACGACTCCTAACACTAAAGGCACGCTGAAAGAAGAAAAGCCCTTTGAATGAGTTTATAATCTATTTACGCCCTCTCGTGCATTTATCATAATTTAATTTCCATAATGTGACATACCTGCTTGCCCACGGTGCAAGACTTCTAAAGCCAGTTTTCTTTTTAACCCTCGTATTCTTTTTTTTTACATTTTTTTTGTCTATTCTTTTGCGTTCTTCTCACCCGTCGTCTTGCCAGCGACAAGCTCTTATATTTTATGCAAAGATTTTCCTTCGCGTCAAAACCAAGACGGGCAGAGAGCGGAAAAAAGAACAATATAAATATATTTAGAAAAAAAATGCTTTTATTTACGTCTCGACCAAGTGCGAGTAGCGTCGCTTATGCTATTTCATATTTTTCAAAGCGTAAAATATTTGCACGAAGTAATCGTATTCACCATTCGCTCCGGTTTGACGCTAAAGAGAACCGCCGCGTTTATAGCGCGACTTGTGTACGAAATTCAATTTTGTCCCGCGTCCGACAATCACATTGTTTTTACTGCGTACATTTATTTTACTTAAGGACCTAGTTTGAATATTTTTCGCCGTTGAAAAAAAAAAGAAAATGCGGAAAAAGAGAAAAAAAAATGTACAAAAAGCAACCATGGTCGTAAAGAGGGCCAGTATGGTTCGAATGTCTTTTAGAAAATCGAATGCAATATAATAAAATAAATTATGCACGCACGAGAATCCTTTTTATACGAGATTCAATTTAGAATTTGACTCGAATGCGAGCCTAAATTAATTTCGGCGACATTTTATTTGACATTGTTCAACCCAATAAACTCATATCGTAAACACGAGAACCTTGTTTATATTGATTGTGTTTTGGGAACGACTTGAAATAAAGGAGCGCTGAATATTGTCGAAATAAATAATTTTTCAAGTTTATTAAAATGACCAAGCTTGTAGGTTGTCGAAATATAATATAAATTATGTCATATACTCTTCGAATAATTTAAATTGAACTAAGAATCTTTACATATTTAAATATAGTTTTTCTTCAATTTTCTCATGACACCGAGGACACTTAAATTAATTGGTCGAGAGAGTACGCTTGAATATAATATTTGTTGATTCGCGAAATAAGACAATTTCATTAGTCGAGGGTATTTATCACGGAGACAAAAGCTTTCTCATACTATGGCTAAACGGCGCCGGTGGAACGGGGATGTGCCATACATCATCATACACCACCCCAAAGACTGTACACAATGATTATTATAGCTAAACATAACTAACTACCTGCAACTACAATAATACAGGGTCGGAAGATGAAGGGATGCAAACGAAATTTTTTAAAATTAAAACGAAATTTTCGTAAATTACTGAGATAATTTTATGAATATGGAAAAATTATCTTTTACAAAACATTCTTATTATAAAAAAAATCAAAGACATCGTATGCCCTTTTCACTGCAACACCGTTCGATCGGTCATTATGAAAATTGGTATGTATATGTATTTTTTATGGAAAAAGTTTTTGTGCTATCCTATTCGTTGTAGCTTCCCATCAGATGGCGCTGCAGCATATCAACTTCTACACCGTTCAACCAATCACCTTAAAAATTGGCATGTATATGTATTTTTTTTATGGATAATTCGTTTTCGTTATCCATTTTTTTGCAGCTCCCCATCAGGTGGTACTGCAACATACCAACTTTTATATCGGTTAACCGATCCCTATGAAAAGTTATAATACAGACTGGCTGGACAACGTCTGCCGAGTTATATATACATATAACCACTCAACAAACTTTGTCAATCAAAACCAGACGTCCACCATAGAAACCTCAACGATTACGGCCATCATTGACGACACCATTACCGCATTGCCGATGCGCTCGCGTTACACCGGACGGCGTACATCCCCGAAAACCCGCCGAGGCTCGGCAATTAATCATGTCGCGTCCGCGGAATGAACCCTTTCACCGCCGCTGTTTGCGGAATGTTTCCTCTTCTTTTGCTTAGCAAATTTATTGGATGATGGATGTCCGCGCGCCGGTTTGTTCTCTTCCGCCGAGCGCCGCTTCCTCCCCGGTCGCGTTATTCTTCGAACCCTCGCCAGACATTTCGAATTTCGTGCGGGAAAAAATTGAAAAATGAAAGTCGGCTTAAGTGATTTTTTGAAATTATAATGCGGCAATCAATTCTCATTATCGCGTTTTAAGATAATTTTCATTTCTGGTGATGATTACGTTTATTAGTCAAAAATAGATTTCCATAATTAAAAACTTTTTTTTGTGAAAATAAAATATATGTGCAACAATGAAAAAAAATCCAAATTAAATGTTTATTTTTCAACAAATCGGTGCAAACAGATGAGAAGAGTGCTCCAGAAAGAATTATTAAACGGGAAGGCAATCAAAAAAGACAGAGAATGGTTTGGAGTGTGTGTACATGGTTGAGGCTCCCCTTGGGGTCTTGCGGAAGCCTTCTTCGGCCCGCTTGTCGGCGCAGCACAAAACAAACGGAAAACAAAGCAACAACCCCGGAATAAGAATTTCCAAATTCGAAGAAGGACGTCCCACCAGGTCCGCGACAATGAACAAGAAATATTATTTGCGTCAGAAGAGTGCGAGGGACCCCAAAGCGGGGTCGGTTTGAATTAAATAAAATGGATGCTTCTATTTTTCGCGCTCGGCGGGGGATTGCTCCCGAAAGAAAAGCGTCTGCATGAAAATGAAAGCAAAATAATTGATGGCGTACCGAGAAACGGGGTCTGAACTTGAACTTAGCGAGAAATTTGTGAGATTTTTTAATTTCTTTTAATAAATCAGCTCGCAGCACGATAATGCTGCATTGTTAAAAGTCTTCAGGAAACTGTCTGTTGCAACACTTAATATTTCATGATACAAGACTTTTAAGTTTCACTCTGCATTTTTTATGTATTGTATCATAGTATGCGACTAATTCTGATTGGAAGAGTCTATATATATATAATATTTATGTGTAAAGTATATATATTTTCTAGGGATATTCGATGGAGCATTTGATTGGCGTCATTTTGAAATCTCGGCAAAATGAGCCATCGTCGAGGGAGCGTTATTACAGCGGTTGATTCAAAGGCAGATAAGATCGTCAAAAGTTGTTCATCGTTTCGCGTCTGCGGGCTTGTGCTTTTGACGCCCGACTTTCAACATCACACAACTTTTACAAGACGGGCCCGAAAACAGCGAAAACGGAGCCGAAGACAAAAGAAATTCGGCGAAGTTTGCAGAAACGAACAAGTTCGCGGAGTGGTTACCAGCCGCGGAAAGGCGAACACGACGACGACCAGCAAAGGGTTAACGGGGTATTAAAGTGGATCGCGTTAGTTGCGCCCGATCCCTTTATAGTACGTGCACGTATATTTCATCACCTGCGAGATTTAATTAAACTGACATGAGTCGACTATCTTAATTGAGAACGCAATAAAAGAGAAGTATTTCATGCGTGAACGTTGAAGACTCTTTGACTGCTTATATAATGGCTCATATTTAATTACACGAAATTATAAAATATTAATAATTTTTTCAGGCAAAATATTTATGTTCGTTCACGAAAGCTTTTGTAATAATAAAAAATTGTTATCGTCTATACCACTATGTTATCGTCTATCGTCTGAATATACAATAATTAAATAAATTTTTCTTTCTTTTCAGCGTGCAAAATTTTCGAAACAATAAATAGAAAAAATCTTAATTAAAAACAAACAACTCATAATATGACACAAAATTAGTCTCGAGATATCATAAAATGGCAAACGAGAGCGAAAACGAGAATATAATGAAACCGTCCCGCGCCTTTCGACGTTCGTCAAAGCATCTTCAAATTAACGTCTTCGCTGATTAATTGGCAATAAAGCCGTCATGCAAACGGCGCCTCGAATATTCTACTATTAAATTATATACATACGCACAAATATAATAAATATATAACAAATAAGGCGTACGCGCATATTAGACAAGACGTCGACTAATTTCGAGAGAAAAACGACTCTCGTCCGTGATCGGGGACGACGCTGTTGTTTACACCGGCTCCCGAATAAATTACACCCGATTATTTCGGAGAATATCTTCCTGTATATCCCTAAGGAATATAGAGGAAATTCGGTCGGTTCCACGAAAGGTTAATATTTGCTTATTTATCTGAGGCTTAGTTTCACAGGGCTAGAATCATAGCGTCTTTCTGACCATGAAAACGGATATCTAATGTATTGTTCGTGGAAAATATTACGTGCGTTATTTGATTATGAAATTTCATATAATTTATGAATTTTCTAAAAGAAAATTTTCAGTATTTGTTTTGTTAAATTAATTTTATTTATTTCGATCGATCACTATGAAAATTGGGAAATATATATATTTTTTCTTCGAGAAGGTTTTTGTATAAATATTTGTGAAGTTTAATTTTTTTATCAATTGAATTATCTATGTTAGGTTATTAACCTAACTTTAGGTTAACCTAACCCATGGTCTATGACCTATGGCCTATAACCTATGATCTTTGACCTATGACATATGTCCTATTACCTGTGACCTATGACCTATGACCATGACTTATGACCTATAACCTATAATCGGATTCAGCTAGTTATTATATACAATATATCACAAAACAGTAAACTTATAATTTTAAACGAAAATCGTCACCCTACAACCGGTATAACATTAATTGTATACGACGACTACAAAAAAATTAAAATATTCAAATTCTAAATTAGCCAGATATCTTCAACACAGACGACCAGTCTTCGGAGATAGCAAATCGATTGCCGCGCTTGATTAAATCGACCTTGCGAGGTCGGCCGGGAGTTAACCCGTTAGCCGCCGGTTTCGGGGGTCGCGGCGCACACTGTGACGCTTTTAACGCTCGCCCATAGTTTATCGGACCGAATTAAGAACGGCGTATAATTCATACGAAGGTGTGGGATTATGCAGGTCGGCGGGTCTGGGTCGTTTTCGAACCCGCGATTGTGTACGTGAGGGTATCACCGCCGCGATCATATCGCTCACGTTCCGTTTCAATTATTTGACCGTTGCAAGGGAATCGTCTTTGTCGTTTTACAGCATCGATCCATTAAAGGGGCTAGTTTGAAACAATTAGGCCGTTCGAATTAATTGAAGCGATAAAGATAACGGGTCGTATTGTGAAATAATAATGATAATGATCGTGTTCGGTTTTAAGTTATCGCGAACGGGTTCTTATATATAGAATAATCTGGGGTGTAATTATTGCGATGTTTTTATATAATAATGGAAAATAAATGTTAAAATTTTTTTTATTATGTGTCGATACAAGAGTGTCGGTTCTATTGATTATCAAAGTTGAGAAACAAGTGAATGGGTTCATTGATTACGTGTCGTTGAACTGAAACTTGTAGGCAAGGAATAGTTAATTTCTTTCAAAGTTAACTTGTTTTAGTAGTCTTTACATTTTATAGTTTGAATGTACAATAAGAAAAAAAATTTGAAATTTCTGATAATATAAAAAGTTACATAAGTTAATATGATTGATGAGGATGAATAAATGTCTAATTTCACACATAACAATAATCGTAATTTCGATCGAAAGAAATAATACAAAAAAATAAAAACACATTCTTCCAAGTTGATTTAACGTTTTAATACGTGTCACATAATCCTCTGAATAAACGAAACACATATCGCAACACAATAGATTAATAAAGCACGCCGAGCCGAGCAAACAAACGCCGAACACAACTTAGAAATTAGAGAACACTACCCAACACCGAAAGTCCACCGTAATAACAGCACTCGCCGCCCAGGTCTAAACATTAATTTTAACCGCCGCCCGGGGAACAATGTAGCTGACCAAATCCGCGGGCGTTATTAATTTACACACGGAGGGGACACGTACGAAACTAAACTCCGATAACACACTTTAAACCCTTTTGTGTGTGCGGGCGCGTAGGCACAGTTTCATTAACAAAATCTCATTAAATCGTGCCCGGCGACGATTTAACGTCGCGGCCGCAGCGCCACCATTCTTCTTCGGGGACGTGTCGGCGATGGAATCGGTTGCGGTTCTGGGCGCGTGCGCTTACGCCCGTCGCTTAACGGGTTAACCGGCGGTGGTCGGGTGCGAGATTCTCAAATGGAAACTTAATACAATGTGGGGTTTTTTCTTATTATGCTTAAATTTTAATTTCAGATAACTGCTTAACAGTGTGAAAATGTGTAGGTCTCAATTGATTAATTATTTGCGTATCATTGCTATTATATGTTAAGAAACTTTGGTAAGAGGTAGTTTGAGAATTTAATCAATTAAATTTAAATAAAGTTTTTAAATTAAAAATTATTTATTCAAATAACATATCTTTGGAAATTTTGATTATATATTATTTAATTATATTTAGATTGACCGTATATTAATGAAAATCCCTATTATCATCAGATTCATTATCATATGCATTGAGCCAGTATTGTTTTGGACAAAGGCCTTCCCGATTGTTTCTATCCGTGCTCTCTCAATCCATCCAATTCCATAACTTCAATTATAATAACATATATAACACAAAATAAATTTTAAAATAACTATTAAAATTTTCCAAAACTGCAATTTACACAGATAAAAATACCAATTTAAACACCTATCAAGTGCACAAAGCGAGTGATGACGATCGATCGGTTGAAACGTTTTGGAACCGGCAGCCGCCTACCACCCACCGCCCAGCTCGTAGTAATAGATTAAGCTCGCGACTAATTACAGCCAGCCCATTAGCTTAAAGCCCTTCATAGTCACACTGATGTTTTGATTAAGCTTTTGTGAGGCGACGCGCCGGTGCGACGCGCGGTCGGCCCACTACCCAGGGCTGCCAATCGTCGATGACAATTCCTCCAATTTTCAAAACTGCTCAATCGATATTTAAATTTATGCGAAATAAAATGTTATTATTTTTCATAGAAAATCAATAGAAAACATTTTATAAGTATAATCATAAAAAAAAATATATTATTTTGTAATTTGATTATTTGTATTTAAAAAAAATAAGTATTAGACAGCCCTATCTTCACCCTGGTTTCCGAGATTATCCCGAGATTGAAACGTTTCCCTCTGCAATGAGGGACCATAGAGGACCAGGGGGTAAGGGGGCGCCATTGAAACCCGGGAGACATGGTGGGTGTAAGAGGCGCAGCCCTGCCGCCTTTCTAGGGACCCCCAATTAAATCTTAATAAAGCAGGGATGTTTTTAGTCGATATTGAATTCCAATGGCGCTTCTATGAGAGATTCCGACGGCAATATTGAAATAATTTCTTAGAAATGAGACATCGTGTCGGAACGACAGCGGACCCCTGCCTCGGATAGCAATTTCTTAATAATACGTCGCGAATATTGCGACATAGTGTTAATTGGATCGAAATTGGGGTGCTTCATATAATAAGGCTTTAGGTGCGTTCGTACAAATTGTACTATTTTTAGACGTGGCGTTCAGATGTAAACATAGTTTCATCATACAAACAAACCCACTACAATTTCGATAACGAAAATGGATGTCTTTACTTCAGTTAGAATTCACAAACTAAAATTAGTTAATATTAGAATCATGTAGCATATGAAACACCTTAATTCGGACTCATTTACAAAAATCCATTAATCAACCGTACAAAAGACCAGAACCCGCCGACTGAACTATCTCTCGTAATCTAGACCCGCCCACGCAATATTTCATATTTGGCTCCGCGGCGAATATCATCGTTTACAACCACTTTAGTCACCCAATTAGCGAGCGTGTCGCCGACGCTCAGTAATCACGGTAAGTGGCCCGCCGCTACCAGAGTGTGGGACACAATTTGTCTAAACAAAAAGTTTCGGTAACGCTTTGTTAATGGGGTAGCCGCCGATGGTGTAACACCCCCTAATAGAGATTGATCGCAGCTCTGCGCGAGCGGGACCGGGACCGGGACGCCGGGCCGGAACGGGACGGAGGCCGCTTCGATGCCGTCCTCGCCCATTACGCTAACCAATTTCGCTAATCTTGTTTCGAGTTTAAGCCTATTAGCATTGCGTGGGTCTGGAGAGCGTGATGTCGCACATTTCATGACCCTGTCCCAGTCACGGTGAAAATTGCATTGTTCTGATTCTACGCTCCGGTGCATCTCTTTGTTTTCCGATAGTGTTAAAAGGATTGAATCGTTCTTTCGTTTTTTATCTAACAAAATATCGAAGTTCAATCAAATTATAAAAAAATACAATCATAAAACATAAAATGATCTGAGACAACTTTTTTCTATTTTGCAAATTCTGATTGCATGTAACGGAGCATGTCATTGTATTATATTTTAAAAGGTTTATTCATATTTATATCTATATACATACAAACGGATGTTTGTATATATGTTATAGGCAAATTATAACGGCAGGCATTTTCCAACTTGATCACTAACTAAAACTGCTAGTATGCTTTATGACGTAGGACTTAACGCTCATATTTAAATCCGTGGATACGCGTTTATGTAACGTTCTG
>JAOXNN020000004.1:6158442-6181162 GCA_028571205.2 Hydropsyche betteni
CATCCAGAAACCAAAACGACATAAGTGCGTACTATTATATTCATGAGTCTTAAATCGTTGTACATAAAGCTCAATATAGCAGATATAGGCGTTAGAAAATGTCTGCCGTTATAATTTGCCTATAACATATACATATATTTGTTTGTTAGTTGCCGTTTCACTCCAACACTATTCGACCGATCGCCATGAAAATTGGTAGGTTTATGTATTTTTTTTGTGGAGAAGGTTTTTAGCATTATTAAAATAGGGTTACCATATTTCCAAAACGGACGGTCGGCAAAAAAAAGTTCCTCCACCTTTATAAAACAAATATATTTTTGTCGAGAAGGTTTTTGTATCATTAAAATAGGGTGATCATATTTCTCAGAACCCAAAACGGGACGGTCTACAAAAATTAAATAAAAAGAAATAATTAGATTTCGAATTTAAGTCCCGATCAACACCGGGTACTACCACTAGTTTATTTTAAATACAAATGAAATTTTGAAGTTAGGTTGTAAATCTAATTCTATAAAAAAATAATGCTTATTACTCAATTTTAATACAAATTTCTTTTATAATTGCAAGTGATAATATATTGTATTAAGACAACTCTAACCATGAAAAACTTATCTAATATTATAATTTTAGAATAATAATTACCAAAAATATTTCAAAAAATAAATTAATATATTTTTACGAACTTGGCTGAATTTTTGTTCTTGATTTTTTTTCAAAGGGAAAAACCGTTAAATAGAACTGACTTCTTTTAAGCCCATCTATAACAAAAACACTATTAATTGAGAAGTGCAGTAATATCGTCTGACCCATGGAAGAATAGAAAAACCCATTTCGCAGAATCCACAGCTTCGACCGCACCAATTGCAACCTCAGCGTCGGCTTTAATTGGGCGCCCGGAAACTGAAGCCGGCTTTAGAAAATGCACAATGCAAACCGGAAACCGGATTGGGTGGGCCTTCAATTAGTTCGATGACCTTCGACCACCCCTTCCTCTCCTGTGCCTGGTGAACGCTTGCTTTATAGCCACCGGTGCTATTGCACCGCGTGCAATATTTAATGTGTGGTACGTTAGTGTACGTGCGATCTTGTTTGTGTTCGGTACGGATCGGATGCGGGTGCTTTCGGAGTGAGAAAGTTCGTATTTTCGTTCAATTAATGCGATGCTGTTTGGTAATTGGTAAAATTTCGAGTTCGGAGCGAGGTTTTGTGCTTTCGTTTTGGAATTATTATTGAATATTAGATATGTATGCTAATTGCATGTGATATACGATTTGAAATTATGTTTTTGAAGTTATATGGTTTATATTATGCAAGATAATTGACGTTTTTTTTGTTATTATGAGGCAATTACGGTTTCCATTCAAATTAATCCAAAAATAACGAAGTAGCAAAAATTTCATCAAAAAAAAGACAACCTGAAAAATATATCAACTAATGAATAGGACGAACATATTCATTACATCGACTACCGAAAAAAAATTCGAAATAACTAGAATATTCTCATAACAAACTAATTCAAAAAAACTGCCTTATTTATACAGATCGTTCGACGCAAAACCGGAAGTGCATCGTCGTGGCTTCCGGTCGAGATTTGACCGGAAGATGAATGAAGTCCCACGGCAGTCGGCCCATAATGAAGATTAACTTCGCGCCTCGACGAACGAAAGAGACTAATTAGCGAGAGTGGTGAACCTACACCCGCCCACCCTTTGGGGGAATTGCTTTCGAGGCAACCGCCCACCTCGGAGGAACCTCCCTCCCTTATCCAGATTGCGATTTATGGTGTCTTCACAACACTATCGAGCTTTAAAGTTGGATATACTAGCGGAAGTTTTGTTTCGATATCTGTTGTTTCGTGTAAGTGTAAAATTTTATATACTAAGTATGATTCATTGAGAGATACGTTGTGTGAATCTGTCGAAATATTTGTATTTTTTTGATAGATGATTTTTCTTTGTTGAATTTAAAGGATTTTTTTTTAAATCGCAAACTTTTGATTATTGATTATTCAATAAAGGCGATTTAAAATGTTAAAATTCTTTGAATTAGTTTATACGTAGTGGGCACATGAGATAAGGGAAATTTCAAATAGGTAAACCCTCGTCCTGAGGTAGAAAATTTATAATCTATTCTGATTATATATCATATTTTATTATATAACAATGTTGATTTATATTCAACAATATTTAACGAGAACATGACTAGGAAAATATTAAAATTTGATAATGTCATTAAACTCAAAAAGTTTTCTTTTATATTTTAAGCTTTTGAAAATAATTTATATAATCTAACAAAATTTTCTAAGATAAAAATTAATCTTGATACTTTTTGCAATCTCTTATATTTAAATTTTAGAAGCGTTATTGATATTAATGAGTTCATTCTAGCTTCTGCAAAATTTTCACAGAGCATTAAATATATTGCTTTACAAGAAAGCAATCTCCACACAACAATTTAATTCACTAAATAAAAGTAAGTCTAATACAAAAAAAAAATATACTAAGACAAAACGATATCGGCTTTAATTGCCGACAATACTACCGACGACCGATATAATTTTCGTGCAAGGATTAGGTCCGATAAGCCCGCGTATTATACGCAGGCGAGGCTCGAGCGGGTTAAGCGATTTTTCCACCATCCGATCGCTTAATTTTTTCGCTTTTCCAACCGTCGACCGAAACGGACGGACCAGGACCGAGGGCGGCTCGAAAAAAAGGAAAATAACGACACAGGATCGAGAAGGGCCGGACGAGGATTTGCAGCGGCGGCATATAAAACCGGACGGATGGATCCGATAAGGGTCGAATCCTGGGATCCCGGGATTCCTATCGGTCACCTCCACCACCTACGGGGTGGTTTGAGGGTGAAGGATTTCAGGGATGGACACGATTCGCACCGGTGCTAAGGACAGAGCAATTAGTGGGGTTTAAGTCTCACCGAGCCGGGATTAGTGGACGCCAAGAAAAAACACGTCTACTCGTCGATTGGAAGACGCTTCGTTTAACCGTTCAGTGACGATCTGTCAAATAGTTTATATCATTTTTTTAATGAAAATTTTGAAATAATAAATGCAAAAAATAATTACTAAGTGTTTATATGAAAATTTAACTTCAGGTTTTCATGATTTTTTCATTCGACGTTGTACTTCTCGATTGTTGCATTTATAAGCAAGATTTCACAACACGTACAGTAAAAAGTGTAAGCGTACAATGTAAAGTGGAAATTTGTAGGGTTTCTTCGGACCGAATAATTGAAACTAATTTGAATGCAAATGAAAATTGCTTTGAAGATCGAAGCGTTTGCAATAGAGATTCTACAACACTATGTGCGGTTTTGAAAAAAATAAAGAAAATACTCTATTGTTATTCGTGACTGAAATTAATTCAAATTATTTAAATAACCTTTGACATAAATTATACTAAAAGATTTAGTTATTTTATATGAAATTATAGTACCATTTTAAGAAAAGGAAACGAATTAAATCTACATGATAAACCGCATCAAAAGCAATATATAATACAAGACATGGATTACGAGATATTGAGTCGCAATGAACGTGCACGCTCTGCTTTTATACGTTTTCATCGCAAACACATAAAAAAATGCAATTCGAAAGAACAAAGGACATTAAAACGAAAAATGGGTATAAAAGACAAAACGGCGCCGAAACTTCCCTCGATCCCTTCGGAAATATCAAAAGAAACCGACGCCAATCGTAAAAAATATATATGAGGGTTTTAGAATCAAAAAACACTACCTACAAATATGTCAAATGTATAACTTTTTTTTTAATTACCTATATTTTTTAAATAAAAAAATAATACACGAGATTCAAATGAATGATATCCATAAATTAATCAATATATCTTTGTACCTGAATTTCTCGGAATCGATATTTTTGATGATTGTTATTTCATTCAACAATATTCCTACAAGACAAATATAATACTATAATAGAATGTGAAATATCCCATAATATTATCATTTGGAAATTATATTAAATTAGAAAATATATTTTATACTAATATTGTTATTAGTTTTATCATTCCGGTAGCTTTATTTATTTTACTACGTAAATTCAATGATATGTTCAAGTTTTTAACAAAATTGAACATTGCTTTTCAAAAGTGTACGTATCGTAAGAAAAAAATTAATATATCAAAATCATATTTTCATAATTTTAAAGTCAAACATGTTATTTTAAATCACAAACTTAAGTAAATATTCAAAAAGCCCAAACCCAAATTATTTCAACTCGGAGCCACACTTTCACTTTTCACAAACAATCCTCCAAAATTTCCAACCATTTCACGCTCAAAAAAACACCATATTACAAAAACAGGATAAACTCGACCACCCAAAAACCCAAACCGCCACACAACCAACGACTTTTGATTCGACACCCCCCAAACAGGAGCCTTCAGCATCAGAAAAAGTGGAACGCGCCCAAGGTGCGCGTCCCGCGAACAGAAGGGCCCACCCCAGGGCTGTATTGGGGCAATAAGGCGGCAGGTGACGGGTTCGCAATAAAAGCTCGCTTTTATCGCGGCGATAAAGTACGAGGACGCGTCGCAAAAATTAGGACGCCATTATCAATTTTACGGGCGTGCTGCCGCCCTTTTACGACAAAGCCCCTGCCGGTGCGAGCCGGAGAAATGTGAGAATTCGTTATTTGCATCCGACGAATTGGCGCGAGATTGTTGAAGGATGTTCGAAACAAATCTCTTTTGCGTAATCCAGAAGGAATTTCGGAATGGTCTGTCTGTTGGAAAGTTTGCGATGGTGTTTTTTGTGTGATTGGCGACGTTGTTTTTGAGTGGGTGAAATGTGTATTTGTGTTCGTCGATTTACTTTGAAATAGTGTAATAATATAAAAATTTAATCAAATAAGAATTTTTTAAAGAGAATTAATTTTTGAATTAAAATACTTTGTTATATAAAACGTCTTTAGAAAGATTTTGTAAAAGAGCTCTTTTTCACATGAAGATTTTCCAGATTCTTCAATTTTTAAAATATGAAAAACTTTCTTTTAAATTTCCAAGATTGTCACTTTCCATAAACGCGATATGTATGCTTTGAATTAAAAACGTACATTTTTCACGAAACAAGAATTTAACATTTTTAATCATCGCAGCACTTTTCAACACAACATATTGCACAATCAAGACACATTGAATTGATAATCAAAACATTTTTTTTCTATCATATCAATTTCAACTAGTACAAACTCAACCCTCAACCGAAAAAAAAAACATTCATACACACCACCGTACATAAATCAGAAATTTTTCATCGCAACATCCTGCCGGCAGGCAATAGCAAGCACCTGCAGCAATCCTCCAGGATTACCGACCGGGAAAATTGGACACGACCGGGCCATCGGAGGACTCTAAACGCGCATCTGCGCCCCGCGAACAACGCACGAGCCGACAGCTCGGCTTTGTTTCTTCCGCGGAGTGCGTGACTCAGATATTTCGTATCGCGTCATTTTCCCGCCTGCTTTGGCGCTAAATTGAATTTTTTTATCGGCGGATGTTTCGGCGCGAGTGTGTGCTTTGAAATCGTAATTTCGTGTCCGCGAGCTTTCGCGTGTCTATACGCGCGCGGATGCGTCTGATTTGATTTTTGCAAGCTTTTGCGAATCGTTCGGATTCGGGTATGCGATCGGATTTATGTTTGATTTTTCGATGTGAAAGTTTGCGATGGGCGAAGTCGCCGCGTCGTGTGTTCGCGCGGCGGATTTAACACTTTTTCGACGTTGCATTGTTTCGCGTCAATCATAATAATCGGCGGTCGTCAAATATCCGATCCCCTCCTCCCCTCGCCGTGGGGTCGGCGCAAATATTTGAGAGCCGTTAAATATTTGCGAAGCTCGCGCGCACAAAGCGACATATCCGATCAAATATTTGTGTTTCGCGCAACAACCGGCACGACGAATTTGTCGTTTTACATATGATATATACAGACGACGTGTTTAATTTTCGTTTTGGGAAAACCGCTTTTCTTCTATGATTTTATAATAGTTCTACATAACGATAAATCAGCCATTAAATTTTACGTAATAACAAACAACGTAATTCAATATTTCACTAAGAATCGCGTAAGTGATATGTTGCATATTTATTTACAAATTTTATACATGCAATTGTGGCTTAGATTGCTTTATCTAATATTTGAGCGATAAAATCCAATTAAAACGTTTCAAATGTGCTGAAAATGGGCGAGAACAGGATAGGAATCGGGATGAGGTGGCGTTTATTATATTTGTCTACCGGTAATGCAATATGCGATATGCATTCGGAGCAGACAACGTGCAAATTGCACAGTACTGCATTCAGCCAGTGTCAAATATCGGCAAAATTCGTTTTTGATGAAAATTCGATACTCGACTATATCGCGGTGTGAAAGAATTTTTCGCAAAAAAAGAATGCCTGGTTATATTCTGGAATCGAATACGTATCGGAAATGAAATGACATTTAAAGTATAAAGAGAATTTGATTTGTTTCATGTTAACCTTATATTATAAAATTTTCACATAGCTATAAATACTAAAAATATTATATTAGAAAGGATTGAACATGAAACAAAAGATTGTATGAGACAAAGTTGAAAAAAATAATGCATTTTTTCGATATTGAAAATGTTGGTTTTTTTATTATACGCTGTCTATATTCATTTATAAATCTTCTTCTAGCTAGGGCATTGTATTGAATAACCTTGTACCTTCGTCGAAACTAATGGATTTTCAGGCCCATGGAAAAACCACCAAGAGTGCCAGCGGTGTGACCGATTTTCAATATTCATTCGTTAATAGCAGTGTCTGAGTGAAATTCCGATTTGTCTAGAAGCCGAAAACTGTCAATGTCGGACGTTTATTTACACGACAACTTGAGCATACTATAATTCTGTCTAAAACAGAATGTAATTTAAGTAATGTGTCCTCAATCCTTCCAAAGCTGAACATTTTATTCCTAATTTATTTCACCAAAATATTTCATGAATTCAAAAGTGCTTTTTACCCATAGAAATGAGGAAATATTGAAAGCACTCTGTCATATAAGAGAGGGTAAGACATATAAAACTTACTATGCTCTTTGAAGTAAACTTAAGACGTGTTTCTGAACGAAAAAGAAAGAATAGTTTGCACTTCAGCTTTAGAGACACGTGTACCAAACATGCTATAAGACACACGTGTACAAACATCGAATCGCCTCCGCGAGAACACGTTACAAGCAAGAAAATCTGACACCTGATTTTCAGACACACGCGTTGAATCTGACACACGTCAAAGCTTTCCATAAATATTTCCGAAAACTAAAATAACAACTTTCAGATGTGTGTTTACATTGTTTGAAATTTAACGAATATACTGCGACACTCAAAAAGTAGTTAACCGGTGTTAAAAAATTAACATTCATGGTATAAAAAAACAAAATATTTTTCATAATTAGTAAATTTTAATCTTTAAAAAAAATATTTTAGATAAATTATCATGTGTCAAATATATTATAGATATTAACGTGTCATAGTGTATCCGAACCTTTATGAAAACCTCCAACAGTTAAGAGTGGGGCGAAATATGAAACTAATAAAGCTGACGGAGGCTTCGTTTGCACCGGTGAAAAGTCCCATAAGAGGGAAAAAGTTCTTTGCCGAGTCGAGTCTAGGGCCAAGTTTTGCTACGTTAAGTGCGGGCCGAGTTACACAACTGCTGTTCTGTATCCGGGTGTGCGGGTCTGGACCCTGCGGACCGGAACCGCCTCACCTGAAAGGCGGCTCTTGTTAGACAAAAAAAGGAAAAAAATATGAAAAGTCCTTTCCGATACGCGTAAATTATGTAGTACAACTTTTATTCGCGTCGCGCTCCGCCGGGACGTATTTTATTTTGGTTTTTTTTTCCTCGTGCCGCAAAGAAGATACTAACTTTGATAATATTTATGAATTATGGACGCGTTGATATTTTATAATTGGAAATTGTGCGGTAGAATGGACATATTTTGAATACGAGCTATTTGAATAATGTAGTGGTGATTGAATAATTAAAATTTCAATAATATTGGGATTCGATAACAAAAATATTTCCTAGAATTTGTATTCACTAAATTTTAAGGCTTCTTTGAATATTAATATACATTATAAAATTAAAATTCAATAAGCAGTCAGAAAAAAATACCTTATATATATATCAAAAACAACTACCTTCAACAGTTGAACCACAACACCGCGAACTGAACGAGACGGCCATGCTAAATTTTCCGCGTGAGCGCTACGAATAAAAACAAATTCAGACAAACACGCGCACCACGAACACAACAAGCGAATCCAGCTCAAAAAAAAAAAACACAACCCAGTAGTATAATCCGGCAACGAGCTATACATTAACATTTGTGCGACACGCAAGGGTGTCCGCGCGTAATTTTCGTAAGCCAGTTTTGTTTCATACGCACTCCCACGTCCGCCCGCCGGCTTACGGTGCGCCCTTTGTCACTTTAAAAACTCGCCCTTTTCGGTCCTTTCGGCCAAAAGAGACCGAAAAAATATATATACATTCGGCCGCAATGTCTACGCGTCTGTGGAAAAGGACGAAGCCGGCGACGGACATACGTACGCATTAAGAACTCGCAAAAGCGGGGACGCGAATCGCCTAAGGAGATTACTACGGCTATGTTCCGAACATATTCAGTTTTGATTAAAGAACACATTCATATGGGGATACTTTATCATATTAAAAAGAATAAACAGTATTTTGGATTATATATCGAAAAAATTCGATTTATCTTCGAACTGAATATATGGAGAAGTTCGTTTTTGTTAGAGTTTGTTGGAACGAAACGTCACTTCGACGCCCATTAAACTGCACTCTAATGCATACGTGCACCGCTTTGAATAATGGTGGGATTTTGGCGACAATAAGCCCATTGAGAATGACGTCTCTCTTGATACTTTGCATACTGTTTATTTTGCGCATTAAACGCGCGGGCGTTAGAAGTTTGCAAATCATACGATAGTGCGAATGAGTGTTCCATTAGTGAAGTATTACAAGAACTAAGCTTTTGCTATTATACGCTAATTTCTATCAAGAGTTATTTTCGAAAACAACATTTGTTTTATTCAACTATTATTAGTATCCTACCAATTAAACTCTTTGGTAAAAAATAATGAGAATACGCTTAACGAATTAGTTCATGCGTTTGGGAGTCATTTGGAAAATTAATTTTGAGAAACAATACGTTAAAAATTTAATGTTGTTAAAATAATTTGAATACTAGTTACCAGTTAATGTATAATTTTCGCACAAATTTTATTCGATTTTATGTAGCGATGAAAAGCTACATGGAATTCATCAAGAATTATCAATCAACGAAAAATATTTGATAAAATATTGATTTAAAATCAATTTCTGTAATAACAATTTTATATAACTAAATCACAACAAAATTTAATTTACCAAAGACCCGATACGTATCTTCGACCACGACAATACACTCGGGAAAATCTTGATACGACTAGACGCCGGAGTAAAATCAAATCAGACGTCCTGAAGTTTGTTCTTCGTCCATTTATCGCAGGTTCTATTGTTTATGCTGACTCATCCCAAATCACCTGTTTTCCCCAAATATCCGTCGGAACTTCGTTAGATTTCAGGAAAAAAAAATGCATACGTTAAAATGCCTCGCCTCAATAAACATTGGTTCGGCTGGTGGTTTCTGATAACGTCGTCGAACTTTGTTAATTGTTTACGTTCTTGTGATAGTTCGCTTTTTGACAGTAATCCTAATCAATGTCGGATGGTTGGAGTTTAATCGGTGCAAAGTTGATTGCTTGATTTATATTCGTTGTTGAGGTCTGTTAAATATTTGAATTTCGTGTTATTTCATGGTATAATTAAAGGGGACATTTCGAATTTTGCGTTTAATTGAGTTGTGAAATTTATTTGATTTTTGAATTTTGTCTAAACATATAAATCGTCTGTTGAATTTCTTAGGGTTTCTTTAAATGTTGATAGAAAGTTAAATTTGAAAATACTCAGTGTTTAATGGTGCATAATACTAGTAATAAAAACGATGATGAATTCAAGATTTTAGACGTGAATGTTACACTACTACATTTTAAAATAAAATCTATACACATTATTCGAAAAAAATACAATCCTAAAAAAAAACAACAAATCTTTCATCAGATTTAATTGATTTTTCAACAATTTTCTAATTAAAGCTCAAAACTCACTACCTAAAAGAAACAAACAGAATACCGCGCGAATCGATAAACCCTTTTCGCGAACGAAAATTCTCCCACTTTCAGAACACAGCATGCATACGAATGTACATATAATTCAATTCGATATGATTTAGTTAGACCAGGTTAACGGCGAACGTACTCTCATAAGTGTGTGTCGGACTAGCGCTAATCTGAAAGCTGAGGGTCGGTGGTTTATGAGGGTTGTAAGACACGGGATCTCCACCCCTCAAACGCCCACTGACCACCCACAGAGGCCTACTCCCAGTACCGCAGGACCTTCTCGAGGATGCTTTATAGGGTTGGATGGAATCTAAGTGAATTATTCATGCATCCATCCAATTCCGCGACTACCGTTCGGCAGTCCGCGAACAGTCGATAACTTTAAACTTTCGATATGTTTCCAATAATTTCGAAGTAGTTTGGCTACTAATTCACGATAGAACGCAATTTCCGTTCGGATCGTTCGGATGATGTGTGTGTATGATTCTGATTGGAATTCGATACGTGTTTCGATTTCCAACGTTAAAGTGTGAGGTTTGTGCTTAATCGAGTTTGTTGTTACTGTATTGTTTGTATCGCACATATTTTAAAAGTTATATAATTTATGAATAAATAGTATTTTTGCTCTAAAAATGGGGGAAATTTTATATTTCATCAAAAACAATATTTCATTGATGGATTTCCATGAAAAAAGTGAAACCACGTAACGAACGAAAACCGATTAAGACTTCCAATCAATAGTTTGAAAAACGAACGTACATATGTTTTGTAAATCTCCAATATGCGTTAACAAAATCGTATGAAAAATTGAAAGGGCTTACGTGAGCCGTTATTAAACGGCGCAAACAAAAAGGTCCTCGCACACAAACACACTCTTTCAGTATAAATCGTTTATTTAACGGTTTTATTTTCAATATTTCCGAAACGTCATAAAATTTATTTTATATCTATATCATCGTATGTACGCTTGAATAGAGACGCGTTCCCATATAACCCGAAACTCAAATAAAAATCATTCTGTTTTTACGCGAAATATACGTTCGCATAAATCCTCCGTAATTCCCGGTTTCGGGGATTAAATTATACACGTACAAACGAATGCACGCATATAGGGAAAAAAAATAATAATAAAACAATACGCCGATGTCGAATTCGACAAAAGCACTCTCGTGTCCGTATATACCAGATTTATTATTAATATCGAGTTTTCGCTAATGCTTTCGAAAATGCCGCGTAAGCGAAAAATCTGCGTATTATCGAGGCCGCTGCGATTCGACGAAAAATGCGGGAAATTTGTTTTTCCGCTCCACGTATTTGTACTATATACATCGGAGTTGAATAATAAAAAGTTTTGTTTAATTGTTAATGTTCGCCAAATCGATCCCCGTAGCATCGAATAACGGTTCAAATTATCAATACCCGGAATTGATATGATTCTGTATTTTCATGATAAATTACACAGTTTTTGTAGCAAAAAATGCATGAATATTCATTTAGAATTTCCACTGAAATCCCTAATAAATTATAAAAATAACTTAATTTCAAAAATGTAAATTTACCGGACAAAATCTAAGATTTAGCTCCAACTACTGATTTTAATACTCAACGCATAATCCCGGTTTTTTCCAACTTTTTCATGAGATTAAAAAAGTGCGCGTTTGCGGTAACAGGATGAAAAGCGCGGTCCTCCGCGGAAAAGCAGGTAAAGCAAACCCTTTGGTAATCCGAGGGGTGAGTGCTCTAGCGAGTGGTCGGGCGGAAAAGCGAAAATTTTTCCCCGCAGACAAGAGAGGATCGGCGAGGTGCGAAGGCTTTCTCTCTCACTTGCAGAAAACGTTAATGTAAAACGGTTAAGTTAAATTTTATTACCTTTACAAAGTTAACGGGCGACCCGCCTTTAATGGGAATATAATGTCCGACACGTGCGTGCCGAAATATTAAAACGCTTCGCGTAAGCAGCAATCTCCGACGGTTCTAGAAATTTTCAAAAAATCGCTCAGATTTGAAAAAATATTGATAACTCTGTGTATACGAAAACGAAAAAAATGAAAACAAAAACGAGTCATACGAAAAATTAAAAAAAATATATATATTTTATACTAATGGAAAATACAGTTGAAAGTTAAAATTCTCAACATACTGTATTATGTTGAATAATTTATTTAATAAATAATATATCAAATTATATTATGAAAAATAATAGGAAATATAAAAAAAAACAAGTAATTATTTAAATAAAATAGGTAGGTAGGTAGGCTTATTAGGTAGGTAGTCAGTTTAAATCATCTTAAACATCTCTGTGTGACATTATGTTTGATTACATTTTCATACGTATATATATATTTCACGTAATTTAATCACAAAAAATAAAATAATAATACCACCATCATCTCATCTGCTAACAAAACACGCCGACATATATTTTCGTATGATCTAATCATATTTTCCGAACGAAGCCATCAAAACCGGACCTACGAACACACACCCGAGATATGGAAGCGCGCGCGCAATAAGATAAGCCGAAGATCCCGTCATAAAAACGTGATCGATGCCCGAACAGAAAAAACCGAACGAAATACATTTCGCCCTTATTCCTCAACCGGACCTTATATATTATATAATAATATAATAATACCAGACCAGCGGTCGGTATACGCGTGATTACTGCGGTAATATTTGCCGATAGATACCGAGGGCTTTGCGGGGGGTCTCGGATGACATTATGGCCGGGTCCCGAGGAAATCCCTCGTATAATAAGGATAAAGAGGACCCGAACAGAATCGGGTCCTGTCGGGAAAATCGGTACAGTCCCGCGGGACTGTCCCGCCTGACGAACCTCCGGAGCGGGCCGTTCATTTTTCGGCTTTTACTTTCGTCTTGCCGTTCCTGCTAACCTCTTATGTTGTGCGGTGGTAGCGGTCGGTTCGAATCTCGTTATCTTGTCGGAAAATTCGGTTAAGTTGAACGGATTTTCGGTTATGTGAGTACTCTGTTGTATATAATATGCATTTATATTTGCTGTGGAAAAAATTTATATTATTACTCTCGTCTGCTGTCTCTTAACAACTGGGTTAGTGTATTACCATAAAAAAATTTATATACAAATAATTAATTTGATATTTAAAATGAATTAAATGAAAATGTATTTAATCTGACATTTTTTGAAACCTGGTATTCATATATGAAACTAATTTTAATCAAAAAGAAATTCTATCATAAAATGAACACATTTATTACGTGACGAAATAAATTTAATTTAATTCGATCGATTTTTAAGAGTTTCACTAACGAGTTATTATTATTAATACGAACAATATGAATAGATAAGAATTTGCGTAAAAATTTAATTTCATAATAACTGCAAGAATCAAACAGACCATCTGCAAAATTAGCTCGGTTCCTTAAGAAAATGTTATTTCGAGAGTGGTATAGACTACGGGTCTAAGGGTTGAACAAACATTGGATCGGATGCAAATAGCTGTAGGCACGAGAGACCAAATACACATACACGCAAACATCACATATAAAATACATATCAAACAGGTGAGAGAGGGTGAAGTTTTGTAAAGTATCGCATATGCCCCGAGTTTATTTGTAATTTCGATATCCGACCCCGTCCCTAGGGAGAGGCCCTAAGATGATCCTATGATCCTGCGGCTCTCCCCGCGGACCACTTACCGAAAATATGGCGATTTCACCATACAAACACGCACCGGCGTATAACGCAGTTTTGAGGTTCACTCCCTTATCTTATACGCACTGTATTTTCTAAATGTGCGGAATACGATCGGACGTTTGATTCAGAAGAATTCACCGAATACTTCGGTTCATACGAAGCGAGGTATACGTACAAAAATAAAATAAAATTTCGAAACGGCACCATAATAAATTTTTCGACAATAGTATTCAACGATAGCGGATTCAAATCCGTCTGCACCTGAAAGATAAAGTGGAACAATATGCGTCCGCAAAAAAACTGACATTACGCAGAGGCGAATCCTAAAATTTTTCCCCATTTCAATTTTATGTTATTTCAAATAATACGCGCGTATTTTTCATCGTTCGAGATGAAAAAACAGACGGCGCGTCCGAAAAGCGCCCCGCGGGCTTATCCACGCCCAAGTCGCCGAATCCGACGCGAAAAAACACACGGGAAAAATCCCGAAAAAAATGACGAAGAAAGCGACAAAAAATAAAATAAAAAAAGAATAAAAAATCGGGGTCGCGCCGTCAGGTGATGAGTGTTTTTTGTTTGGGGTACGTGAGGGCCGGATCAGACCTGGAGATTTATAAGGGAGGACTACACCCCGCACTTTCGCGCTGAATAATCAGGAATGTCGTGACGCGTCGAATGTTGAAGCTAACTGAAAAATGTATACAGGTTGTTTCAAATTGAATACGTCGAAAAAATTATGAGAATCGAAGAATAATGTGATCTTCGCTTAAAATGAATGTTATTGACGTTTTATTTTGGCAGATTAAGTTTAATATTACCTAAAATCAATCTGTTATAATAATATAATAGTTAGTCGCTCTTATACGTGGAATAGCACAATTAATTTAAGAAACCTAAGTTGAATTGTTCAAGATTCGCAATAACATGAAAGTATCTATTATATTATTCTTAATATAATTGAACCATTAACGACATGAAAGCCGTCATCTATAATTGAATACGCAATTGTAATCGGCAAAGACCGCCTTTGTGAAAGTTTTCATAATAATGCTCGTTAGTTCTAACATATGGACCGTATAAAATTGAACCAAAGGTAATGAAAAAAAATAATCGTTGACGATAAATTGCGGTAACATATCTTCGAGTGATATTTACACGAAAAAAATATCATCGAATCCATTCTAATATAAACATAAATTTAATTAAGAATAAACATATATTTTACTATTGAAAACTATTTTGACTGTTGATATTAAGAATACAGAAAAAAATCAATCAAATTAATGGGAATATTTTGATTAATTACATCGAAAATCGGTAAAAATCTCTATAACTACAACGATCAGATTTCGATCACCCTGTAAATATAAAAATATACATAAAATACAAAACGAAAATAGAAAAATAACATTGACAAAGGAGGCCGGTCGGATTACCCAGGGCATGAGATAGCGCCGGTGAGACGGATTTTTCCGGCTATTCGCGAGCGCTGTTTGCGAAGCGCGAATACGCGGAAAACGGTAAAAGGACGATTTTCGCCACCCCCTCAAATATACATTATAGATATAATATGTTATATATATATATATATATATATATATATTCCGCATTACGTCTATGAAATAAAATGAAAGGCTCGCTCGATTTATCGCCGTCATTTAGCTGGGAGCCGGTGAAACCGCGGAGAGCGTTAAATTGGTGATTTATCGAACTTTTCCGGAACGACATTTGACTGCTGCATGAAGCGTAAATGTTCATTTTGTATTTAACAAATCGCTTTAATTAAATGAAATGCATTGCTGTTTTTTATGCGGTGTCGCGTTTTGTTAATTAATTGATGGGTGTTGAATTTTTCATTCGTTTCATGTCGATGAAGTGTCTCATTAAATTATTAACGACAGGATCACAATATTGATAAATAATCATCATTATATGAATATATCTGACATCAGATGAATACATCTTTAATTATTTTTGAATCAATATCATCACACATTAAAAGCAAATCATTATGTGAACCCAATTTTAGGTTTCCGATAGAAAAATAATGAGGTAAATTTTCGGAGCGTCACAAATATTCATCGAAGCACATTCGAAAAACTCAAACGCGTCCCGAATCAGCAATATCGCGAAACGAGGGTTTCGCATTTACAAATAAGATATTTGCCGCCTCCGTGAATCGCTTATATATTGCAAATTCGACGAGGCGTACCGTTCGGTTAATTTTTTTCATCCCCTAACCGATTTTGTCGATCGCGAATAATTCGATGAACTTATGTAATCAGTGTGAAATTGGTGTTGTCATTATTCGAAATTATATCGAAGCTTTTGAATCGTTCGATGCAACGATGTGAAGTGAACTCGTCGGTGAGCAATATTAAAGTTCGAAAGGTGCAGTCCGATCGCATATTGTTAGTGGAAAAGTGGGAATGTTGCGTTTGGAATGTGTAAAGTATCCAATTAGTATTGTTTTCTGTATTGAATAGCGCATCGAGGCAATAATTAGTTAATGTGGTATCGCACGAAACAACAATATTCAATAAATATCCAGAAATCGAATAAAATGGAACATTATTTTAATGGTGTGAACGCGTAATTTTGTACATTGAAAACTATGTATACAGTATGATTGTTAATTATACCACTATTTATTATATATGAAAATATTTGTTCATATAATATCATAGATAGTTCAACGAAATCAAATTTCAATTACCAAAATTGATATCGAATTCTTATTTTACCCTAAAATAAATTACAATTAAATGATTTAAAGGAACATTTCGAACCAAAAAAAAATAAAATATGCAATCCATTTATACCAACGCAAAAAAAAAAACCGAAAAGCGCAAACCGTCACGACGCACGGCCCACACAGAAAAACCGATAACGCGAGCACATTTCTGCGTTACTTTCGGTTCATTTGACGCTCGGAAAAATGCGAATCGTTACGCTTTTCGACATTTACGAATATTGGTTCTATCCAGTGTTCATGCCGGACGACACCAACAAAACACACGGCCGCAATAACCGACGGTGTATGTGCGAGCTTTTATTTTTTCGCTTCGGCCTTTGTGCATTTTCCGTGCGACGATTAAAGGATCGTTTTTGGCGCGCGAAGTTCGAACGAATATGTCAGGTCGAGAACGCAGGTGCTCTTTCGTGCAACAAGTGAGCGTTTGTTTCGGATATTGTCGGTTTTTTTTTAATATGGATTCAAGTGAGATGATAAAACCTATCGATGTTGTTGTTTTTTATTATAATAGTTTTGTTCATTGTTGAGTTAAGTGAGTATAAAATGATGTAAACATCGATTTTGATAATTGCGTATTCATTTATGGAAGAAATTGAGCAAAATATAATATATAACAGTTTGAGAATAAATTATGTTTTTTTCTCTAATATAAATATCAAATTCAATAATAACTTAATCAGATCAGATATTTTATTCAAACATTATGTACATAAATCAATTTAAGTTAAAATAGCATTATTTCGATAGTAAAAAAACGATTCTTCTTATAATTTTGAAAACAAAAATCTTTGATAAAATTATCATATTTTCCGAATAAACTGTGTTATCGAATATATTCCAGTTAATATTGTTTCAACGAAAGCGTGCGTGTGCTTGGTAGTCGTAATGACTCGCGCGGCGCGGCGTTCACTAACGTTTTGTTTGCTCAGAACAAATACGTACGATGGTTCTCAAACTGCGGTGCGCGATCGTCGAAAACTCTCGTTCGCTTTATTTTATCTATTAGGATTCGTCTGGCGGTCCCCGGTTTAATTGGCGAGAATGGCCGTGGCATCGTTAAGCGAGATCGTTCCGAAATTTAAACGGATTAAGCAATTTAATCATTTCTTGTAAAAACGTGATTTTTATTAATTAATAACAAAAAAATGTATATATCGTGCGTGATTTGAATTCATAATATCAATTAATTTTATAAAAGATTCGAGTGAAACGAAAAATCCTAATAAATTCCGAGAAAATTTCTTCGACGTTTTCGCAGAAAAAAACTTATTAAAATTATGTCGTAAAAATGTTTTACAACATTTTCACAAATTAGGCGCTTTACTTAATAGTGAAAAGTCCCGAATTTCTCGATTTTTATTCGTTTCATTAAAAGTTTTATCCGATTTCGAAACGTTGTATGAACGTATGGATACGTACAAGTGTAAAACGGCTAACGGGACCGAGGGTGGGTCAAAAACGAACTGCGCCAATTTAACGTTTCCGAACAAAAACGTTGAGACGTGCATTTTTACCATTTCCAGCCGAACGAATACTGTTGAAAAAATACACCCACACACCCGCGTTTATATGTGCGAAAACTTTTTTGCGGAACGTGTGATTTCACCGTAACGAGTTAAATTTTTCAGCGCGGGTGCGAATCGTATTACATGGCCAACTCTAAAAGTCAATGTCTATTTTTATAAATGAGATAAATTTAAAATATTTATCCGAAAACACGCTCATGATTCTACTTACGTAAAGGTGTTATATTTTTATTATGATACATTTTCAAATCATATAGTGAAACTATCATGTATACTCTAATATATAATGATAAGATTATATTAACAAATATTTTTTATTTGAAATATTAATCAATTATCATATTACCATTATAGTTTTTATTTCATAAAATCGATATGTAATCTTACTCGAGCTAGCATTTTAGATTACACATGTCGAACATGTCGATATAACCGAAGGTGATGTGTCGATTTAAGTCGTTTTGTGTATCGTTTCAGGGAAACCATGGTTACTCCACATTTTCTACATTAATAATTAAGTTAACCGGCCACTTATATTGAAAATCGATTCGTCGAACCTCCCATGTGTCATACTGGTCAAGGAACAAGTATACATATAGATACATCTAGATTAGTGCTTACTAGTCGTTGCTGATAATTTAAAAGCTTTTGAAAAAAAAAATTTTTTCTCGAACAAAACCTTATTTTTGTTAAATCAAAAAATGGGAATCGTAGCTACTTTTGTAATATTGATAGTTTCGTTCGTGATCAGTGATTGTTATTTATTAAAACGAGGCCTTTGTGAGTTTCCCGTACTCGATGCATCGGATGTCGTTATGGAAAAAAATAGTCTCTCAGGGAATTTTACGTAACGTAGACTATGCCGTTAGTAATTTTGTATCGGATGAACATATCAAAAAATATTTTCATTACGCTAAAGGGCTCGTACGTAATATGAAAATATGACGTACGATTTGATGATTGATTTTTTTGTTGCGACTATAAAATTTTAATCAAATATTACATAAAATATTACTTCGATAGCCTTTGTGATGTACCTTAAATTTTGGGCAATGAGAGACGGAAATAAAATTCAATATTTCTATGAGAAAGAATACATAGCGAAATGACATATCTAATTGATGAACGTTCTCGTCCGATAAATCACGGCAATAATAAGATCCGTTTCTTTGTTTCGCAGCGTCGTAAATTTTTCAAAAACACCCCTCGAAATAAAAAAATGAGGGAAAAAAGTGCGTAGGCACGCGGCCAGCAGAAGAATGGGCTACATTACTATTCAGCGGGAAAAATCTCGTTCTTTTCTTGTCGTTCTTTTTTTTTGAACTCGCAACAATTAATTTAAATTGATAACAGCGCCAGATATCCGTCGGACGCGCACAAAAGACGGACGGGGCCGAGGAGAGAGCCCGAATTAACAATGGCGAATCTTCGCGCACAGATATAATAATGATAATGATTATAATAATAATAATGGCGAGACGATGCAATAACTTCATAATGGAAAAATTCGCTTTTCTTCTCTCTGTGCGAATAAAAAAGGAGAGGAACGTTCATCGCGGGTGATTTACGCAGAACAATCTCGGAAACTTTTTTTATTCAGGAACCACGGACTCACCTCGTTCCGGGTCGAGGTTTCGAACAATCAAAAGCTTGGTTCGTTTTTTATTATTTTTTTTCTTTGCTCACCTACGTAGTCTTATCCAGAAATTTATTCCCGTTTCGTGTTCGCTTATAATCCTCGCGATGTAAAAATGCGTTTCTTTCTTTTGTTTGACGTTTTTCGACAGTCGTAAAAGGCTGCGAACTTCTAAAGGGTGGAAGGCTATTCTAGAATAGGATAACGATATAAAGTTAGGGCATTAAGGGCACGTGCCCCGAGATTTCCACTTAAACATTGAATAATTTTAACGGAACCGATAGGCAGAAGTGACTGCGAATCGAACCTAGTATTATTGATTCATTGAAATTTTCAATTCTGCAATAGCTTATGTAATGCCCTGACGGGCGTTTATTCGATATACGCTTTTCGTATGAAGTTTCTTGCACGTGAACAGGATTAAATACTTAAAACGACGAGTGGTTTGGGAAACAACTGAGGCGGCGAAGTTTTAATGCTACGATCCCCCTTTGCGAAAATAAAATTCGTACGTGCAAAGTACTCAAAGGTGTCTATTCGATATCTAGGGGGTTTAAACATCGTACACGAAGAAATCCAGTTATAGTGATGATGGTCTCAGAAGCGTCTCAAAATAAACTATAATATTTAATCGATCGTTAATAAAATAATTGATATTTGAAAATGCAAAGAAATCAAATATTATTTTTTGAATATGAAATTTAAAGAAATATTTTTTAATTTCAAAATAATCAAAAATACAATCAAAAGTAGTACTAGGGCAACTCTTATATTTTTTAATGAGTTTATAAGCAAATTAGCGAAATGAAGACGCAACGAAATGGAGTTCTAATTATCATGCAGCTTCTTTCAGAAAATTTCGGAACGAAGAAATGTAATTCACAGAGCGTAGTTACTAAAAACGAAACAATTTTTTTATGGAACATAAATATATTTTTTTTAATAACATTAAATTTTTCTGACAAGATTATAAAAGCAATTTAATAAAGTCAAAATAGTTTTGCATCCGCGAAGAACTTTAATAATATAGTTAAGCGCATTTGTGCAATGAAGAATGAAGCCCAGCACCGCATAGAAATTCATAACTACTAAACGCCGTGCAAAGTTCAATATATCCCACTTTTATAACACGTGAGGATAATTAAGGGAATTAATTGCGTATAATAACGATATTTATGTTTGCTCCCTGGTCCCACGGTCGATCGGCTTAACGCGCAACAAAAACAATTTGAACAAATTCGCCCACTTCAGCGCTATTTTTCGTTTTCAGTTTGTATATTTTTCCCCGCAAAAAAAAACGAACAAAAAAAGGGCAACTCCAAAAAATAATTCGTAAACATATATTTATATGCGGAAGCACGCGCCGTACCAAAATCGAATATTATCATCATAAACATTTCGGAAATTCATCGCGGAGTAGCAATAACACGGCTGTGACTTTCGGCGCGTGAAAATCATCGCCCCGAGGTACTTATATTTTAATTTTTTTTCGTATCGAAGGGCTTCAGCTGAAAGGGACGTTCGCCTAGGAAAACTCCCATTGCCGAGCTCATAAAGTAAACATTATCAGCTTAAAATAATATGAATGCGTAATGCGGGATGTTGTTGTTGTTCGAGCCCTTCACCGGCTTGGGGCGAATCCGTCCGTCCTACGTCAATATGATTCGAATGTATTTTATTTCTCTGTGTGAAAATTTGCTTTGCGAAGAAAACCGCCAAGTCCAAGGCTAATTGCGAAAACGGAGCGACCGGCGATAAAGTTGAGCCTGTTTCGTATAATTTAATTTGAGTCTCTCCCCTTGCATGCAATAACTCTATTTGGTCGCGAGCTGATTGCACTGCCCGCAATGGTCTTTTGTGCACACAATGCACACAGATATTTATATACGGAGGGGTTGCTTGAACGTAATGAGATGATAACGGATAAATTACAACCTTGCTAAATTTGTAATTGTTTTTCGTTAGGGGATAATCGTTAAATATATTAGAGCTACAATACTAAGCAATCGAAATTTAATCTGAATTTGTTGGTAACGACGATGTCCAATATAAAGTAAAAAATAAAATCTAATTTGTGTGTTGAATAATATTTCAATTTTACTTTTAAGTCTGTGATAAAGTTTTAACTGAAAAAAGTAATACGATATTTTTAGCTCACTTTATGCAATATATTTCCTTTAAAAAAAATAAGAAGTTGTAACGATGTTTACAGATAAAAGTATTATATATTTTTCCCTTGAAATTATTTTCATTTAATTTTTCTCGAATTAAAACGTGTATTTTGTTGAGCAGCAAAAACATCAAATATTTGATCGAAAAGCGAAAACGTTGACTCTAGCTAAGAGCCGAACGAAGAGAACGAAAGAGAAAGAGGAGAAGAGCAAAGAAGGTATTTATGTGTTTACTTTCAGTTTTCTTCCCAGGAAAATTAATTATAATATCGGGAAATTTCCACAGTAGACGCTTCTCACCCCGCACGAACTCTACAAAACGGAATTATTTCAGTGTGTGCAACAATAATAAAAGAACGCCCCGTTTTCGCAAAAACCCCTCCGTTTGCGCTATTATTGTTGGAATGGGGCGTTTGGTTTGAAAACAGCGACTTTCGCACGTCTTCGGGACTCGGGCACGTGCGTTTAACCTTTAACGCACGCGTGAACCACCCCCGGCCGATAAATAAACATTTACTTACGGCGGTAACACGCGTTAAATTGAAAAAAAGTTAAATAAATTCAATTAAAAAACCCACGCATGTATTCTGTTTTATTTTGGGATTCGCAAAACAAGATCACGTTTAATTTTATTATGGTTGTTGGCGCCATCTATGCCGCCATACACAAATTATTACAACATTACAAAGTCCCAATTCATTCCCCGCTCCCTCCTT
>JAOXNN020000004.1:6181262-6226026 GCA_028571205.2 Hydropsyche betteni
AGAACCAGCGCCGCGCTCGGGAAATAGGAGACTCCAATTATCGAAGGTCAGTCCCTCTCCCTGCTTCCGAGCACCCATAGTACAATGGTCAATCAGTTACGTGTAATATTATTGTTATTTGGTTGATGCGAAATTCGTTACGCATTTTTTCGATGGAAAAATATTTTTCGTTTTTCTCCGAACCGAATTTATGCATCAACCTTACAATCTTCTTCTTGTCTTCTTCTTCTTTTTTCTTGTATTAATAAAAATGAATCTCCGTGCCTTAAAACGCTGAAACTTAAAAATCGCTTGACCGATTTGAATATTTATTTTTTTCTTTTCTTTGTTTTAACTAACAGGTAGTTTAAAAAGAAAAATAATAAGAAAATTCCTAAAGAAAAGCTAAAAAATAATATAAGTAATTTTTTATGGAAAATTAAATCACCACGCCGCGTGTTGATTGTGACAATAATTGCAATCTGTACTCCGGTGCATACAGAATGCTGTTTAAATCGGTCCATCTTCCTATCATTTAAAAAGATAACGGAATCAACGGGCCAACGGGCGCTATTTTAAAATGGAAAAATCCAGTATTTAGAGTCAAAGATTTGTTTTGTATAGAATTTAGTTGTCTTGATTACGTAATTCATGTAATCATACTTATCGATTCATACCGTGTTAATTTGAATTATTTTTAGTTATCTATATATTATATATGAAAATGGATGTTTGTATGTTTGTTTGTTGCGGTATTACTCCAACACTGTTCGACCAATCGCCATGAAAATTGGCACGTATATGTATTTTTTTGTTGAGAGAGTTTTTAGCATCATTAAAATAGGGTGACAATATTTCCCGGAACCCAACACGGGACGGTCCGCAAAAAAATGTTCCCTCCCATATATCATTCGATCGATCACCATATAAAAAATAATTTGATTTAAAATGCCGAATTTCGAGCAACGCTGAGTACTACCGCTAGTATAAAATAAAAATTAAAAATTAAATTGATTATTGAAAATACAACTAAAACTCAATTTATTAATTAACAAGCTGTTACAGACTGGCAGGACAAAGTCTACCGGGTTCAACTAGTTACGAATTAAAATAAACTTTTTTCACAAATAAAAAGCGACACTGAAATGCTCGTTAAAAATTTAATTAAATCGTAAAAAAAGATAAATATACATATCATTTTAATGTACACATCTTTTACGCGTGCAAAAAATAAAGATAATCCCAACATCACAAGACAGGCGCAGACACGGAAACGGATAATTACTACCGCGGACGAGCACTACCACCGCCTTCGTAGACTACTTGTGTTATCCGCGAACCGGAAGTCGTCTCCTTCGCCTCCGGAAGCACTCGTCTTCCGGAAACGCCGAAGAGCGACGCCCGCGGCAGCGATAAAGAAGTCACAACACTCGACTCGACAACTTTTTCCGACTACCTCCGAGATTATGGAGCTTTCTTGTTTGCCGGCGCCCGACTGCTCTGACCGGCGGCTTGCATCGGTTCCGATGCGCCCCGGGATATGTCTTTCTGTTGTGTGAGGCTGTTTTGTGCTTTGACGTCTCTTTCGTGTGTTCTTATTCTGTTGTGTGTGTGTTGGGCGTGCGTGATGGGAGTGGGTTGAAGGGTGTTGTTGATTGTCGTGTGTGGAAATAAATTTACGGATGTAACGTGAATTGATTAAAATTATATGGATTGTTTTTGATTTTTTGATGAGAGTGTGAAAATTCGGTAAAATTGGATATAAATATATCCGATTTTGGATATTGAATAAATCAATCGATAATTATTTTTATATCATACCAAAAAATTAGTTGGTAATAGCTAATAGGTAACAATTTGTCTTAATAAAAAAGTCGATTATTGATGTTACATGATATATGGTAAGTTTATATAATACGCGATAGTACATATTTGGCTCGAAACCACTTGGCCAAATCTGGTTTTCAATTTTTAAGATTTATTTTCTTCCAAATCTATATGTACCAATATGTTACGCAAGATTTAAATTTGCCGCCATTTGTGTAGTAAATTTCTAGCAACAATGAAAAAAGACAATTGGACAGCTGAGAGGTTAGTGTTAGTAAAAATGGAGTGCTACATGATACAACAACGTTTTTTCATTATTGAACAATTTCTCAATTTTTTTTTTATTTTGCTCGAAAAATCAGCATCCACTTGTTGATGTTCAATAACATGAAAACAACATGAAAATTGGCATGTATATGTATTTTCTTGTTGAAAATGTTGTTGTATCATTAAAATAGGGTGACCATAGTTCCCAGAACCCAAAACGGGACGGTCCGCAAAAAAATGTTCCTCCAATAATAATACGCGACAATACGCGGCCTGCTTTATGCTATTGTTTTAATGAATTTATATTAAAAAAATAATTTATTGCCGGGTACTACCACAAGTACTATGTAAGGGAAAAACACGATAGGATAAAATTCTTCAAATGAAATTACAGCGTTTTCGTGCTTGTAATAAACATCGAAGAAACTGCATATGAAGATCAACATTTTTACTATGCATATTTATTTCAAAACGATAACATATTAAAATAATTCGAAACCATCACTATATCCAAAATGCGAAAAATTTCCATAAAACGATTTCCTTTCTAACGCACCGTCGGATTGTGATTTTCGACCGGAAAACGTTCATTATTTTATTATTTATACAATACATCGGGAGCAGAAAGGCGGGCGCCCAAAGTAAGTGGCCCGTTATACCTTCTTTCTACCCCGGGATCGGTTTCCTATTATCGTCGATAAAGTATTTTCCCTCTCTTCGCACAAATTTCCCTCGGCTTTCCACCGCACACTGCGGGTCTAACCGTCGAGACCGATCGAGCGCGGCAAATGCGTATGTAATTCGGCGATTAGCGTTTCATGCGAGCACGTATATTAATGTATATAATAATACGGATGATATGTATGAAAATAGCGCGGGTCCGCTCGGCCGGAATTGGAAATAAATTGCAATAATCCTTTATATTGTTCAGATAATAATACGGCGGTATCCATTATTCGGAGCTCGAAGGGGATTCGTTCGCAGGACTAGATTGACGATGAGCGGCGAGCGATTCAGCGAAGTGCCATTCTAATTTTCTGTATCGTTCAACAAGGTTTATGGCCGAAAAAATAATCGAACACGATATGATTGTGGTGAATGTTCAATGATTGAAGTATAGAATAAGATCGCTTTACGTAATGTCGATATTCGATCGAACAATCGGGTAATCCCCTATATACATATTATATAATAGCTGATTTCTGTGTGTCTGTGTGTAAAAATGACGCTCGTGACTTTGAAATGACCGACCCGTCGATACGAATATTTTTTCGAATTAAAAAACCGCAGCCACCCCGCCGGGATTCGAGCCCGGTTCGTCCCGCTCGCGAAACGAGCGATCAAACCTCGGTTCATATCTTTTTTTTTAAATATATAGTATTAAATTATTAAAAATTATTCGAATATGGTCTTTATGCGTATACACTTAACTCTTTATGATATCATGCTTTAAATTAATTAATTAATTCTCCTAAATCAAGATAGATGTCTTTAATAAATAATTAAATAATTAATTTTAAAAAGCGCGATAATTACGTAATAGTATGGTTATTACTTTTCATGATATCTGTATAACATTGTTGAAAATATTTCAAATTCCACATAATAGATTTCGTTAATAAATAATTAAAGAATATAATCGTTCGGTTGCATAGATATATTTATTTTTTATTTTATTACATAATAGTATGGTTATCAATTCACAGTCGATGTTACGATAATACTTATAATATGTTTGTTGAATGACATAGCTGTTATTCTATTGTGTTAAATTGGCCGTTTTTTTACCAGTAATTAAGTTGAAGGAAATTTTTTCATCTTACTGAGATAGTTATAGAATTGTAGCAGAAATAAATGAGGCGTTTCATTAATGTTAATGGAAAAATGTAAATTGATGAATACATTTCGAAAAATTTTATATATAAACTTGTATAATTTTTTAATGAAAAAATATCTAATTATGAATCTTTATATAATAGACACTTTTTTGCAAAAAAAAGCTAAGAATGAAGAAAATATTAATTCAAAATTTTTTATCAGTCATAAGAACAAGTAAGAGTACATATTGGATTGCCGCATAAGATTTTTACAAAACTTCTATGCAGATAAACGAAATACAAAATTATTATTCCAACCATGAAAATCTATACAATTTTCAAAGAATACAAAAAAAAAAACATTCAAAAAACCAAATTTAATAACATCTCAAAAAACTTCCCGCACAAAAGAAAACCGTGTTTAAAATAATAAGCGCGCGCGAAAAAAGAGGACGCACCGGAGATTTACGCGCACGCTTGACGCAAGATTAACCCTTTCGGCGCCTTTGTACCGCGGCTCGCGGACGCCAAACAACCGCCTCCCAACACAAAGACCGCAAAACGAAGAAAGAGGAACCCGACGGGGCACGTGCGCGATACGCACACACGGCGCACCTCGGGAGGGCAGGCGTAAAAATCGGCCCTCCCAATCCTCCCTCTGACCCGCGGCCCCAAAAGTGGAGGGACGGTGGAGGGGCGATCGGCTGGATGTGTGCGGTTTTAATACGAATTTCGCGGGCAAATTCCCGGATAGGTTGCCCGGATCTAGAATAACAAGGTGAGGCATAAAAATCGTTAGGCTAACGGGCCGCAACGGACGCGCGAAAATCCCGAATGTCCGACAGATAAGTTTTAATCGTTGTCGGGGATTTCGGCCGACGTGCGAGTTTTGCTAATACGCGTTGCCGAAGTCTGGTGTGCGTGGGATTAATACTTTTCGTATACTAATTTATGTATTGGATGCTCGTTATCGTATAACTTTTTATTATTTTTATAAATGTGTAATTTTGGAACGAAACAAGTTGTAGGCGTAGCGGAACATGAATTTACATCGAGCCACGAATACGAGACCTAAATAATTGACATAGGGTTCAACAAAATAATTCAAATCAGGACCGGACTGGAAACGGTATGTGCGGGTTCGGGTTAGAACACAGGTTTTGTTTATTAATGTAATTAATGCAACGGCATTTCGCACTTGCATAGAGCACTCCCGAAATAACTGATTCGACCGAATTATTCTGCACCGCAGCGAATAGTTACCATCTACGAACGCAGTTAATAAATGAACTGCCAGGATTACGTGGCATTTGACAGTGTACCGATTTCCGATTTAGAACATCGAAAAGCCTGCGAACGGCGGGGATTTAGCTATTAGCAGATGCAGAAACTTCTCTCTATTATTAGCAAAATATTGTTCTACAATGAACAATAGAATCGCACATTTCCCTGTAGCCATTTGCCATTTCAATAAATTCTATGATATTGATATTAATTGCTTAATAATTTTGAAATTAAAATTTATATTTGATTTCCAACTGACAAAACATAAAGTGAACTAAGTCTATTATTTACACAACTTGATGATTCAAATGAATCGATTAAAAAGTATTATGAACTAGTATATAGGCCTGATGTTAATAACATCGGCTGTGAATTGATAACCATACTATTACGTAATAAAACAAAAATTAAATATATCTATGCAAAAATATTTTATAACCGTGCCCTTGCGAAATGTCTCCATAATATAAGATTATAGCCGTTATTGTAATGGTAATAAAGACTAAATTTGGAGCTCACGATTTTCAAGTTCGAGAATGATTTAAATAGCGATTATAGCCTTTATTTTAATGGGCATATAGGCTAAATTGGAATGGCAAAGCAAGTAAGTAACATCGGCTGCCCGATACCCTTACTCGATTTAAATATTTGATACTTAATTAATAAAATCAGTTCATTTGTTATTGTCACCATTGCGACATTAAGCAAAGCCAGAGGCAGTAGGTAATAAGCATCATATTATAGACGTTAACTGTATATGCATAAAGACCATATTACTTTAAAAAATCGCGAGCGTCTTTCGTACGAATGAACGAACCAACAGACAGACACACACACTGAAATCCGTGATTATATATAGGGGACTAACTTCATTATGAAACAAAAAATTATTTAATATTTATTAAAAATCATAACGAGAAAACATAACCATATGATTATAACACATAAAAAAATGCACATTAATTTTTCATAACGTACACAAAATCGAAGTGGATTATATCAATTGAAGCGATCGAACCTTGTTGCCGGGCACAACACGCATCGCTCGCGCCGCCATTACGTATTCCGCGTACGCGATACACTTAAAATGAGATTTCTTTTGAGGTCCCGCAATTTTGCCCCTGCGGTCCGTCCATACACTAACCTACCCCTAAGACAACCCTCAGCCCTGGCCACCCTCGCCGCGTTCGTTCAGAAAACGCATGAAACGTCCCGCGATCAGTTTTTACACGCGGCACGCACCTGAATAACTGATGATTCGATCCCGCGTAAAGACAACGTACACCATGTACGTAGCCGCGTACGAATATAATAAAAAGAAGGTCGAATTGGTGGATCAATTCCATAATTTATTATTCAGAATATTTTGCCAAGGAGAACCGGTCGATAAAAACGAGAATCTAATGCGCGTTTTTTGTATATTCAAACATGTTATGTTGTATGAAATTAGAAGTTATTTTCATAATACTTCTGAAAATATAAAATGTTTTGTGTGTTTATGAATCGTTGAAACGATAAATTTTTTGAAACGTTTTTTATATTTAATTCGAGTGAATGGTTTAGTTTCATTGAACGAATTCAATTCTTAACACCATTATATTGATATGTTATTATATCATTGATATGAAACCATTTTGACAATAGATGGATTCGCTTTTCAACTATTTAAAAATTATCATCCCTAAAATGACCAAACTTTTAATGAAAAATTCCAATGGTTGTTGCATAGGCTGCACAAATTCGTTAAATTCAAATATTCAATCAAAATTTATATTTGAATGACAAAATAATGACCGAAATTATTAGAATCGAAATTCGCCCGCACTCACACCCTTATCGAATAAATCAACCGACAGCGTTGCGGAAAAAGTCCAAAACGCGGCGCGATTCCGCCGCGGTATCGACATCGGCAAAACTTTATTCGGGTCGTTGTTGTTGTTGTGTAATAACAAAGCGATTTAGCGTAAGCGACTTTTAAGCGACCCAAAGGAGATTAAGCTCAAGACAAGTTTGGCGAACGGGATTTGCGCTCAACTCGTCTCCCGCTCGGCCGTTGTCTAACTGAAAACACGTCAAGAAAAATATCACGCGTCTATCTGGCCGCTTTATATTCAGGACTCCGAAATCTGTTCGTATTATAAAACCATTAAGGGAGGTCTCGTGAGCGAATTTATTTTCTAATTTGGAAAGCCGCGTCGCTACAACGCGCTGTAATACCTGGTATGCATGAATGATAAAAATTGATCAAACTTTTTAATGTTGTTTTTGTTTATCCATAAATAATACTATGATCGGATTGATTGGTTTTTCAAAGTTTGCCCCGAAAAATTTAATGCGATATTAATAGTTTTTATTATATAAATCGACAAAAGTATTCGAATATATTCTCTTTGATATATTACAAAAAAATAAATTCTGCAGCTGCCGTATTGCTTTTTCATAAAGTAGAAATAGAAGCTCGAAGAAAAGCTAGAATATTGTTCTGCGGCGGAACTCTATCGAATTTGACACGACCCGGCCGCGTTCGCAAAGTGTTAAATGAAATTCGAAAAATTGCAGTATCAGCGCAACCGCCGGAAAAGAGTGAAAATTAGACGAAATTGAATGAGGGGCGCGAAATTCTCCCTTCTCCGTTTGATTGTTTTTGACAGAACGAAATTCTGAAATTCTTGCACATTTCTTTTTCGGCACTCGTCCTAATACCCGCCTCCTTATTTTAGACATTTCGGGGGCATCGAGATTCCCTCGTCTAGGACGATAATTCCCCGAAGGCAACAGTGAAAGGGACAAACGTATACGCAGAGTTTCTTGAATCATGTTCCGGGAAAATTAAGATAACATTGAAATAACAAACTCAGTTCAAATTGACATAAGTATTTACATACGACAAAGTTTTTCACAGAATTGATAATATAATATATATTTTTCACAATTAATTTTTGATGAGAGGTATATAATATGTGTATTTTATTATATATTGCGATTCAAATGTATTTCATCAGCATTTTTACGAATTGCAGAAGTTATGGATCATCGTACATCATATAAAAGAGACCAGCAACAAAAGCAATTTGGGAATCGCTGGTTTTAGGGGATCGAGGAACAGACAGACAGACGGACAGACAGTCAGACAGACACCTGCCGACGTCACCGTGAAATTTGGCCCCGCTTGACGCGCCCGTAGAAACACGGGACGACAAAAATTATGGGCAAAGCAAGCGTGAAATAAAACGACGACTGCCCCCCCCCGACAACCCGCCGCTTCTTCTCCGCGAGAAATTTCTCCAGCGTCCTTTTGCTCCTTTTATTTTTTATTATTATTATTTTTCATCCGCCGGAGCGGGACGGAAGAGGGAGAAAATTTCTCGCGCGCGCGGTCCCATATTAAATTTTCTGGGGCCCGCGTGCCAAATTCGATCGGATCACGGTATGGCGGGTGAAAAACATCAAGGAAAAATTCAAACCCCCTCCCGTGAAAACCGTCGTGCCATTTTTCCTACGTACAAATTCAAATATTGGCTTATTGTCGCCGAAAAGGGGCGGTTTCTTTATTACAAGCATGAGATATTTTTTATTTAAATAATTGAATCATACAGTATATTTTTCTATATATTAAAATCAATTATTTACGATAATTAAGTTAAAAAAAATTAAATTATTTTATTCGGAACTAATTTTTGAGTGATTTATTTTGATCAATAAATAAAATAGATAAAGCATTAGAATGATTTTATAACTAATTGTAAATAACTAAACTATAAATATAGCAAAATCGAAGCATTTTAAATGAACGAGATAAAAGAGGAATATATTCAAAAACCGTTCTAAAAGTGAGCAAGAATCGAATGAAAGGAGACGACCGTCGTCGCGGGACATCATTTGTTACACGTCGGCGACACAAAAGCGCAAAAAGCATCAGGAAACGTATAATCGAAGACTTTTTTTCCCCCACAGCCAGGAAAGGGTCGCAGAGGAAGTCCCAGCGACGATCCAGGGTCCGACCTTAGAGCTCGTCGAGGCCCTTTGTCGTCGGCCCGAGGACCGGAGATCCTCCTGGACGAGGGTGGACCTTAGGATAAGGCGCTGGCCGCTCCATTTATCAACGTTATTCAATCTCATGGAACGCCCTCGCGATTTTCTCTACTTAACGTTTCCTACCTCGTTAGCGAAAGTTCTATACAGGCGTTTTTTTACTCGTGTTACATATAGTGTATGTGCGTCGAAAAAAAATGTTTGTGTTGGTTCGTTTATGTTGTGGGCGTGTTACGCGAAAGGTCTGAAAATGACGAGTTTCTGCGTTCAGTAACGCGGTTAAGTTTCTTTCATTATCGCCCATTCAATTCCCAGAAGTAATTTCACGGTCAGCTTCGCGCGCAATATTAACTTTCACATTTATTTATTTCGCTTCGCGGATCTTGCTCACATTTTTTTTTATATTCGCAACCTTCATTTTTAACTTTTCAACTACCTGAGATTTAAGAAAATTTATGCATTTATAAAATGCTTTTTTTTACAAAGAAAAAACATTTTATTACAAATTTCTATTGCCGAACATAAAATTCGAGATTAAATAATAATTTTCGAAGATGGGTCTCGCACGATCCAATCCGACGGTACGCCGTAATTGTTTTTATTTGGACGTTTATGGCGCAAGGGTCTATCGAATGGGGTGGAATTATGGTTTGTAATAGGAATTGAGGGTAGGACGTGGGTCATCTGCGATAATTGATCTGCAGTTCACCTCAAAATTGCACATTAGGGATGAAGCCGTTGGATTAATGGACCACCCGGCACACAACGACCGATTCATATTGCATCCGACTTCCTCAAATTGCACGTCTTCATCTCTATGCATAAACAATATATCTAAATTATGATATAACAATGACGAATATTGAACAAAATTTTTCAATGTAACCAAATTGATATACTCGTATATTTTGTTGATGTTTCACCTTTGGTCAAATGAATTCCTCTCGAATGTTTACGAGCGCGTTCGGTCTATATTTTTCATAATTTAGATTCGGCAAATATTCAAATGGAATCGCGAAGTAATATTATTTTGAATTTTAATCCTTTCCCTGCAGCCTGAAGATAAGGGAAAGCACTCGTTACAAACGGAGCGGTTCTATTTGGTAACGATAAAAAAGATAAAAAGATTTTCCGGCTGACGTTTACTCGAAAAATATGTATTTAGAGCCGAAAGAAAATTTTGTCGAAAAATATACACATATTTTTCAACGAAATCATTTCAAAATGTCAGAAAAAAGTTAATATTATACATTTTCTATACACGATTTTTCAAAGCGTGAATTTTGTATGGAGAAAAAAAATATATATTACGAGATCGGTAAATAGAGTTCGCTCACCATGACAAATGGACCAGAATCGACCCCGAAATTGCACAATGACCCAAGTGATAAGCTGACCCACAAGCTTAAATATGACATTGCCTTGTGTGAAAAATATCCCCGAATTCGTATCCAATATACGTCCACCTTATGACCTATCACGCCATCGCCGTTGATAACTTGCGACCAAAAATTGGATAAATGAATAATGTTACCGTATGTGAAATAATGATTCTATTCATAGACGAACTCTATCTTTCAGAAAATGTTATGAATGATTTATAATATAATATAATATTATATAATATTACACGGAATTTTTTTATTCGATCAAAGTATACTGTATATCTTGAAAAACATGAGTACTTTAGTTTTGTATTATTGTGAAGCCTTTAAAATTGTTCGTTTGTAGAAATTTGCACAAAACGTAATTTTATACTTTTTACAAACTCCTTTAAGGCAAGAAATTTCATTATATAATTTTCAAAATAGTGCTTGATCGTAGGAAATTTAACCGTCTTAGGATTTTCCTTTAATCTAACTTTTGGGATACAGACACTCGGAAAAGTTTGAATCCAATCGATAATTCACAAAACGAATTAATTATTCCACACTTTTGCGTTAAGATGCAAAATTAATATTTAAAAACAAATAAAAACAACAATTTAAAAACAGTTATTATAAAAAAGTAATTTGAAACGCGCATTTAAGTTAAGAAATTTATTTAAGAAGCGTACCATTAATCAAGACGCGGATTAAAGTCTTAATAAAACAATATTTGTACCTGTAATTTGAATATGTAAATTTCGATACATAAATCAAGCTTACGAAAAACACTTTTTTCCCTATCGACTATGATGCTCGGAAGAAACGAAAAATTTAAAATACGAATAAACTTTTACTTGTTTTGTTTTTCCAAAAAAAAAAACCGAATCGACGTCGTCCGCCGAAAGTTTCCCTTTATGTTTCACTTTTTTCCCGACTCTCACACTCTCGACGAAAACGCGCGCGCTCGGAAAACGAGCAAAACTCCAGATTATAATGTATGAAATGTCCCCATTGTTATTTTAATTCGACCCATTTCTCTTCAACGGTGGAGAATAACTTTGTCCAACTCTTTGTTCCGCGTCCCCTTAACAAGCCATTACGCCGAATATATGACGGCGAAATGAAAATTTCCCCGCTCATTATGAGACTTCACCTCGCGCCGCCTTTTCCCGCCAAAACAAACGCTCACGTGGGAGGACGTGCCGTCGCTTCGCCGACGGCCGTGTTTGGTGATCGGGAAAACGGGAAAAGTCGTCGTCGGCGACCTCGCCGGAAAATCCCGGGCCGTTTGTTTCGATGGCTGCTTCGAGCGGCTTCCGCGGAGTTGCCGGAAGTTATGAAGATGCCGGAACTCGTGCGGAAACAATGGAGACCGAGGTGGCTCGGTTCGATATCGCCGTGGAATTTCAGCTGCTTACTCGGGAAAACGATCTGTGTTATGTAAAGAAAATGTGACTCAGACGTATGTGCTTTTGTGTTGTGTTGAATTTTATGTCCGAAAAGTTCAATTTTATTCACAATATTAAAAAAATTATGGTGAAGTTTTTGATTATTTTTTGATTAATTTTTTTCAGGAATTGGAATTTTAATTTGAAATATTTTTTTCAATGATTTTAATCGCACATTTTTTAGCAAAATCAAACCAAGTTGAAATTCGAGATTGAAATATTTGAAAAATGCAAAGCAATCAAAAAAATATATATATATAAATAAACAGAAAACCACAGGTACGTATTTACAAAAAGAAAATTAATTTTTATGTGAAAAACTACAATATTTCTGCAGATGACTGTTTCGTTATATTTTCCGATAAAGTGTTGCTGCGAAACAACCTCAAACAATAAACAGAAAAAAAACACTTGACGTACGAAAACCATAAGTTGTAATTAAAAGGGCAATTGCAATGCAATATAATCAAAAAACGAAGTTCTAATTAAAAAATTTAAAAAATCAACTTATTATTTTGAACAAAAATAAAATGAGTGAAGACTTAGAGTGATAAAAGCAAAGTTTATCTTCCTGTTTGTCTTACTGCCCATTGAACAAGTTGAATAATAAATAAATTAGATGTGAGCGTGCACACGCCTTCGCCACGCAAAAAAGGCGACCGTCTATTTTCCGAGAATTTTCCGGGCGGAAAAGCCAATCCTCCTTCAAACTCATACCCTCATACCCTTGTTCCACCATTCGTTCGCCCAAGCGGAAATTTTCTTCCGAATTTTCGACGCCAAATTGAATTAGCGTCTGCGAAAAGCGACAAACTGACACACGCTGGCGCCGTCCTCTAATCTGCGTCAAATTAACGGGAAAACTCACTTCCGAGAAGTGAATAAAATCACGCGCATACAAAAAACACGAACATATACGTATTTCTAAAAAAAAAAAACCAACGTGAACTAATTATTTTCGCCGTTGACGAGAGTTTATGTGAAAAAAATTGTAACGTTGGTTGGGCTTCGCGTCCATTAATTTCCCTCTGGACCGCGTGTAATGGCGATTAGTCATAAGAGTGAAAGGCATTTGTAGGACCTCTCTTTAGGTACAATCCCTTTAAATTGACGCTAAATGTGGGTGGTTTGCAACGGGAAGATATATGTTAAATGCTTGCAAAAAATCTAGAATGGAAACGGCGCGCTTCTGACAAATTTATGAAAGGCCCAACGTAACAAGCGTATTTATTCGCGGCATTGAAATGTGTACAAGTGAACCCTAATAAATATTCAACGTGAAATATAAGCCTGTCATGCAAAAAAATAAATATAACGAAATTATGATCGAAATCTGTAAATAAACTCGCTCACCGAAAAGTCGACGAGTCATCGGTCAAGTCGTGGCAGGAAAAAAGAGAGCATGGGACGTACCTGAAACATGAAAAAAAAGTTCGATTAATTTACATGCGCAATAAATCACGTCGGAGTGTTTTTAATTTAATTAAACGAAATCGCCGCTTTCATACGGAACGAGTCGATAAGAGGCTTTCAGGTTCGCGAAATATAATTGAGAGATTTATTTGACGATGGGGTCGAACCTTTTTCGCGAGTAATTAAACCGAAGCCGCTGTAAAAATGGTTCGGCGTTAAAAAAGTCAAAATATTCAAACATCAAATAAACGCAATAAGTACATTCACCTATATTGAATTTCGTGTTCGTTCGCAAAAATTTTTCATCACGTTTTGCATTTGTCTGTTTTTGTAATCCATCAACGCTTTCATCGGTAACATTAATTTTCAGCGTGTGTTATAGAAATATTTAATTAATCCACCGTTACGAAACAAACAATGCGAGACTTTTCAATGGACATATGCGAATAATAAAATTGATTACACAACTCCATCAAATAATCCGTTCTTACTTATTGTGATTGACAATATATTTTTCCTAGGAACCATTACATTTATGAATTCGAAACCTATCCATCACATCAAGCGAAATTTATATGTTTATATTATAAAACCTTTTTTTTTAATTTCATATTACACAAAATTTACTTTGATCACTCATTCGAAAACTTCTCAGAAAACAAAGTCCGAGTTAAAAATAACTCACGAAAATTCGGAACCGCTCTTTGATAAACTTTCCAAGCCGACTCATTAATAGACGAACGCTTTCGAAAACTTTTTCAATACGATCCAACATTCGCATCGTCGCGAAAGCGCCAAAACCCCGACACACACTCCCGCCATTTTTCCGCCCTCGCCCCGCCCTTCGTCATCTTTGGCCACAACTCGGCACGGCGCGAGCATGGCCGGATCGCGTCCCATCATCGGCGATCGCATGGATGCACCTTTATCTCCATGAAGCGTTGGCTGCACTGGTGCCTTCGCCGGTCATGTTGGCGGCGCCGGTACGTGCGGCGGGAGCAGACGCCACGCTTCACGGCCTTTCATGCGAGTAATTAACACGAACGATGCCAAGTCGAAATTCGAATCCGAGCGCCGTTATTGCGCGCTTCGGTACTTGATTGGGTCCGTGCGCATGGGCTGCTTATTGAAAATTGAGTTTGTTGCTTGTATCGTCGTCATCGCGTGCGGGCCGTGTGATAGGAGGCCAAATTTTATGGGAGTTAATCAAATTTGTATTTGATAATGAATGTTTCTTATATTGGGTGCATAAAATCTATTTAAAGCCTCTATATGAGTTTGTTCAAAAAATATGAGGCGGTGTCGAACTATTTAAATTGAAAAATTATCAGGGTACCGATTGAGAAAAACGAAAACAGAAGGTATTTTTTCAAATCCTTAAACCAAGCGGGTCAAATGATTTCACTTGAGTGGGCGCGTGTCGTAAATTCGAAATCATCAAGTTTTTTCCATGTAAATGGTGTTTTCTTTATATAAATGTTAGGAAATCGCTGAAACGTTATGAAAAATGATAAGCGGCGGAACTTTTAAAAATATATATATTTGATTTTCTAAACAAAAAACGAAATAACACTTCAACTTTTATCGACCTATTAGTCAGAGTCAATATTCTCATCCTCACAATTGTTGCAAACCGCCTCAACTGCAGAATGGTTCTTGGAAGTAAAGGAATGGCAACGGCAATACTCAATTGATTCTTATGGAAATTCCAAAATATCAATGAATAACAAAAACTTTCAAGCAAACCCGATATGTCTATGGGTCAGAAAGACATTTGCCATAGAATAACTCGGATCTCGATGCTGGTGACTCAGTAATAAAGGTGGGAGAAGCAACAATGCGTATTCGTCGCCAATTGTGCAACAGCGCGCCCGCTCGAAGGTTCAAATTTCAAAAAAAAAAAACTACAACGTCGATTACAAAAATAATTTTTAATTCCGATCGCGTTCACAAATTATACAACAGCCATCCTTTTACATACACAAGCCCGAACGTAATAACGTAAAATCCTCTCACAAAGACGGCTCGAGTCACTTTGACTACGCCGATTACGTAATCGCACAGTCCACGTTATGTGCGCACAACACATCTGAGACACTAGTAATCACGTGCTCCAATTCCCGCAATTGTGCGTCGCCCTCATCCTCGTCCGAGGGTACCACTTTGCACACCCCTCGAGGACGACCCGGCCACGAGGACCTTCCACTGTGTCCCCGGGGTGCCATAAGTGCATCACACACCCCCGCTTGTAGGTCCCGTCGTCAATGTGTCCGGCCCGTAATCCTTTTAGCGTTATCGAATCCGCCCCGCGCTGTTGGGGCGATGGAAATTTTATTTTCGTCCAAATTAGAAGTGATAAGGTCCCGGCTTGTATATCGGTGGTAATCAGCGGCCTCGTTTGGATGCTATCCGTTCGAGGCGGCCGTTAAGCGGCGTTATGTCCCTATCGGTTTTATTAAAATGGCCTCGTTCGAATCGGGATTGGAGATATCGGCGCTGCGTTCGGTATCCGCCATCCTTTCGGAGGTGATCAATATGCTAGGTGATATTACCAAGAGGAAGTGTCTGCTACGAAGGACCTATCGACTTTGATGGTCGGTAATAACAGTAATGTTTGTCTAAGTATAATATTATATAGTGAACGAAATTAGTTTCGTATCAACAACTAATATAGATTGGACAAAATCGCCCCGTTTCCTGAGAAATTCGGTATTTACCACGACATAATATGCAAATGATCATTTCTAAAGCATTTCACCCAGCAAATAAAAATTGGGGTTTGCCCGGAAAATCAAATATCAAACGGTTTGTTGGTGGGTAATAAAAATAATCTCTTGAATGTTGACGGCCCTGCAAATTCTTTTGAAACCTATAAAAAAAACATTCTCGATCTGAATATCTTATAAACTCATTAATAGGTTCAGTAGTAAATAAGTTCAGACTTATTGATTAACTGATTGAGACGTTTGGCATTAAATAAATGCGTTTAATTTTACTGACAGAAATGCGCCTTTTCCCAACCAACCCCCACATTCAGTTTTTTTAAAACGAAAGTGAAAGTAAACGCGTCTAAATGTCGTTAATACAATTTCATCATATCCTACAATGTCGAAATCGTTATCACATATTAACTATTAATCACATTTTATATATTTTGTTAATTTTTATGCATTTTAATTTTAAATTAAAAAATTGTATTATATTTAATGTTTAGTTTTTTATATTAAGTTCACTACCAAATTTTATTTTTAAACCCATTTGACATTTAATCTGCAGGATAGACCCCGATCGGGTGGTACGAGCTATTTTAGAAATTTCGTTTTGACATATATCGTCAATTTATTTTACAGCCGTACAAAAAATTTAGCGATTTATAACCTTTATTTTCATTACATATGATATTTTCATCAAAAATACTTCACACAGGAATCCCAGCGATATTAAAACTCCATAACACCGCAATAGCAATCAAACCCGCCCTGCAGCAACATACACTTTCTAATTTTCCACAACCCGCCCTCGAACCACTCCGACACCGTCAACAATGCACATCCAGAGACACAACAGTCAGACCGTCGTGATTTTTTGTTGTACCGAGTCGCACTCCTCGACACCGGTGTAAACAAGGGCCGTTTAGGGTTTGTATGTTCCGGGTGGCGGGCAGGGGGCTTTGGAAATAGAGGTGGTCCCGGAGTGGCCGGTATGGGGCTTTAATGAACACGCCGTACAACCAAGATTAAAGCCTGAATTACGACCACTGGACACCTGATGCTGGACGGCTAACGACCTGGCCACCGACCGCGTGCACACCTTACACGATCGTTATGCGAAAAACACACGTGTGTTCACGTGCTTGAGGATTCCGTGCATTATTTATTCGTTTTGGTGATGTTTTAAAAATTTAGGTATTAAATTGCGTTTTTGTGGGTTTTTTTTAAGTGCGCGGTGTATTTTCGATTGATGGTCATTCTTTATCAGAAGTATGCTTTAATATTTTGTAGGTAAATTTTTTGATTGAAAAATAAATTCATCTTACTTTTAGTGGAACCCTTATGAAATGCGATATGTGGGATGTTTTGATCGAGAATTAAATTTAATAATTCAGTGTATGCAACCGATATTTTTTCGAAACCCAAATAACGTTGTAAATACATGTGAAATTGAAACCAAACGAAATGCGCGTCATTCATTAAAAATATTATGAAAACATTCGATTTGTTTCCCATATCCATTTTGATAACTAATGGTACATTGCAATCGTAAAAAAGCACTCGCATAAAAATAGCTCGTCTGTCCGTAATGAATATTTTTTTTAGATTGACATAACAAATACGACATTCGTATGCAATAAATAAAAAAATTGAACGCTAACAGCCAATGTTTTCATCTTTTTTGAGTACGCGTGCTCGTACAATATAAAAATAAACAAGTTTTCCTCGTTTGATTATGGAAAGCGAACCTGAACGTGAAATTTTTTTCCCAATACTTTAAAAATGAAAACGAATAATACAACTAAATGTATAATATTATACGTCACAAAGTCGCACATACGATTAATGATTTAGTGATTTAACAATCAAATATTCTCGTAATAATAACAATAACGTTCAATCGGCATAAAGAAAGTTGTTTTTAGAGTTTTCTATTTAAAAAGCTTTTACCGGGCGTTGGTGGGAATAAATACAATTTTCTTAGCGAGAAAATAACAAAATCGATCGGAATTTCTCTTTCGAATCGCAAATCATTAATATTAACTTTATTTATACGGCAATATATTTGCCATAGACTTAAAATATCAAACACTCATTCAAAATATTTACCAATCATACGCATACATTTTTTCATCAAATACTAAAACAGACAAGTTTATAATATTCTTCACGCGACACTAACTTTTCAAAACCAATTCAAAATAAATAAGCACACGCCGAATTCACATTCGAATAATAAATAAAAAAAATAGAAAACTTTCAACTCGCATTCGCCCATCATTTATTTCGAACATTCCCTCCGATTTTATTTGGGCCCACACGCGACGCCCGCACAAAACTTCGAACCTCCTTCGGCCAACTTTATTGACTTTCCTCGGCATTTTCCACGTACAAGAAATAAAAAATAAGCACGTTCCCCGGAGGCACGGTCCGCTGTAAAATATTACAGATTCAGCGTGGCTCTGTGTGCATCGGCCTTTGATTTCGCCTCCCTCGTCGTCGGTAATTGCAACAAGGCGATCCTGATCTGAATGGTGAATGTGCCCCTCGTCCTTTCGCCTCTCTCTGTGTCGTTACATGATTTCAATCAACGGCCTCGTCATTATCGAGCGACTTGCGGGCTTGTTATTTCGAGGGTAGCCGTCCTAGTCCCGGCGGTGTTGATTGTTGCGAATTTTCAATGGGTGGTAGTGTGTATGATAAGTGATGGATTTATAATTGAAAAGTATGATTAATAACCGTGAAGTAAATTGATATTCAAAAATGAATTTGAAAACTAAGACATCGATCATACATTGAATCAAAATAAATCATATGACTTAAATTTATAATATAATTAATAAAGTATAAAAAAATAGACAGATGATACTTCACGTTTTCTACACTGTTCAATTTTTCATTAAAGAACCCACTCATTTCTTTTATGCGTTAACCGTACAAACAGAAGCTCGTTAATCACCCAACAATTTCACGGAGGGCTATATTTTGAATTTAGGCAGTGACAATCAACCAACCACCTAAGTCCACGTGCGTGATGGATGAACGCAATTAAGTTGGACATTAAACCGAACCTGAACGGCAGTTAATCGCCGACCATTCTAATGCTGCCATCAGACGACGAAAAACGATCGAATGTTTTTGTGCTGATCAATTCTGTTTGTTTTTTTTTTGCGTTTGAACGAGGTCAAATCATTGAGAAGCGATCTACTTGAAGTCGTCTATTAAAGTGAACGATTTCTGTTACTCGTCAAATTTTAACGAATACAATATGAAGATGAAACCGCTTAATGTTACTAAATTTGTGAATTATTTCAATGGATTCATACATGTTTTTGTTAAATGTGAGATTTCACTTCATAACAAAAACTCGCGGATTTATGAATTGTTTTCTTTTTTATAAAATTGAAAACAAACACTACAAATAAATCTCGAATATGTTTTTACGTCGTTCATAAAAAGACACAACAATATTATAAGTTGCGCAAGAACTCAAAATGCGCTTCTTCAGTCTATGGACTTTTTCATTACGGCTTTTTCCTACCCTATTCTCTACATCTTTATACATAAATGCGTACACACACACATACACATACACACGCACACATTTTTTTGTTTCATGGCCCAAAGAGCGGGGCACGTCCAGTGCGTAACTCTCCCGCAACCCCCGGGTCGTATCCTGAGAGTTTTACGATTATGGGGTAGATTCAAACTTTCGCCGCGTTCCACCTCATACCGAAAAACCCGGTTCTTGTCGTCCATGGGGCCACCCCGGCAGTCTTCCTTCAGGACTTCCCTCTTCCGAAGGGCCGTCGAAGAACGGAAAAAAGGAGAAATGAGTGAGGACCACCCAGCAATTTGGAGCCTCTTCTTTTTACGGTCAAATTATGAATTGCTAATGACCGTAAAAGCGATCGCTCCGAAATCGCATAAATGAAATGTCTGAAGACGAAAGCTGGGGTGGCTGGTCGGACTGAATATGCCCATGGGAAGGGATGTCGGTATAAAAACAGAAAAAGTTTCCTCGTTAACAATTTCGCTTGCTTCGTCAGCGCGTGACGCGCGCCAAATGTCTGACCCACTTGGGACGTGTGCCTCGTTTATTTTGTATTTTTAAGGACTTTTTAATACATAGATAGATTTTTCGTATATTAAAGCAAATTTTATGCTCCGAATAACGAAATTTATAAGTTTGATATAAAGTTTGTGAATAAATAACGAAAAAATGTGCGAGTTCAAAATACGGTTCATTTAAAAAAAATTGGGAAAATCCGGTTTTTTTATTTATTAATAAATATAAAGCCGCTCTAAATATTACGTATAAAAATATTAAAATTTTTTTTAAATTAATTTGTTATAAAATTTTAGCGAAAGTAGTAAATAAGTACAAAACATAATAATTTAATGGTCGCATATGAAATTAGGTATGTGCACGTCGAACAATTAAAAAAGATTTATCGCAATGCGTTTCTCGTAAAACAAATGCAACTTTTACTATTCAAATTACATATTTCATTTTTTAAAACTTCAATCTACATCACGTCCATGCACGAGATAAAATCGGTGAAAAACTGCACGGTGCAGTTAAAACAACTCCGCTTAAAAATAATTAATGCAAAACTACAACTCGACTGCATCCAACCTTATAAGTCGTACCGTTTTAAACCATTAAGTCACGCCGTCGGCGATTTTTTCCCCTTTTTACATTCATTTCCATTTTTTTTATTCGTTTTCTCCTATATTTTTTCACTCAGTCCCAACTCAAGTTTGAAAATGTGACCAAGAGGTTAGCCTCCCGTCTGGGCGTAGCGAAGAACGCAAAGATTCCCCTTTGTCTGAATTAAATCATCCCGGACAAGATAAAGAGACTAAGTCTCAATTAATCAGTCGGCTTTATATCAATTAAAAGACAGAGAGAGCTCGTTCTGCTGCTAGGCGGTGAGTTGAATAATAAAAACAAGCCGAAAAGAGTGCACTTTGCTTCAGCGAATTGTTATCTGAAAATTTTTACCGAGTGTTGTGTCTCGAGTTTAACTTGTACCGCGAGTGAACTCAATTTTCCGCATTCGAACGTTAACTTCGAGCCGGAGCTATTTAAATACTCTGAAATTTATCTTTCAGTACACTTCGACAGTAAAAATGATAGCTTTTATTGCGAACTGATTCCGTTTTTTTTATTATTTTGATCATGTTTTTTTTTTTGCATTGAATTCATAAGGTAAAGTTAATTTTGTGGTAATTTTTCAAATTTTCTAAAAGTATTAAGTGAAAATTTCGTAGAATATCTTTTAAGCATTTAAATGCTTTAATTTTTTTTCATTTATACTAATTAAACGTCATATATTTGAACTTCAAAAAAAATCATAGCAGCTTCTAATTAATCTACTAACGCCCCCATCAATTCAACTCTTCCCCTAACAATTCTTAATGCTTGCAGGCTGAGAAAAGAAAAGATCACTCTATCTAAACACTAATTGAAACACGAATAACGAAAACGAAACATTTTTAAAAGAAAACAAAAAAATAAAATAAAACAAAAAACTCAATATCGAAAGCGCACCCGCTGGCATTAAACGGCAGAAATATAATTACTTTGTAAAATAATGAGACCCTCTAACCGAGGGTAGTCTGATAGGGGGCAGAGAAGGCACACAGGATGTGCGAGAGGTAAAGAATCAAAATTCGCAATCGGCGATTTGGGGGAAAAATAAAAAAAAAATATCATTGAAACCAATCATATTTTTAACAATTACAAAAAATATAATATTCATACATATTGAAACAACTAGACCCACCTGTATATTTTTCCTATCGATAAGTTATTGTCAAATAGAAAATTTAATATTTTTTTATAAACGATAACTCAACAAAAAATTCGATCAAAAACTATTTTTAACGAAAAAATATATGATCCATCAATAAAAACGAATAACACCTCAAAACCGAAGATAGCTTGTTTCGAATCTACAACCCCTCATACAGAAGTACGTTTTCCCCCGGTGATCAATATTCAGTGGTGGGTCCCGTACTGCGGACCCGACATTGACTGACACGGACAGCCTCCGCGCTTAACGAGCCCCTAATGCCACCCCTTAATTAAAACATCATGCTTCATTTTTCTATTCATTCCAGCAGAGCCATCCCTTCCGTTTCCTGTCCCGCCTCCCTTACCTAGTGCCGGGTCCCGCGGGATGCTCTTCGAGTTTGGTAGTCAATGTTTGTACGTTGACTTTTGGGGCCGAACGTTGCATAATTACATAAGATTATTCCTTCTGAGGCAAAAGTTTTTCATCGTTTATTTTTGTACATTTTTTGAGTGGTTCACGGAAAAATTGGTCCGTGGTGGAATTTAAGAACGATTGTTAGTTTTACTTGTTTCGTCTCGTTGAAATGTTTCAAGTGGGCAAAAAGGGTTTTTGACTTTTTTGCGGTTAGAATAAGATGAAAGGCAACGTTTGCGTAACGGTGTTATCGTTATTTTTTTCCCTTTTGTACGTTTATTTTTAATGTATATTTTTTTTTAATTTACTTTTTATTCTGGAATAATAAATCGAAATATTACAAAAAATTCAATTTGAATACTTTATCTACATTTATATCTACGTTGTGAATAAATTAAATGAAAATTATAACAATCCCCATCCATAAACCTTACTAACTTAAAATTTCCACACAAAAAATTTCATTAATCAGCAAATGGAAAACAACCCGATTTTCTTTTTACAAAAACTACATCACAAACGCATTTAGTATGAAACACAAGACGATTAATTCATCAATGAAACAAAAACACCCATCACCAAGACCAACAAGCAATCAGCTTAATGAAAAACCACAAAAACATAAAAAAACCTCGAACCGAAAGAGCACTTAATCGACCGAATCAAACACTTCTTTCTCCATAAACGTAACATAACCGCAACCACCATCGCAGGCCCGACCCTCCGAAGACCACCGCCCCCGAGGTGAGGGTGTGGATTATTATTTCCAAGTTGAAATTAAAACAAACCGTGCGGCCGTCAGATGTTGATTCAATATTAGGCGCTTTATTGCGCGTCTCGCAACTGCAAAGTTTACACTGGGGAGGAGAGGCCGGCTCGTTTTCGATTGACAGCGGTTCCGGTGCTCGACTTCTTATTTCCGCCATGGAAAATATTTGCCTTGAAATATTACTTAATGAAAGTCTACAATTCGTCAATATTTACCCGTATCGATGAGAGGACGGCTTCCGCGCTCGCGAGGCGGGATCGCTTTATTGTTTTTCGGAACGAATTTATTGTTGATCGCAAACGGCATCGCGCAAACCAATTTCGTTAATCATATCGCGTTTTATTACAAAGTATATTTGTTATTTTTGAATTTTGTGAATTATTGCTTTTAATTGTAATACGAATAAGATAAACATTGAGAAACTGGTCACGGAACGAAGTATATGAATATACGACGTACCTGTGAAGTACTAAAATTATACCTGGGACTATATTGAGACTACAAAAGGAAAAAAACAATTGAAAGATGGATGGATGAAATCAAGAAAATGCCTTTTAGTTAATTAGACGAAAAATGCTCAAGATAGACAAAGGATGATAAAAATAGAAAAGACCTTCATTTAGCATTAGATGACGAATGTTTGATAATAATCATATCTAAAAAAAAAGAAAGAAAAACTAAAAGTCAAAACTACGAAGCTTTTATGAAAAAGGGATTAAAATCTTCGGAAAAGGTGAATAAAGATTATATTTAACGAAGGACATTATTATATTTGTTGGATTGAATTTTAATAAATAAAAAAAGTATTGAAAAAATTATTTAACTTAAAAATAAGTTAACCAAAACCAAAACAATATAATGTAATGTATAGCTCAAAAAAATTTTTGATTCAAGTAAGGCAAACTGAAGGCAAAATAAAAATATAAAATCCAGCATTATCTACAATATATTTAATTTCAACGTTTCTTTACATTCGATGTCTATTTACACGAATTGATTGATTGAACAAATATCTGTTTTGCGAAAAGATTCAAAAGCATCAAAGACAAAATTAGATGTATTAAAAAAAATGTCATCGAAGTAAATACAATACGGATGCGTCGTCGGTGCGAGAGGTCTCCGGGGAGGTTCCCACTTTGCACCCCGTCGGGAGGAAAAGTGGGCGTCCCGGGGGTATAAAAATGAAGAGCCGGGGATGAATCACCTGTCACTTTGTGAAGTTATTGATTGGAGGACGAGAGAGAGAGCGCCTTTGTTTCTCGGCCGACGGCGGCCCCTGATTTTGACGAATCGCTCCACCCGCAAAACACAACTTTTGAACGGTGGTTTGATTGATGAAAAAACGGACGCTATTTCAATTAACCGCAACGTGGATAATGTCCCGCAGAAACGCTCCCTATATATCTATTTTCGGCGGAATATAACGACGGTGACTCTCGGGAAAAAAATATATACGAAAGATAAATAATGTTTTCGGAAAAAGGTGTATAGTTGAGTGGATGTCTTGTTCGTGCGGCGTGTCGAGTCGCAACTTTTCGTTGTCGCAGCGGGGAGGTTTTGAAAAGTTTAAGGTCCCTTTTCTCTGCATGTATGTAAATTATTGTTATCGTTTGATGTATGATACGATAGAGAAATCCCTTCGATGCGTCTATCCCGGAGAAAACTTTTACTTCTTTGTCGGCAGGGGATTTTCCACGTGAAAGTTTCAATGTGAAAAAGCGCATCTTTATCAAAATGTTGAAAACATACTGAACTTCGGATTTCATATATTCGTTTATCGTTATCATGGTTACATCGTGATGTTTATTTTTTTCATATAAAAAACCGTTGAATTGTGATGAAATAAAAATAAATACATTTAAAAATATTATAAGATATACTTTTCAATATGAAGTCCCATTGAATCATCATGCACCATTTCACCATAATCGCTTCCACCAAAATTCATACCAGGGAATGCTGATAACGCACCCAACACACTATGAGCATCTCTAACACTTTTAGAACGATAAAAATTGAAAAAAACCTTTAAATAAATGATAAATTAGATAGAAAATTAATTGAAAGTTACTAAAAATAACAGCAAATTCGCAATTTCACCATAATTGATTTCCACGAAGATTCATACCGGCCATGTTGATGACGCGTACACACGATATACAAATCCAACATACATCGAACCTTTTTTAAATTGATTTTAAGTCCATTTTCAAAAAAAAAAAAAAAATGAATAAACGTATTTTCTGTTTAAACACAACTGTACAAAACCAAGATGAACGTTTATACTTAATACCACCTCCATAAAAAAGGCTCACATATCGACCCATTACAACAAAATCGAAAACGCAACGACCACATAATCCGATGACATTACACCCGCCTTACGTGCGCCACCCACTTACACCATATCGATCCACACCACCATTGTGCAACCGGCGAGTGCACATCTTCAATGCATATCGCCGATGGCCCCATGGGGTGGGAACACCATAGCCGCCGGGCGAGGGGGTGGCACCCGCCCGCCAGCCAGCCAGGGCTTTTCAATAATGCGGATTATTGTAAATTGCTGGCTGCTCGACGTGAACGAGCAATTTCGACAAGAACTGAAATGGTAGCGCGGCCCTCTTCGAATGCACAGCCGCATAAATCCTTTGATGCTCGACGTAATAGGTTTGTTATTTCTGCCGAAAGCGTATCGGTCGTTCGGTGCGGGGGTTGTAGAGTATTACGCGGAATTATAGTCGCAATATTTCCGCAATATGCAACCAATTAATTCGACAAAATTCGACGAGACAAGTGCAGCGGATCTCATTACGCGATCGGGAATTGAATTCGCATGCGTTGCTCGGATCGGATTAGTGCTTTTTTCAATTTGTCAGTTGAGAATTCTACAAACAAATTTGACAATTATATTATAATATATTTTAAAAATTATTTATTAATTAATATTCATACCATAATTACAATAATATAATGAAGCAATTTCCAATCAATTCTGACGAACTAATTAACTAACCCAGACCTACAATATAATATTATCATAATACAACAGAAGACCATATTACGCACATCGTCACACCACCACCCCAACACATCAAATCCAATCACACCCCAACAAACGAAAAAAATAAAAATAAAAACCAACAACAAACACATAACACATCGCGACCGTTCAACGCCGACACCATAACATTTCACAAAGTACAAATTAAACGCGGCCCACGCGAAAGCGTAATTAATAAATTGGTAACGGAGCACGGAGCATGCAATGTGCGCACCTTTATTCGACGCCATCGTGTTCGTACGCGTGTCACCGACACGGCAATGCACGTGTTCAATATCTGGTGTCGATTTACCGCACGAACGGTCGATGGGTTTCGCAATATTGCACGTGCAATTGCATAAGTGCAGTCCGGGCCACTGTTGCGTTGCATACCCCGCCTCGAGTCTATAGCGTGATTTCTCGTATGTCGTTTTGAGGTGGAAAGGGGTGGTTTCGATGGGTATATGTTGTATAAGAAAATGCTCATTTTAAGGTTGAACATTTCGAAAAATAATAGAATGATTTTAATGTGATTAGATAATGTGAATGTTTATAGGTTTTTTTTTGAACAGGTGATTTAAGAAATTTAGTAATATATGTATATAATTTTGAAATATAATAATTTTTTAATGTATTGTTTTTTTATATTTTTATGCAAACCCGATCTTCTTTTTACATGGAGGGTACGTTTCAGAGACTACCATGTAAAAAAATGTATAGTAACCATATAAAAATTAGATGTAATTCCATCAATATATTTGGGTTGAACTTTCATCCAACCTAACCTATATTATACATCAAAAACAATGAAATTTTTTATTTAATGACTATAATTATAACAGTGTATTCATTGGCCTGCACATTGTGGCATAATAATACATTTTTCATACCATGTTAAAGTGAAAAAATTATCCGTTTTTCTTCTTTGAATCATGTAAGAAGAGGGATGGATGTATTAAAAAAACCAATAATGATAGAGAATGAATAGAGTTTCCTTTAAAATTGTTAATTGTGATATTGATCAAAGATTTTTTTTATTGAAAAAATCGTTCAAATGAAAAAAAGTATTGTCGAATATCCATAGCCAATGAAATTTTTTTCATTTACATTTTGTTTCAATAATGCTTGATAAAATCAATCAAGTTAGTATTTCGATGTAAAAAATTAATATCACGTAATATTTGGGTGATTATCAAAAAAAATAAATAGTTTTATGTAAAGAAGTGTTTTTTTCAAACCGCCTATTTTTCTTGATTCGATTTGTGTTTTCTAATCAAACATTACCACAATAAAAAAAATCGCATTTGAAATTATTCGAGCAACCGTTCAACTGATTCAATTTGCATCAATCCGATACAATGTCGACGGATGACTATGGGTTGCTAATGAAGCCGTGAAAGGACAAGCATCATCAATCATGTTCTCGTCCCCGTTTGCTCAACGAAACAATGGACGCACTGCAAACAAAACGCGCTCATGATTTACGACCGGCGATAATTTCATTGCGCGAATACGACGATTTCAATTTTTACCACCTTTCGCAATGACTTTCAACATCGTTTCGTAATCAATTCATATTGTATTCCGGGTACCAGATATCGGCTATCGATTCATTTTGGCGCGTATGCGTTATGAGTACGTCCGGTTCCTGCGGTCGTCGGTGGCGGAAAAGCGGGAAAATTAGCTGGAAACTGCGGAAAATCGGTCGTCGGTGGTTTCGGTAGTTGCCAGTTGTGTGTTGTGTGATACTTTGTTCACTTTATCACAACAGCCTATGTCGTATTACACATAATGCATTAATGTACTGTGTTCCGTGTGCTGACGCTGTCCGATCGCGTTAAACTACGTCCAAACAAGATTACATCGAATATAGTTGATGTTTTTGCTTATATATGTGTGCGTTTGTTGTGATGTTTATGTACTTTGCTATACTGGATTTAATTTTCGAACGAGCTTTGATGGAAAGCTCTTTATAGGACGCGAGAGGTAGTGAGCTTTTTGAAATGGCAACACCGTGCGTTTGACGTGGTAACTATGGCCGATGATATTTTTCTCAACAATACAGTCGCGAGATTGAAATATATTTAAATTGTACGTTAATTACGTTAAATTGTATGATGGATACAAATTTCAATCAATACACAATAAAGCAATCGTTACAAAAGATCGATTCATTTTATAAACAATACAACCAAATTTGTCACTCATTTAAATATAGAATAAAATTATTTTTATATGACGAAACCATAATCTATGGACAGAATTCGAACTCGTCCATAAATCCGACTCTCGGCCAGCACTTATCAGCAAGCGGTCTTCAAATTGCGGCACCCGAGCTCGTAATCTCGCTTAATTGGATGCTTCGACTATAGGGACAGCAGGATCGGAGGATCAGCAAAGTCCTCGTCCGTTTTGCACGTGACGACGACGATGGACACCCTTTAAGCCCACTGAAAGGCAATACGACATTAATTAGCGCCGGCTTACCAGACCGCCGAGGATTGCCACGACTGCCGTCGAACACCGGGCTCTTTTTCAGGGTCTATTTTTCGATTTGAATCGGCGCTGTGCCGCTTTTGCGGTTTTCTTTGGCTCTTAAATTATTTCAAAGGGTAGAATAGAATGTTCGCTGGAAATTCTGTCCGTGTCTTTTGCGTTTTTATTTAATTTTTTTGCGAGCCGCAACGGAGAGGATTGTCGAAAATGGTGTGTAACTAGATTCGGTGTGTTGTTTTGTATACATATTTTAAAAAGGTTAGAGGAGCGGTTATTTTAACCGGGAGGTTTTGCATATTTCAGCATGCGCCGAAAATACAATTTTCGGCGAAGTGTTGTATTCTAGGCGCCTGTCTGATTGGCACCAGATTTTAGAATGAATATGAAAAAATATGCTATATTCAGGTTGCATGATGAAATTTTAAAACGAGTCGAAATTGTACACGGAATAAAAGATCGAGCAGGTTTAGGTAGCATGTAAAATTTGCTGAGGACAAAAAGGTTATTTCACACTAGATAACAGAAAGCGTCTGAAAGAGTTAGTACGGGGTATGACCGCAGAAACAATAAATTTTACAAGAATATCTCAGACTATCTGCATACTATTATATAACACAATGCAGCAGAGGACTAAACTCGGACATCCAAGCTTAGAACGCTGTTTTTCGAAATGTGCTTTCCAAACCAACGGATGCTGATCCCCAAAGAAATATCATAAACAAAACACGTGTTGTGAAACAAGATGCTCATTCAACATGAATTTAGAAATTAATATTTCAAAAAATCCTACAAACAAACAGATTGTACGATAACAAATATAATATGTACATCCAAATACGAATGTTGTATTAACGAATCGTACAAAATTAATTTCAAAATCCAAATATAAATTGCAGCAAAACACGAAAAAGGCACATCCTCGTCCATCGACCAGCTTTCCTCCTGTTTAGTATGTGGAATGCAGATCTGTCCGTGATTTATGTCACGTAGGGGCGAACTCGTCGGTGACACACGGCCCCAAAGATAAGCGGACACCGATAACGTACACATTTCACACAAAACCAACCCATTCGAGCACAGAGGCCGAAATGGGCTAGAGGACGCGATACGAAAATTCGACGAGAACGGCTTCATTCGTGTCTGAATTCAGTGCCGAGGAAATGTGGTGAGTGAGTTGTGCGCAAAGTTAAACGGTGTCTTCTTTGTTGGTGAAGTTTGGTTTCGATTGAGAGATTATTTCGTGGGTTCGAATTATTTTATTTAAAATGTTATATTTACTGATGGATTTTTTTTTATTTCAAATGAAATTTACGACGGGTAAACAATGATTGCTTATTACAAGAGTTTACATTGTAAAAACCAATATTGGTTTTCTTTGAAAAAAAAAAAGAGATTCTTGTGTAATTTGGATTTATGCGCTACACTATATAATGAAATTAAATGTTCATTTCATTTTAGGGCCCTGAAGGGTATTTGTTTGCCGGTACACAGGACATTTTCAAAATAATAAAAATGAAAAAAAAATTACACGCCGTTACGTCGACGCCGACGGCTTATCTAAATACCTCAGGATGTCCCGTAAACTTTTAGCAACTGGTTGCCACCGCGTCTCGCGATAAATATCTTTTTATTTTACCTCCCCCTCTCCGCTGTTAGAGTATTATCCGCCCTTTTAATTCTCGGGATTTCTCTTTTTTTCATTTTATTTTATTTCTTTTTGCAGTCATAGGGGATGGGCTCGCATTCACCGTTACGACAATTAGTATGGCGAGGGGAGTGCAAATTAAAAGAATATCGGGATTCGCGATCGGACTTCCATCCCCTCTATTCCCTCTTCTCTCTTTTCGAGCATCGGGGAGGATATTGTTAATTATTTTCGGATGAGTGTTCGATAAGTATTGCCCTGTTCCGATTGTTGATAATCGTTTAATTAATCTTCGCTTCATTATTCGTTTTTTTATGGGGTTTATATCGCTGTGGGGCGGAAAATAATTTGATTGAAAAAAAATTGTTTGTCAGTTTAACTTTTGAAAGATTTCATAAAAAGATAACCATTATATGATAGAACGAAAAAAATCAATTAACATATTGAAATAAAAAGCTTTTAACATTTCAGATACCAGCAATCGAAGCATCCTCAACAGGTGCCGATTCAACTTCACCAACATAACCGACATTCGAGAATCTACACCGTCGAAGCCTCCGACATCCAAACAAAGCCAGTCCGCATTTTTTAATTTCGACCTGACATTTGTAAAACGTCGAAAGCCCCGCACCATTTTCGTCTCGCGTTCGACAAGCACACGCGAGAACACACAAAGCGAACCGCATCAAGTCGCGAAAAAACCAACACACAGCTGAAAAAGCTGAAAAACAGACGGGTCTGAAAAAGGAAAACAGCTCGCACTGCGCCCGTGGACGCGCTTTGTTTTGCATGCAAACAAAGCGCATTCCGCTCGGAGACTGCATTCTTTTGCGCTTTTGAGTGCGCTCTCCAAAGCCTGCCGAGGCTCGAAAATGAGCAAAGATAACGTCTTTGGTGATGCACTCGTTTTTTGCGTTGCGCCAATTTGCATAATGGTGATTAAAAGGTCGTTGCGAGGGAAAATGCGATGTTGTTTCTTGGAAAATCAACAGAATTATGGGCGTGTTTGAAATGTATGTTTGCTGTGGGATTTTTTAATTAAATTGGAAGCTTGATTTTTTTCGTCGTAGTTGTGAGGTCTATATAAAGTTTTTTCTTTGCGAAATCTCGAAGTAACATTTGTGCAACTTGAAATATAAATCATTTTTTATCAAATAATTTCATATTAGACACATTGTCATGTTTATTTCTATTTCCTTTAATCACAGCTTTTAAACTTCAAATTCAACCATCGGAATGTATTATTAAAACTATTGTCATAGAAATCCATAAAATATAATACATACAATCTTTTCTTTAATTTGACTTCGATAATCTCAATTGGTAATTTAAAAAAAATGTACACATAAATACTTATATTTTTTAATAATTCAATTTGAAAATATAATAGGTACCGTAGATATTTACTTAACGTTTCTATTATATTTTTCATGAATTTATCAAAAAAATTAAAAATGAAGAAAATAAATTTGCAATGGTTGAATTTGATGTTTAGAAGTTTGAATTTTGGAATGTTTAACCGATATCATTCAACTTAAATATTTGGTCTTTCGTAAAATTAAGCACTTATTCAACATTGTTGATCTGAGCAAGGCCGTAGAGAGAAATTCCGGGCCTGGGGAAAAAAAATCGAGTTTTTTTCTATGAATGACCAACATTTTTCGAAATACCGTAATATCATAAAAACCAATTTTTAGTACTGAATTAAGATAAATAATTCTTTTCCTAAAATTTCAATAGTCAATATTTTTCATTCATATTTTCTAAAAAAACAATAAAATTTTCAAAACCAAAATTTATTCCCTCTCTCCCTCCCCTCTCAACGGTTTTGGATTTGAGTCATATAAAAGAAACAAAAGTATTTCCTATATTTCATTTAAGTTTGATAATCTTCATCATCATTATCGACCCGTTGTGTGTCCACTGCAGTACAAGGTCTCCCCATCAAATATTGGGGTCTATATACCTTATCCAATAGGCAACCTTGCATCAGAACTTTAATAATAGACCAACTAAATTTGATTTTCAAAAAAAATACTTGCATTATTAATCTAAACACATTTTAATCAATCGAATCTTATATAGAGCAAACAAACAATTTCCCCGCACACAACTCACCCAACGACGCCCTCAACAAAAAACAAAACCCTAATAACACCCAGCACACATCTCGAACAATAATTCAAAACATTACATCTAAAACACGCTGATGACTCACGCGCAAATAACACCAACTTTTTCCGCGCCGAACAATAAATTTTCGAAACGACCATCCACCCTCGGCGACATAAAATAAAGCACACTAGACCAAGAACACACGCGCTCGCGAAAAAAGCACGAAAGCATACTTTTAAAGCGTCGTCCCCCAGGCGCGATGATATTTCGCGTGTTTTTTTTTTTTGCGCTCGGCGGTCAATTATGCGCCATTAGACGCGAAAATGGCGCCCGCGGGGCCCCGGCGGTCGGCGCAGACGGCCACGAGACGGTTAACCCTTCGAATGCCGGCCGTTATGTTAATGCGGGACGATCAAATTAATTGGACGGTGGGCGGTCACGCGCGTGTTATTGTATGTGTCGTGTCGTTTGCGGGATGTAGTTCCGAAAGTAGAATGTATTGTTTTTTTAATTTTTTTTTTTTTTTTGTAAATTGTTCGTGATCGTTATCATCATATGAAACTTTTTAAAATCTAAAACTTTTTGAACACCATTGAAAAGATAAAATTAATAAATTAATAAATCGAACAGTGATAATTTTTTCTTGAACTTAATTAATTAATTCCGTGATGGTCGGAAAAAAGCTGATTTTTTTTAAAGTGCCAACGTGTTTTAGGAAACGATTATAAATTTACTTAAAGTTTGCCATTATATATGTCACAGTTCAAGTGTTCACTTTTGTTTGTTTACAATCATACTAGTTTGGGTATACCCAAACTATCGATTTTAGTCTGAATGTCAACTGTCAAATTTTACCTACACATGATTGCGTCTTAACTAAAAATATACATCATAAGTATCATGCTTGGGTTAGGCCGGGTTAGCGTTTTAGCTTGAGTTGTGAAAACTTGTCCAAAATAAACTCTTGAAGTTCAAACTGACACGACGGGTAGACACTACGCGTATCTCTAGAACAATAGTTAACACACTAATTTCCACCTTATTGATATTTAACATAAGAGCGTTATCTGAGTGCAAACAACTTAAATTGTCTTACCACATTAACAATTGGACTAGAGTTGTTACAAGGTGTATAAATAGACTAGTTTGTTAATGCATAAACGAAGCGAACACTTGAACTGTAACATATACACGAATTCACGATTACAATTTCATGTATTGATAACCAAACGAAGCAATTATAGACATGTTTTGCGACGATTTTTTATTTTTTCGCCGTGCGGAGTACTCATAATTTAGATGAATAAAAAAAGTTTTGAATCTACTTAAACAAATAATTTTAACGTCAATAGATAGAATAGGAGTATATGTAAAAATGTATAGAATTTTTTTATTAAAATATTTACAGGAATGAGTATGATAGCTTTGAGAATCTGAGCATTTTTTTAGGATTTCATATTAAACTAACAACTTCCATTTTTTTAAAATAAATTATAAATAATTGTTACATAGACATCCAATAGTTAGAAATGATGAAAATATTCATTGTTAAAATTATTTTTATTAAGAAAAACAGATTTTTTCTTTTACTTCTACTTTTCTTGAAACTGCAAAAAGTATTTAAATAAAACCACTAGTTATTTTAAAAAATATATATAGTTCATTATGAATATTATGAATAAAATTATCACGTAATAAGAGAAATCTCCCCTGGTTAAATGATCTTACTGATTAATTTAGTTGATCGATGAAAATTTTAGAAATAAATTATTTTATATTAAAATTTTGAACAGTAGTTGCGAGTTTTAAAACAGTACTCTTTACATATTCGCATGTGTCCTGACACTAAAATGACAATGGAAAGTTCGTGTGCATACGTTTATTCGGTTTTTATGCTAATAGTTGGTAATATTGAACGTGTTATTTTAATAATGCGTACATTTTGTTGAATTCATGTATTGTCATGGATGAGAATTTGAATTGAAATATGGGATACGTTTGATAAAGTTTCAACACAGAGTTCGTGTGACATGTGCTTAAATAATTAAATAATTTGTATGCAGTTCATTTTTTATAAAATTTAATTTAAAATTCAATTCATTTTCAATGAATTATTTTTTATTGATATCAATTTAGGAAAAAAATTCTATTTTTCAGAAAATATTCGAACTCAGCAAAAATCTGCCATTAGTTCAACACCGTCATCAAAATAAATGCACTCCTCTAGACATTCTCATCGAAACACGGCGACAAGATCGAAAAAAAGCAAATCTAATGGCGAAGGGGATGCATGTTGATTTTTTCGTATCTTTTTTCTGTCGAAGAGGGGACACGAAAGAGTGATTTAGTGAACGAACTGGTCCCCTTCAAATCCTGCGGAGGCTTTCTATGCCCTTTGGGAGACCTTCGACCGAGAAAAATGGGGAAGAGGAGACAACCTTCTGCGGACCTGGCTGAAATCCTGTGGGAACATCGCCGAAAACATAAATAAATGCAATAAATTCATATGTTGAATGATACATAAATTTGCATCAGTGAACAAAATATGGTTTCTAGTTTTTGGTAGCACACGTGTGCTTCGCATACTCTACATTAGTTTATTTTATTTTAATTTTTAACATATTTGAAATAATATTTTCAGTATTACTAATACATCAATCATAGATTTTTTGTTTGTAAATGGGGCTTCTAATCGGTAATTAACACCTACATAACTTAAAAATTCATAAAATTCTTAAATTTCTCAGTTAGTATAGAAACACAAACTCACGTAACAAATATCAATCTCAGCTAACAAACCATATACAAATCCATTGGTTTCCGAATATCACTTCACAAACTTGCAGGATAAATATACCACTGGTGTATAGTTTCACAATTGATTGCCGATTTGACGACCCGATCAGTTTCCGTCATAGAAGAGCCTCAATGGCAACGCATAAGGGAATCCCATTGTGCCTATCGGTCCGTTTCGCTCGAACGCTCACATACAAAATCCACAATATCCATACAAAACAGATCCCTTCATACACACACAACACCCATAACCAATCACGACATACACGACGACTTCCACGCAATATCCGATAGCCAATTAAGCTTTAATCCCGACGGCAATTGGAATCCGGAGGCGAAGGAAAAAATAGGCAAGAAGAAAGTGGCAACGCTCTGACAAATTGACACCATAACACGAAGCAAGGGTGAGTCGTTCGAAGAAGAAGAAGGTGGCCGAGTCGTAACGGACTGGCTTAATTCTGGAACTAATGGACGTTTCTTGTAAGCCGCCACTCGCACTCGGCGACCTCGACGTATGACTTGTTGCAGCGCTTTACTAATTTACGTTTTGACTTCAGAACGACCTACGTGTTGGAATAGTGTGCAACAGAGGTACTAATGGTCTGGCAGATAAACTGAAATATATAGCAGATTTCAGGTGGAGGCTTATAAATGAAATTTTTTAGATCGACACGATACAATTTAAAAAATAAATAAAAAAAAAAACATGTTTTTTCTTAGTATTATATATAGCCTAGACTCCCAATATTTGATGGGGAGATCTTTCCTGCAATGGGCGCAAAACGGGTCGACAATGATGATGTATATCAAATATTTTTTCTTACACGGTTAATATTAATTTATTAAAATTAATGTGAAAATTCTGCGTAAATTTAACAGATTCAGTTCAAAAATATGCAACAGTGTCGGTCGTTAATAGTTAAAAAGCCGGAAAAGCTCCTGTCGGTCTACTCGTACAGCGCTTAAACTTTTCCGGCACTAATTACACCAAATTGAAAATGTATTGCGAATTTTCACTACGTACCGGAAAAACAGTGCACGCTCTATATATCAATCCTTATATTATTATGTTTTTATATACGGGAGTAATGACTTGTGAGTTCATATTACTCTTATTTTTCATGAAAAATTCGTTCCGGAAAACGAAACCTCGACAGGACGACGCCTACGCGTCTCCCGCTTCATTTGATCCCCATATTGATTAGTCTTTCGAGCTTTTCTTTGTCGAACCAGGACAATGAGGATCGAATTTCTGGCCGACGGGTTTATACGTAGTACGTGTATAGGAGACGGGCCCCGTTCACAAAAGGGTGCACCTACGGCCTGTGTTTTTTTCGGCTTCATTTTATTTTTGTGATCGATTTTTTAAGGGTATTTTACGATCGGGTTTCAGTGCTTTTCGAAGCATTTTCGTACGGTATCGTTCGGCAGAGGTAGTGTTTTTTTGTTGCTGTTGTTTGTTGTTTATACACTTCGTTTCAATTGCATTGTTTTTGCATTGAACGAAATACGGTCTCTCGATCGAGAGTTGTTTAATGGCGCAGAAATGGGGTGTAAAATGGGAATCTGACGCTGTGCAAAGAATTGAAAGCAACTAATAAATAACTAATTGTAAGTGGAGAAAGTAGATTGGATTCTTTTAAATACGTATGCTATTCAGATAAGCGAACATTTTTCAAATCGGCCGCTCTTTATTTTATCGTTTATCTGATATAGAAAACTCTTTCAAGTTTTTTCTATCACTTTATTTACTTTTTCGTATCAAATTTTTATTTTGATTTAAACTATTTTAATTTTACTATAAATAAAATAATTTATATGAATGAAAACTAACCTTATACAAACACTTACATGATCCGTTTCATCCACCTCACACATCCGACGCCCTGAAATAAAACAAACGATGCCATTAATAAAACAAGCTTGTTTTCATTTTCAAAATTTCTCCGAACATTTATATATACGAAAACACAAGCACATTCGCATATCCGCGAAAATAAAACGACACAACATTTCGACAGCAGCTCCCTTCAAAGTTCCATTCGGGCCTGAGAGGATGCTGCATCATTTAGTAGGCAACTTCTTGCACCGAAGAATACGCCCGCTGAAATATACACGTCACATTTTTCATTCCGACCACCGGATGTATTATCGAATTTTATATTTTTGTTTGTTTTTGTAATTTTCAATCTGTACGAAAGTCGATACATGGCAGTAATGCGATCCTCGCATTGTTAGAGAGCCCCATTTTATGTGTGCATGACTATCGTTGTCTGTGTTCGGCATTTTATGGCGTTGGAAATGAAGGATTTGTTATAATTTTAGATGATCATTGTAACGATAATCTGATATGATGGGTTGACGTGCTTTGTATTGCCCGTCACAAATTTAATGAATGAACAAAAGCAGTTGTCTGATGAAAAGTATTGATTTTTAATGAATTGAATTTGTTATTAATTAAAATAATAGGATGTATCATAATTTAATATTTTCAAATAATAATTCGTTATTTTTTCTCGAGGAAAAAAATTACTGAAAATCCCAAAGCACAAAGTCAACTTAAATTACAAAATAAATTGAAGAAAATTTTTATGTACGCATTCGTATCAGATTACAAATCTTTCCAACGAAAGAAATAATGAAGTATAAACACACTGATAAATATCAAATTATATTCTAGATATAATTGACAAAGGGTTGTTTAAACACGAGGGCGGAAAAAACGAGAGGGCAGAACGCGTGCGAACATCAAAAGCTACGAATCTGATTGTGCTTTTGTGAAATTAATAAGAAGCCTCGGTAGGTGCGTACGTAAACGTCCTAATTTGTTTATAGGACGATATTTTTTTCCTCAGCAGAGATCACCTCCTTGTACATTGCGTTCACGGACCGTTGATCCTTATTAAAAGCCGTATACCTTTTTTTCAAGCGCGCTTCGGGTCCTTTCAGTGATTATCAAAAGACAAATCAAATATGGATGTAACGAGCGTCAAAGACACAAAAAAAAATGCCATTGAAAGAGGGCAAGCACAGAGAGACGAGCTATGACGTAAAAAATGAAATAAAATATATGTATGGGGGAAAAAACGAAGAGGAAAAAGCAAACGGTGCCCGGGCAAAAGGTCGCTTGTTATCAACGCTCGACGCCGGATAAAATGGATGGATGAATCGAATAAACGTTCACAAAGGAAGTTGTTGTCATTGTTGTGTTGTTGATGTTGTTGTCGTTGGCATCTCTCGTCGGCGTAGTTGTCGCCTGAAAAATAAGTTTTCGCTGGCCGTGGATCTTTAATGAGGAGCCGTTGCGCCGTTTGATGTTTTTTTTCGTTACCATCCCTTCTGTTTCTCCCTCACTGTTTTCACGACCTCAGTGCTGTAGGTGCACACGATATATTATTTATAGCACCGAATGGGAAACGGTAATGTTCGAGGAAGAGAGATCGAGCCGACCCGGAAATGAAACCTCCTAACATATTGCATATTCAATTATAATTCATCGGAAAATTATAATAACGGTTCGTGATCAGTATTACGAAATACCATTCCATATAATTCACAAAACTTAATGAGTAATAATTGAAGAGCTTTTCCTGTTAAATACAGCTTCAGATTTTCCACATCACTATTATTAGCTTTTACGACGGTTAAACGTTTTAATACTGCGTGTACACGTGATACCCGTCAAGCGCGATCTTTCCGTTCCATATTGAAACAATAATAGGCTCTGAGAGTAAACAGTCGCTAGACTGGGTTCGTATCTTATTACGACATGTCTACGTCCCGATATTTTATTATTAAAATAATTCAAACGTATGTAAATATGTGAGTACGTGCGCCGTTTCGCATCTCGGGCATCTCAGACGCGGATTTGATTTAGCTTTGTGTCATGTATGAATTTAATAATATATTTCGCGACTGTGAACTTTGTGACGTTTTCCGTGAGATATTTTCGTACAAATTTATTACACGGTGTGAACAAAAGAAACTGAAAGCAAACCTGTATACCATTTGGTGTGTCTGTCTGAAACTATAATATAATATAATTCGAGTTTCACGTTTCGCTTCATGGTCGTGCTCAAGAACGTAAAATTCAATAAGAGAATTTAGAAGAACTGTTCTACTTAAAAATAAAACAAAATGAGAACAACACAGTGGATAATATGCCGACTCTATTACTCTCTTAAAATACGGTATTAAATTTTCTTTGAAGCAATTTTGACGGAGGAATTTAATTAAATTCAAATAGGGTATCTTTTGTGTGATGTACTTTTTTTAATTTGATCTCATTTCGATCTTTTTTTGCTGATTTGATATCCTTTTTAATTAGATCGAAACATGTATTTATTCATATTATTAAAGCGCCCTTGATCTGCAAATTGAAGTCAAGGGATTTAAATTCATGATGAGTTAAATATATTTTAACATTCACCAGTTGGAATTTTTTTTCTATAAAAAATGAAAATTAATTAATATAATTTTTAAAACAAAAAATATTTTTTTATGAAAAATTATCTAATTAATTTTGATGAATATTTTCAAAATTAACATTTGAATTTTCTTGAATGTTAGTCAGGGTTCGGCAAACTTTAACGTAAAAATTTGAGGTTCGGCGGACCAGATAACAAATTCGAAGATATTTACAAGGATAATTTTATACATTGAGCAATAAAAAATAAGCTGAACATTTTAAAAAGTTAAAACTGATCGATCCAAAAATAATTTTGAAAATCGGATCCAACCTGTGGGCCGTAATATACCAACCCCTGTTCTAGATGATGGCTGAAATTAAGTGATATATATTATAATCAGTTGATAAACACGATCCTATATTTTAATGCGATGCTATTAAGTGTCTGCAATAAAAAATACCAAGGGACCTAAACATTTTTTTCATAGCACAATAAAAATATCGATACGTAACGAAAATGGACATTGACAAAAAATAAAGTGAAAATAAAATCATTTGTATATCAAAAAATATTATTTTGAAAAGACCAAACTAAATTCAATCATTGAACATATTCATCAAAATAAAAATAAAATAAAAAAACAAACAATTCAATAAAAAAAAAGTATGCGGAACAAAAACCAAACAATACTATTTCAACACCGAATAAAAAAAATCGAACAAATTCCAATAAAAAAAACATCATACCCAAACACACATAACCGCACTCGAACCCCCAGACCTCGCGAGCATACGCACACTACCCTCTAGGTCCCTCCCATGTTATTTCGACTCGTATAAAAACCCTATTTCCACCAAACACCAATTTCCAACGGCCAAGAGGACGACGACAGCTTGCGACAACACCAACGAATCCACTCGAGATCCCGAGGACCTTTCAGGGTCTCCCTAGGAAGGATGCGAGCGACGCGTGGAGATGAATTCGAGGGATGCCCTTTTTTACGACACGACCTTCTTCCGTCGGGAAAAGAGAGGTAATTGGTAGGAATTGGCGACGAGTGTTCCAAAGTTACACCCCCTCATCTGCCGTAATTCAAGTGGGGCACGCCTGAAGACTATTGTTTTAATTAGGACCGCGACGTTATGGGGCGAGTTGTGGCGAACGAGCAAAAAGTAGTCCCTTTTCTTACGTAATGGAAGAAAAATACTGGCCGAGACAAAGACTGATACATGATTAAATCGATTCATCGCATAGTATATAGTACGAAGTTCGATATGGATTTCGTATAAAATAAAAATGAGATGCGATTCGGGGATGAAATCACGCTCAATTTGGTCGAATCTTATACGCACGTTTGCTCGGCTGAAAAATGGAAAACGTACGAAAAACTCTGAATGTTTTCAGACCCTGCCTCTTCTGTGAAAGAAGGTGAAGTCTGATCTCAACATCACACAAAGGTGTACACTGAACGAGGATAAATTACGTGTAAACACTTGTGCTTGGGGTCGTGAACCTCTTTTCGATGATCCCTGAACATTTTTCAACTGAAAAACATACCGAAGTTGGAGTTAGGTTGGAACACCTGATATATTACGATACGAATATAATGAACGTCAAATTATATAATTTCCGATACGCAAATTGGTGATAAACTTACTAATTGGGACTAAGTTGTAATTCGACGAAATATTATAATACTCGTACATTACCTGTGACGTTTCGACGTGCAAATGTTTGCTAATAAATTCGCTACTGATATGAATCGTGAAGCAATTAAGAGTCTTAATCCGAAAAGTTTATCGTTGAGGTTCACTTGGTAGCGGTATAATGTTATGGCACATTTTGAATTGTTCGTTTTTTGAAACCGCATGCAGATAAAGGGTTATCGTACCGATTTATTATAACGTTTATTCAAAGGAGCTGAAGCTTTTTGATTTGTGACTGCTTTGTTCGTCTGCGAAATTTATTGAAATTACATTTTATAATATTCTGATATAGCATTATGGCCAAAAAAGGTAAGAGAAACACTATCAATAAATTTAAATTATAACTCGCGTATAAAAGCGACAAGAAATATATTTTGGTTCATAAATAATATTAAATCCGCAGAGATAAATTGATAAACCTAATACAAAAACTGTAACCACACAAACGGGATATTATAATAATTTGAGTATTTCACTAATGTTCTATTTAAAAAAAGAAATTGAATTCAAAAATAATCTAATGAAAATAACGATTGTATACCGTTTCATTACTTTCAATTTGGTTATTTCGGAATAGATGTATTTCGAAAAAACTCGCTCGTTGAGAAAAAGTTCAATGTATAACATTGAAAAAATCATGTACAAAAAACGGGATATGACAAAACATCGTAAGTTCATACGGGTTTTCACATTAATTGAGTCTGTATTACTTTTCTAAAAGTTTTAGTATTTCCTATATTGGCAAACATTTTTTCTCATTCATTTAATACGTAATCTTATCGTTTTTTATTTTTAAAAAAGGCAGCGCACAGTCGTCTCAATGAAAACGAAAACATTCACATAAACTTTTCCATCAATCAGTTCAAAGTATCTACGATATTCAACTACGAATAACATAAAATATCCTCACAATCAGAACCTAAATATATCTATCATTCTCGAAACATCAAAACCAATCACCTAAAACGAACACAGTCTTAATAAACACAAACATCCCCCGAACAAAAAACGCCAAAAAGTACATAAAAACCAATTTTCCCAGAAAACAAAACTTACGGCAAAAGCTCTCCGTCAGCGACGACAAACCATCAGGAATTCGCAGTGTGTCCCGGCGGCGCAGTGCGCCAACAAAAAGCAACCGCTCCTGTTTTGCATACCTTGAATGTAATGATGATTGTGAATGGCGGGCCGGGCGCGTGACTTCGGAACTCAGCCGCCATAAATCCCGCCCAAATTGCCGCAATACGATACGCAGTTTAGTTCCATTCAAACTTTGTTAAGGGCCCCGCTAATTATTATGTAAAATCCGACCCACACCAGCTCGTCCGTGACACGAACCAACACCCCTTCTGTGCAGAATCCTCGGCAGTCGAATTCTCTGGTTCACGGTTTGGTGCTCGGTGTTCAATGTTCAAGGTGGTTTCTGATTTTTTTTATTTTATTTTAAACACTTTTTAAAAGGATCAATTGTTTTATATTATAATATATATTTCAGCATATTTTTTAGGAAACACAACATAAAATAGAATATATAAAAAAAATATTAAAATTTGTATAAAAAACAAACGAAAGTCAAAATATTCAAGCACTTACCACAATCGAGCATTCAACTAAACTTCAATCCTCCCGAACTTTAATACGTTTGATCCGATTTCACAGTACCTACTTCATTTCAACGCACATAAGCTCTTCGCACAACAAAGATAATAAAGCCGGGCAGACGTTCTCGAAACGAACACAATACGATAATACAATAATGTAATATATTCGCATATCTAAACCGGCGTTATTGCCGAGGCGCCGATTATTACCGCAGGTGCGTTATTAGCGAGCTCGCTACGAATGCCAATTATTTCGAAAGCAACGTCCTCCCAGTCGGCATTGCGGGCAAAAAGTGAGCTTTGTGCAAACGTATGTAGATTATTATTATTATGATGACGCGTAAGAGGATTTGTTCTGTTTATTCGACCCTTCGCCCCAAAGAGAGCGCTAATTGGAGAGCGCAGACCAAACGCTCTGCATATATGTATATTTATGCTCGCTCCTAATTGTCTGTGTCCTTAATTAAGCTCGGCTTACGAACCGGCAGGAGTGACATGCGATCTGCAAAGGATATCCACAAGCGAGTCCCTCAAGAAGTTTGTCGATTTCGTGATGACGTCGCGTCTTTTGGGGTGCAGATTTGAGGTTAATCGTATGCGATTTATTCAAAGTGCTTCTAATTGTGATTATCTCTATGTTAGTTTATATATACTATATACATAATATATATTCTGAGAAAATCAGAAGGAAGCATAGATTGCGTTTGAGAATTGAAAACATTGAAAAGTTGAAAACAAAAACGAACTATTAAATGTACGAAGCGCTTATGTGTATGTAGGAACGACAACGATGAGGTTTTAACGTTCGGGGAATAGACGACGGCGACGAAGGCGAAGTTGTTTATCCTCGAGTCGAAGTCTTTGTATCGCACCTACAAGTCACCGTGTTATTTCTTGTTCATCGACAAGACTGAAACAATATTGAGACTTTCTCTTAATTAAAATACTGACGATCCCCGCTACGTAGACGTCTCCTTTGTGTCGCATTCCCCGCCCGTCTTGTAGATCTTTTCGAAGCAAAAACGAGTTTTCGTTTCGCCAAATGAACTACCATTTAATATGGGTATATACGCGATATTAATTAATTAATCATTATCGACAAAACGTTGGATCGGTTCGCCGATCGGTTTGCGGTCATCTGACGCTTTGTTTTGATGCTCGAACGACAACAATTAATTACGTCGGTTCGCGAACAAAATAGCGTAGACTCGTTCGATATTTCCAATTCGTTTAATTGGAGGGTGAGTCCTTTTGATTACGTCGATGCTTTTGTGTAAGACACGTGCCGCGTAAATAGAATGGGGTTGAAAGTGTCTTCAATGAAAATATGAAAGTGGAATGATTAAAGGCTTTTCAATCGCGTTGAAAAACAACTAATTTGTCTTGTAATTGTTGCGTTTGATGAGTTCCCAGAAACAAATTACAATTTATAAACAACTAGTAAGTAGATTCGGATCGAGTGAACATTTTGTTGTATTATACATTTTTAATCAATGAAACGGTACGCTACAAAATGGAAGCCGTTAATCCTGTGACTTTCAACCAATTAAAAGCGCTTTAGTTATTCTGAACATTTCCATCGGTAAAATGTTGATTTTTAAAATAGTCATACATAAATTATTTATACTAAAAAATCTTCATAAATAATCTTAAGCTAAACAGATGTGAATGAGTATGGTTCGGCGCGAAAGCCGAAGCGTCGGTCGAGCAAGTGGACTGTATAAACGTAATTAATATGGCGGTGAAAATGAAAATTACTACCGTCGCGATTTCATGAACGATAGAAAAGCCAATAGTTTTCACGCCCCGAACAAATTCCCG
>JAOXNN020000004.1:6233297-6285418 GCA_028571205.2 Hydropsyche betteni
ACAAACATTCATTTTTATATATTATAAATGTATATAGATGAAGTGTTATTATGAAATATGATGATACTTATGATTCTTAAGCAACGCATGTCGTACGTAAGAATATTAGTGGCACTAAATTCGGCTTACTGTTGAGTAGATCAGATTTATGAAAGATAAATCCCCTTGCATTCCATAAGAAACCCTTTTTCATACGCCGAAAATTTGGTTTAGAGTGCACTACAATACGAAAATACTACTTGTTTATTCTGATAATAAATATAATACAATTTCATATATGTGGGAAAAATACTATCTGTTTATACAAAACAAATATACAATGCGAAAGAGAAACTTTTGCTGAATTAATTTCACATGAACTCATAAATGCATAATAAAATCAAATGGCTTAATTTAAACATAAAACATGAAAATTATGGGAAAACTTCAATAGTTGGGAATTTAATGTAACAAATTATCATATAACGATGAAGTTTCATGAGCACGCCAGTACCATTATTTCATTCACAATTAAAATATAAATCTCTTGAATTTTTAACGAATTAAATTTCGATTTTTCATACTGAACTCAAATATTCAAAAATATCAGATAATTTAAATAAACCCAATCACCACAAACACAGTCCGGCGAACAAAACCACCACCATTTTTCCCGCGGCCAATCGTGACTTAAAACTTAAACCAACAACTCAACCCGGACGAAACTGTTAATTCACGAAAATCCCATGGAAAGATCCATAACAATCCACCACCATTGAGTTTTCCAAAGACGTCGAGCTCGAAGAGAACGTGCGTCATTGTGACACAACACCGCGAAAAAAAAAACGCGCACGCGGATGTAATTTTATACTGAAAGCAAGAAACCTCGCCGCTTTTTCTCTGTTCATCATCGGCCGTAAAATAGCGCTCGAGGCGCTTATTAAACTTTCACGGCGTCTGTCGGTTTAATAAATAAAAAGCCGAAGCGGCGCCGGCTTCGTATCGGAGAGACACGGACTGAGTCGAGAGCAAGAGGGTCGGATACGACATTTTCCTGGAATATGAGGTCGAGGGAAAGAGTGGAAAACTATGGTTTGTACGTAGGGCAAGCTCACTCCTGTTTATGGACCATTTAATCTATATAGTTGCCGCGGCGGCGCGACGTCTTATTAAACGCTTAAATTTCACCGAAATGAAATTAATATACACTGTGTACAGAATGTAAACAAATTTCGTGTTATAGAGGTGCCTGGGGATCACTGGATTTTAAATTAAATTATGTTCTATGTATGTGCATGTTTGGAGATTTTCGATCATACAATTGAAAAATTAATGTTTTCGAAATGTCGTCGCATTCGTTTTTTTAATTATATTCACTGTTTGTTAATTGATTAAACGGGTTGTTTGATTATATTTTTTCACTAATATGTCACTGGATGGATATTTAAAAGTATTGACATAGTTATTCAAAAGTTAAAAATTTAATAGTTGTATTTTATAAAAATATTATGTATTATTAAATTGTTGAAATTTTCCCAACTCAGTTTGTTGAACTCTTTTTTTATGTTGGTATGCTTGCTGATAAGAGCTTGAGATACACGTATCAGTGCTATACGTGTATTTGAAGTTCATCAGTCAGCGTCAGTCGGCGATAACTTTAGTGCGAATACCGTAAGTATAATTTCGAATATAATATTACATCAAAATTTTACAAAAAATGATCTTAATTCAATAAATCATACGTGAGTATCATTTAATTGTCAATGCGTAAAATAGAGACTCATAAACTATAGCTAAAAATCTTTGATATTCATATTTCAGAAATATATTCTTGGACACCTTTATAAATTGATTTTGGTATCAAAGACTGCTAGTCATCTATAGTATATAATATCAATATATTCGTCCTGTTGCACATTAATTATTGTGTATTGCGTAATTTTCTATTAAGGGCGTGGCAATGAACAAATAATTAAAATTATAGTCAGTAACATCTGATTTGTTATAGTCAAATTTTCAAGGTGTTAATAAGATTATATTTTGTTTTTTTTTTTTTTCAATATTCGTGCTTTTATACACATTTGATCACACATTAAGTATTTATAACCTCAAAATCATATTAATGGGCGTTTGCATCATTTTGACGTTTAGATAACAACACTTGCAACTATGCAAAATTACATTTCAATCTCACATTTTATATTTTATGTTAATGTTAATAACTCACTTAATATTATATTATTCAATTAATACAGACAAATTGTATAATAATAATATTTTTATTGTAATTTTCTCTTATTTTATACTTTATTTTCATTATAAGCAAAATTTTATGACTTAATTCAATATTTAATTATTTTTCTTTTTCAAATTTTTTCAGTTGACAAACGATAAAAAAATGAAAGATAAAGGTGTCAATCAATTCATAAAAGTTTCAAACGATTCAAAAAAAGTAAACCACATAAAGGATGCTACTATTCACGGTCCTGTTGGCGATGGAAACGCTGGAAGAGACCTCAACTCGAGTAATTCGTGGCTGTATTTATTTTTTTAATTTAGTTCTAAAATATAAATTTGTAAATATATTTTAAGTATGTTATTTTTGTTCCAGTTGTTACGGCATGATGTTTGTTTTTGGAGTAGTTTCTGCATTAGGAGCTGTTTACTTTTTTAAACACTATGACGTATCAATTTCCAAGACAACGTGAAAATACAAGACAATAATAAAAATCAAAACTTTGTTTTATTTATTTTTACTGACAAATTATGATATTCATGACAAGACGAAACTTAAATAAAGTGTGTTTGATAAATTTACACTTTTTTACTTAAAATTTTTTTTTGTCAAAAAGTAAAACTCTTTTGAATTGACTAGTGAAAATAAAAAAAGTACATTGCTTAAAAAAAGAGAACAATAAGTATTTTATTTTAATTTAAAAATATAAAATTTTTATTCTATTTTGCAATATTATATATGTAATTTTATTTTAGTTTTGCGTTTACTTAAGAAATAGCCACTGTATTATGATTTGTTTAAATCATATTATATTTTGAAATATTTTAATATTATTATAACCAATATCTCACAAGAAAAAAATACGATAGTAAAACGACTTTTCAAAATTTTACAAAGTGATGTTCGTTATTTTAACTAAATATTTGATTTAATATTTATAGTTGGATTAAAATAAAACTGTTTTTATTGGGAAGTAAAATAATAAATAAAGAAGCCAAATATTTATATCTGATTCAAATTTTGAAATTAAAAGAAAGATAATCTTATCTTAATTTGTGATTTATATAAGTTAAAAGTGAACTATCGAAGAACTCAGAATAATCAATGCATCATCAAACAGCAGCGCGATTTCATCTAAATAAAAATTTTCCAAGTGATGAAAAATGAAAACTCGAAAAACAAATAATAACATAAAAAACGTGACCAAAAAGCAAAAACATAGCATCGCCGAGCATGCGTCAGCTCGCATCACGCTAAATGAAACTTTCGCCCCGTCACGACTGTAGCTCTAAAGCTCGTCAAAGTAACGAAAAAACATTAACAAAGTACCACTGAATTTTCCAGCATACACACACACACATGTATCTTCTACCTACGTATTTATTCTGTGTAATACAAACACGGCACACGACTATTTCCCGAAAGTGTCTGTCTCGATATAATACGGTCACAACAAATCGGACCGATGAGCGGAAAATTTCGAACATTCTTCGTCCAGAATTTTTTTCTGATTTATGAACGCAATTAAATTAAATCATCTCCAATTATAAAATCAAACCATTTTTTTTAATAATTGATACTGTTACATAACCCACAGTTAAAAAGCGAATTTTCCGATTAATGCATCGCTCGTACTAACAAGGGAAATCCCATAGTTCAAAACATCGTCACGTACCCGTTGCATTTTTCATGCAACATATTGAACCGATAAGAAAAGTCTCGATTCATTTTCCGCGTACGCGACCCATATTTTCCGATTTTTCATCGCTCCCGGGCATACGAAAAAAATAATGCGAATACCGTACAACGGGATCGATATCGATGCGATAAAATATTCCGACTTCGAGCACGCACCTCTAGAGCACACGTGTCCATATGTACGGGGGTATATATTAATAATGACACGGCTGCAATTTACCAAATTGCCGTTGTGAGACTGTGAAATTTTAATGGGAACGGACGGCCTGCATTCGGATCGATTCTAGGCGGACGTTTCGAACCTTTACCCCCCTGTGTGTGTGTGATGTAAATATGTACACGTGTACGGCTGTAATATGTCGGGTGTATTATGTATAAAGTACACGTGTAAGTGCTTAAAAATATTTAATGAGACATGCATGTCGAAGAGGTATAAGTACTTCTGTCGAGTTAAAATTGATGTATTTTCGGTAATCTATTCGTTTTTTCGATTCAAGATATTTTTTATCAGTAGTACTTGAATTTTTCTGTATATTTTTCGATTTATTTGAAAATGATAATATAGATTAAAATATAATCACAAACGGTCAACTGTTGTCAAAAATATTACCTTTTCATTTTTTAATCAATGATGAAAAATCAACTGAACGAAATATACTGAAATAGTACATTTCTACTAACAAAATTTTTCCATTATGAAACACGGGAACTTACTGCACATAAATTACCTTTCTAATTTGATACGGGTGATTTAAGCGTACTAATCGATTTATCAAATAATCGAAACAGAGTGGTCACATTGTGCGGCGTTAACGTCTCAAAATAAAGCACATTTGTGCGATTGTTCGGCTCGCATTCACACAGGCCCGTAGAAAAAAGGTGGCACGGGGAATTCCAATAATCATAAATAAAAAAAGCTGTCACGTACAAGCCGAGCGTCAGTACAGTCGGCGACAAAATAAAATAAAAAAACACATATAATACACAATATAAAATATATTATACGCGAGCGTACGGTGGAACGGGGCCAGAAATAAACACGCCGGGAGGAAAAAAAACGAATAAAACTTGGAATGGCTGTAAAATGGTTTGTGCCACTCGCAGGTACCTCCAGAAGAAATAATAGATGCGCGAAGAAGTCTCCTTCTCAGAGACCGCATGTACCTGCTGCTTCCCTTACATAAGGTGTGAGGAAAAATAACGAGCTTTCGACTGAAAAAAGTCAAACGTCTGAAAAGTTCAATGTGACTTTTTCTTCGGTTGTTTTCTTACGCTAGGGATAGGTGCATCGAAATCTCGACTTGAATAAAATACGAATCGTCACGTATGAAACAATAGTAAAGTTATATTCGATATATATTTCGCATATGGTTAAATATTTTATTTAAAAAAAATAATCGTATTACATTACACATTGTAAATTTGATCGTTCGAGCGAGTAGTAAAGCCACATTAAATATGCAAATTCGATAGACGTCTTACAACTACGAGTCCGTCATACGATGTTGCCACAAACGAGCGGACCAGTAAACTCATAAACAATTGACGTCCAAGTCTAACAACCACCACTAAATGATGGCTCAGGAACACATACTTCGTTTACCAGAAGGGAAAAAAAACTCATGAATAAACGATGCCTTAATAGTCGTCTGCGAGGAAACCACCACCGAATTATTACCGCGCGAAATGAAAGACTCGTATTTCTTGATGTACATAGCTTTGCAGTAATGACGATGATGATAGCGACGATGATGACGATCGCAAAAATGATAATGATTCGAACGATAATGGAGCGGAAGAACGTTACGAATGATGCGACGATTGTTCGACAGTGCAATTGAGCGAGACGAGTTGATTCACGGCACGGTTCAAATGCTTTCTCCCCTTCAGATATCATTGTTGTTTATTTTTTCATACAAAGAATATTAATTTGTTTTTCATTCATATGTAAAATATTGTATTTCTAATGAAAATTCTAAGCTTTTCATTAATACAATGAAGATTTGTATACAAACTTCCGTATTTTTCCATAGGCAGAATATGATCCAATCAGTATTGAATAAACAAACTACTTAACCGAAGAATCTTTTTAAATGACCCAAATAAGATTACAAGACAAAAAAAATACACAACACTAAGAGCCAATTAAGCTTCGTTCTCGATTACGCGTAAACGTGTCATTTCGCGCCGCCGGACCTGCCTAATTACTCTTTATTAGTGTCTCGTTGTTTACGCGGAGACAATGCAAATGACCGTGCGGGATGTACTGGGATGCCCCAATACTGGAACGTAAATAGGGTCGGCGAATGTCTTCTGGAATTTCCGGGTTATTCGACAACATCCAGAGGTTACATTTTTTTGAGAATTTTATACTGGATATTATGATTTATCTATGTTACAAAAACACAATCGAATATTTGATGTTTGTTTGAAAAACTATTAGTTTGATTTGACTGTAGCCAAGAATAATTTTCATTTCATTTTTTTTGAATTGGTATTTTTAGGTAAAAATACAGAACATGTATTTCAAAATATATTTTTTTTCAATAAAATTTTATTGTTCAAAATACATTATTTATAAATGGCATTTTAAATTTTCACGATTAACAATTATTTCTTCAATATTAATTATGAGTGATATTTGCAAAAAACTGTTCTGATCAGTATCTTTAACCAAATTTTCTAGACTATCCAGAAATATTCAAACCAGTCGACAACCCTAGTTCCAAGTAACAGTACTAGGTCCCAAGACAACCCAGTACCCGGTTGTTTACCCCTGGCTCCGATTACTGCGCGCACAAACACCGGCACCCATTAACCGACCGTATCGACTTACTGGACCCGTTAACGTAAACGTGCCATAATTAACACGGGCTATTTTCTCGACTTTTTCGCCTTTTTACATTTTGGGAAATGAGGGTTGAAATCAATTTCTTTAATACAGGTACGTGTTGATTTTCCTCGCTTGTTTGTGCGCTTTAAGAGAGGTTAATTGTTTTTAGTTACGTTTGGACGCGTAACTACGGTTATTAATTATTTTTTATATAAAAATAAACGAAGAATAAGAACAATATTATTTTCGTATTGTGAAAATATGTTCAAGAAAAATTTAATGTAATTTTTCAAAAATTTTGTACATTTATTTTGTAGGTGAACAACAACAATATTAGAGGCAAGAGAACGATCGTAGCGATATAATAAAGTAACAAAATACGCGCACACAAACTTTAAAAACTTATTTCATAACTTCGAAAGTTTTTACTTCCCGGCCTGTTGAGAATTGCAAATTTTCATTCCGCAGACTATTTCATACTCATGCGAAATGTTAAAAATTCAACCGCGAAACAACATGTTTTGTATTACAAAATCATCGGACCGAATAAAATATCGTATTCTATTGTAGAATATGCAAATTTGCTTTCCTATTATTAAAGGAGCGACACAACGACACAATTATTAAAGTTTAAAAGTTTAACAACGAAAACTGTGTGGCGGAATTGTATAATACGAATTATTTCGAATAAATTTAAATACCATACAAATTAAAAAAAAAAAATTATATATGTGTGTGTTTGTATAATAACATGGAGAGCGGGAATGTATTACCAATTACAAATTTTCAACGTACTATACTACAAAAAATAAATTGCAACTGAAAATTTATACATACAACGTTTATTTTCTCTGTCACCAGGTCCGTGCGATATTTTAACGAGATTAGTCAAGCCCGTACCGAGAAGCCGTCCATGTGCTTCATTATTCAATTAGTTGCTCACGAGCATACCTATAACACACATAAGAGCATTATTTGTAATTTAAAAAAAAATGCAACGGATAGCATGTAATAAATCCAAAACTAATAATTGAAAGAAAAGAGTGCAAACAATTTGGAATACCTACCGAAAATCACATCGAACTGATGACTCGAGAGAAAATACTCATTCAATTAATTAATTAATAAGATATTTTATTAAATAAAGGTTATTATTGCAGATTGATTGAAATCAATCGTTTGTTGATTGATAAATCGTTCAATCGAAATCATCGCAATCGGAAAATCATCTCTTTATCGATAGGATGATAGGCTACTTACCAAGAAGCGAACATCTATTGAAAATCGTTGGAAATTTGTAAAATAAACGAACCGAACGCTTTCGCCAGTGGCGAGTGCTTCGAAGTTCCAGTTTCGAGCCAATTTGCATTATTAACGACCGTGAAATGTTGTTGATAATGAAAGTCTTTTGGAAGTAATTAAGCGGCGCGTTGAGTAAAATAAAATTATTCTCGCTTGGTTGCGAAGCCCCCCGACACGAAGACAACGGCTGAATTTCAAAAACGTCTCAAATTCATGTACGGACAAATTTTCAATGACCTCAAACTTTAAAAGTATTTGAAATTAAGTAAAGTTTACTTCTAACTATCGATATGTTCACTTATAATATAATTTTTTGAACTTATATTATATAATATTATATAAAGAAAAAAATATATGAAAAGCATTTTTTTCTACAGTTTTCCAGAGTAATTTATATTTTAAAAGTATTCTGAATAAAATACACTTTTATATTTTTATGACGAAATTTGAGTATAGTTCAAACAAACTTTCGAAAGTTTACTTTATCATAACGGGCGCATTTTTAGAATTTTAAGTGTCGTCCCGAGACGTTTTTCTTTTGATAAAAACCAGGAAGATAAACGCCATTATATTCATGTCTTTAAAATATTTATTTAACCGACAAATTTAATGGCACGTGTGTTTTGACGGCCAAGCAATTCGAGCTAATTCAGGTCAATAGAATGTTATATAGTGTGATTCACTTTTACTTTTTGACTTCTTGAAAACGTTCCAAATCATTTAATGTGGTCGAATTTAATATCGTGCAACAGATCGTTTCACTGAATATTAATTCACGTTGAATATATTATAAATTGTCGTTGTGTCATGCAAATGGAAGGTATATTTATTCGGCATTTATGTTATAAATAATCAATGGAAAATGTTTCATTGAATATGAAAATATTATATCTAAAAGTTTGTTTCATGTGTTCTCAATTTATTTCTCATTGTTTCACTAAATCTGTTACTCAAGAGTAATATAAACAATGTGGGTGTTCCCAGAAAAAAGTGTGAAATATTCAGCAGCTTTTGAGATAATTTCAAACAATGTTTTCATTTTAATGCCGAACATTGTTTTCGCGGAACAAATCTTTTATTCATTTCATGTTGTGGCAAAATAATTTATAATGATCTCTAATTATTTTCGAGCTCATAAATAAAGTCAAATAAAACACAACGAACAAATTCAAACACATTTACTCGAACACATAACTTTCACGTTTACGAACTTACGAATGATTTGTTTATATGCAAAACGTACACGTAAATGTCAAACGTCTGAATATGATAGTAGCAGCTGCCACAACTCGGTTTAGAATAGTTTCGAACTTCAATTAAGCTCCTCAAAGTTAAATTATTGAGCTCTGCATGACATTGATATGGAAACACCAAACTGGAGACCTTACGCAAACATACAATTCCATTTTTCGAAAATTCTAATAAACGAACATATAGTTCCGATAATCCCCAAAGTCGTGTTTCATTGAATGGAAACCGAATCGTACGAAACAAATGCCTCTCAGATAAAGGAGTCACCATTGTACACCATAGGAAGTCCTATGCGATTAAGATAAGCCAAAAGCAATCTTAATGCCAGCCGAAGCCGTGTGCATCGAGAATGCAGTAGAATGCAAAAGCAGCTGCAACTGCACGATATCATCATGCCGATGCTAGCATCGATATCTGTACAAGAACTCAAAATAAGGAGAACTATGAACTGAACGTGGTTGAACTAGTTCGGTGTATAACTGGATAATATTACACGAATATCGTTGCAATTGATACTACAGAATTTATGAGTTATATGAGAAAATTCGCGCACGTTAATCTGCCAAACGCCGATACGATTTGCAAACACGAATCGGCCACCGCAAAGGTTGCGGGGGTGGGTGTAATAAAATCTAATCCGCGAAAAAAGGCCTGCGGCGTATAATATAATATTATTTTATATACACGTTGCCGTGTAAACGTGCCATAAATAAAATTTATCGCCGACCTGAGAGGGCCCGCTTCGCCACTTCGATCGGATGAACCTTGTGGCCGCTGAAATATCGCTGGCTGTTTTTGGTAATGATTATTTATCCACCTGGTTGCATTGTTTTTTGGTTTTGATTTTTTTAAGTGTTCGATCTATTGATTGATTGAATTTTTTATCATAAAAATTTTGTACTTTATAGTACTATATAAACATTTTCGCATGTTTTTATACGTGTTAATGTTTGTCAGAATTGAATGATGTTGGTATGTGAATGAGGTTCTCAAAATAGCATTGGATCGTTACGAAAATGAAGAGAAACGTAGACATTTTTCGAGACTTTCAATCTCTGAATGCTATTAAACTAATGACGCAAATAATAAGAAAGTCTGAGTTTTTTCTTAATAAAAACAGTCTTTCTTTTAATTTTATTTTTTTAAGTGTCATAGACAACGATTTTCCTTCGATTCTGCCTTTTGATCTTCAGACTGTCTGCAGCGTAAGCTGTTCTTGAAAATTCTCTTACAATAGAAACTAGATAAATACTATGTTTTTTCGATTTAATTGATTGACTATAGTATAATATATAAAGATTTATGAAGAAATCTAAATTTATCTTCGTTGCTATCAAATAATTTAATAATATAGAATTTTCACAATTTTTTCTATATTATGTGTTTCAGAAAAATACGTATATTTATGAACCATTTTGAATACGGGAACATTTTAAAACTATCATCAAATGATTGGAAATGATTATTCAAATAATAAACTGAAAATGTGTTTGTTTTTTTACATGAAACAAAAAATACGATAACCTGCATAGGCCAAGTTAGCATTAACAGTGCATTCGTATCGCATAGCATGTTAATCGAAAAATACGCGTGTTTTAGCAAAAATCTCATAAATAAACATTGAGAAGTTTTAAAAACAAAATTAGATAAATAAAATGGTAGTAATGCGAGTGTCCGCAAAAGAACGAGCAGTTGTGTAAATAGCCGAGAATAATAGTCTGCCTCTGCGGAACCATCGGAGCTCGGACTCCAATAACTCTTCCTTGATTACCGCTCAGCCGCGTTTCCGTTACGGCAGCTTTGGTTTTCAGCCTGAAATCCTCTGAAGAAAAGGGAAAAAAGCGCAAGATTCATAAATTCTTCGGCTTTTGTTCTTCGACGAACGACCTAAATTTCGGCGACCGTTTTATTGCCCCGTGAGATGGACGTCCGCTCGCACAACGGACCGTTTACGCGTTTTCGCTATATTTGCTATTCGAAAATACAAATATAATATATATAAAATTTGGGAAATATTTCAATGATTCAAACCTGAATATTATTTTTTACCAATTTTTACAGAAAAATGATGTACTTTAAAGCCAATCCATAAATAAATTCGATCGAATGCGCAGCAGAAGCGCAATCGTCCGGATGCTCTCGCACGATTCCCTTATATTAAATACACAAGACCAAACGTGACATATTTGTTTTGCGACATGGCAAATAATAAACGCGATACGTTTCGCGATTCGTGCACCGGCAACAAGTACCCGAGACCCGATTTCCCGGGAAATCCCGGTTTTCCCGAGCGGCGGTTCGCGGCTCGTGCAAATATTTATGTTTCGCTCGTTCGTCGCTCGACCGACGCAAAACTAATGCAGAATACACACAATTACGTGTATTTATATAGAGGTTGCTTTTGTGTGCGGGCTTTGTAGTAATGTTGAAAATTGTTGCATTGTCGGTCCACAAAAAATAATGAAAACAAGAGGTCGTTTCCGTAGACGTGTATAATTGTTGTAACGCATCGCTTTTCGATTGTGTTGTTTTTGGATTTTTTAATTTCTGTTTCGGTTGGTAGGTAATTTTCTTTTAAAAATATGTGTATGTAACATTGAAAATGATCTTTGCGTATTATATTTCAAAAATAGAAATTCTGAGAGAAATAATTTATGAAATGAAAATCGATATCAAACTGTCCATTCACTTTTCAAAATATTTGTAATTGAGTCAATTCGTTATTTGATATTCGTTCAATATAAAACGATGAAATTATTTCGCAACTAATAAAAATAATCATTTATATAATTATGTTAAATTTGCACAAATAAAATGATAAAATAATTGGGAACATTTAAGTTTACAAATGTAAAAGAATAATACAACCAAATTAAATTTATAGGTTACCTTAATTTTATCACCTAAGATGCACCTCCAGAACCACACCAAATTTATACAAAAACAATATTCTTCGACTCAAAACACAAAAACACACAACCAACAACTAATCCGTTCAAAAACAATTAATATAAATAAAGATTCGAACGATAATTGAACATTTCAACACGAACGTATCACGAAACGACCGCGCGTACATGAGCCGGCACCGAACTGACCCGCACCAAAGCGGATGACACATCTCGAAAGATGATATCCTTATCTCGTCACTGGCCATCCTCACAATGGTATTCAATCGTAATTCATCACATCATGGGTCACCCTTCAGCTTGCCGTGAATCCTGCCTGATAAAGCAAACAGAACGCATCTAGATGTTGACTCCATTTTCAGTGCAGCGACAGTCAGATACACTGAAAATTTATAAGTTGTTTATTAGTTACATTTTCAAACATAATTTTTGTATATTCATTATTTATATATTACACAAAATAGCTTTTCAATTTATACGTACAATCTGAGAAAATATTTCTATTAATCAAACGATATTATTACATATAAAAAAACATGCGATGTTATCGTTTCCACATCTTTGAATGTATAAAGTGTATGTACAATATTTCGATGCAGCATTTATCGTATCGTCTTTACTCGTATTCAATCGTTGTTTAACACATCGTTATTGAATTTGTGAACTCGGATTAAATAAGCTGGACCGATTTAGAATTTGAGCGCGTTTTCAATGCACCGTCAGACAGGTGCATACGATTAATTGTTTGGTGTCTGAACGAATCAGATGCATTGTTGTGTGAAGTTGAATTATCACTGCTGGAGTTTCATTTCGCTCGTATATTTTCGGTGACCTGTCCCGAATATAATTAGAGCGAATTTTGCTGCGGTTTTCGCAATCTATTCCGGTGAAATTTTAACGTGCGTGAAATATGCGAAAACGTAACTATCGAAAGTACCATCGCCGTGCTAGCCATGAATCATCACGATAACCTATTTCATAATGCAGAATATATGGGCGCTCGTTTAACATGTAGACTGCAGACAATAAATATCAACAACTGAAAAAATCGAAGTCCACAAAGCGTGCGAATAAGCGTGTGAATTTTCAGAACCACACCTATAATAGTATCCGTCGAAATTTTGCGAGTTAGCGATCTTTTGTACGTTCTTTATTGAAATGAATTCGAAAAGATCCAAAAAAATCAACTATTTTATACTTGAAAATTTAATTGGAACAATCATACATAATAATATATTGTTGTGTCAATCATTCGTTTTTCGAACAGATGGATTTCGGACACTTGTGCAATGAAATCATATGCATATTTCGATCGTTAGCGACGTGTAGTAGTTTGCGCCTCGCATATGTAAACACAAAACTAATTAAAACCACGTTTGTTAAATAGGAATTAATAAGCGAAGCGTAACGGATGCTGAACACGATTCCGCCGTTGGACTCATGTAATATATCACCCATACCAAGGTCTGTCACATGCGAGCCGATCCGAATCGGATCAGCTGAAACACAATTGTTTCACTATAGAAGCCCTTCAAGTGGGTGCTTAATGTCCCTTTGTATGTGAGAGTAGATGACGTGAGTCATTTGTGTGATTCTATATTCGATTCGTCGATTTGTATGAGAAATTAATGTACTGTCTTGATTGCTTAAAAGTGTTATGGAAGCTCCGAGAAATATGCGTATAATAACCTCGTGTAGCTAATTGGAGAACTCGTGCAAAAAACTAAAAACTCTATTTAGCGACTAAATTAAAAAACTTTCCGTAAGAAGCCAAGTTCAAAAATAAATTAGCAGTTTTCTACATGGAAAATGCAAAAGCAAGAGGTGAGTGTTGGCTAAAGAAATAGGTACGTAGCAAGTTTTCTATAATTTTTATTGTTCTTATAAATCTTTCTTTTATAACTTTCTAAAGCGCCCGAGCGAAAGAAGGCGATATTTACACCGCAATACTTAAAATGGGATACTGTTGCGGTTTCGCCGTTCGACGATCCACCGTAAACTTTGATGACGTCGTTAAACCGAAAAACAAAAGTGTTTTGGCGACGAGTTGAAACCTCGAAAAGCCTACATTTAAGTAGACCATCAAAAAGAAATAACCGAAAAACGTGACGATCTTCGATATTTGCGAAAAGCGAACCACCTACCTATACAAGACCGAAAGTTAACCACGCTTTATACTCGATTATATATTTAGAACCATTCATTCAAAAATTGACATTGAAATTTTTTTCTAATTTTTTTCATTCTAATACGTTTAAATTCGTTTATTATAATACTTAAATATTTGATCTTAAAAAAATAAATCTTCGCAATTTGAAAAGATATAAATAATATTTTTTAACCATATTTGTGCCATATAAAAACAAAAAAAAATCCTAGCGGAAAAAGCAGGTAACACAACAAATTTTGAGCATTTACGCATTTCAAAATTTATTCATTGCAGACAAATAGCAGACGATAATGAGTAACATTTAAGCCAAGCCCTCGGTGTGGTTATTGGAAAACGTGGACAAAGGGAACTGCTGCTGCAGCCAGCGTCGTCACGTCTGATGCACTCGCCATTAGTTATGCACTGTGGCCCCATTGTGTGCGTTTGACTACTAAGCCTCCATCCAAAGGTGCCATGGCCCTGTCCGTGCCCCTTAATCGGGGGAACCCGCCCCCGTCGAGGGCACCCGACAGTTAATCCTTATTAATTTGCGACGCCGAAAACAAAGCCGATGGTTAATTGTACGCGGTGGAAATCCGTCGAAATGCACGAAGACCATTTTTCACATTATGAATCGTTCAATTTTGTTATTCATTAGTATGAATTTCGACTCGTGCTTCGGTTATTTTTTCATGCAGAAATATGTATGTAGATAGGAGCGATGGAGAACGGACCTGTTGCTACGAAGCCTTCTGAAAACGAATAAAATGAAATAAAAAACGGGTAGTGGGAGGGCGGAGCGGTTGGAAAAAATGTAAGGGAGCGTAATCAAAATGTAGACAGTGTCATGCGAATACATCCATGATAATATTTCAAACGAACGCGTATTATTTGTCACCGTCGACGAAGGGTTGCCCGGTCGGATTTGAATCCCCACAAGTATTCCGTTTCCGACTTCGCTTAATGCTCGTGAAAATCCACTTTCGCTATTTTGTGAGCGTTTATAATTAATTTCTTGCCTCATTACACGAATATATTGCGCTAAAACAGAATAAACAGGATTAAATTGCGTACAGAGACGTGTCTCTGTTTATATACCGGAGAACTCATATAATATTCACATAAATCAATGGAAGGTTATTTATTTATTTACTAAAAATAATATTGTTTGTATTACGAAATTTCAAATTATTATTATTAGTCAATAAAACTTTCTTTAAATAATAACTAGAAATTTGATATAGAAAATATTAAAAAAAATCAATACATTTAAAATCCAAGTTTAGTCCTTTTTACCCATGAATATGAAAAAATATCCGCAAATACTTCGTCAAGTTACATACAAGTTTTATTTTTTTCATTTAAATACATGGACATGTATACATGAATATATTACAAATAAGTTTTAAGTAAGTGATAGTATAAATTCATAGATAAAAAAATCTACAGCAATCTAAAACAGTCTACTTTCTCACAGAGTAAAGGAAGCGAAGTGGTTCGATAGACGTTCTCGTACGGGTTACGGATTATCCCATTTGTTTGTTCCTTTTCGGATTTATATCGATGTGTTTAGTGGCAGTCGGTGCTTAAAGCTTATTTCACGGCCGGATGCGAATGCAAATTCCGGGAATGGGGATGCTGGAAATCGAGTTTTCCTTTTATTTCCGGCGCACTGCACGCGCGAAAAACAGGAACTGAAAAAATACATAATTTTTCCGACATTAGCGCGACTGACGCGTTTATCCCATGGCGCTTTCGAAAACGAAATTGAAAATTTTTGCCATCTCCATGTGTACTCTTCTATGTATTCGGAATCATTTTTTTTTCGATTCCGCGCGTCACAGTCGAATGAATAGGAAAATAATCTAATTCCACAAAAACTTATCAACCACTACTATTGCGCGGTTTTTCCGCCAGTCTGCTGATACAATGTGAAACTTAATCGTTTTTTTTTACGGTAGAACATAAAAAAGGTTTCCGTTCAAACGGTCGTTTGAAAATCGTCCATTGTATCCGCGTATTCTCAACGGAAAATATATAAAATTGAACCCGAGAACAAAAGTAACCGTTTTACGCTTAATTCCCGACGCGTTAAATTCAACGGTGCGAAATCGTTATACAGAGAATTAAGCAATAACAAATTCCATTATGCTGCACCTTTCTTTCTTTAATCTGCCGGATATATACATTTTTTAATCCCAAATTGCAAACTGTACCAAAAGACGAATCGGATAACTTTCCGTTCGTACATGATTTGAAAAATATCGAATCAAAATCCACAATTGTCTCTTATTAATATTGATTGTAATTTTTTTTAAGCAACAAAGAAAGTGACTCAAAAAATACACTATTTTAAAAATAATTACTTTTATAAATACAATTATATAAGAATCAAATAAATGATTTAGATTGCATTTCATTTTTTTTAATGAAAAATCGAAAAAAACCGAATGTTTAATATTTTTTCGTATCTGGTTTTTGATTGATTAAATTTATTAAAAGTTTTGAATCTAAACTCCTTATGTGATATACACTAAGAATATATACATTTTATTTGAGTCCCCTCCACCGAATCTTATACGCGCACTGGTATGCCATTATCTTTAATGAAACTCTTAAATTCGTGCGAGGGCGAGACGCGAATTTGCCCCCTCTCCCCTTTTTTGTCGTTCGAAAAAGAGAGGAAAAACTCTCTTATAATGTATCGTATCATCAGCGTTGCCATTTCTAGTATTTTATTGCCGTACCTGAGAGGGTCCCTTTCGAGCGGCAGCATTCATTCTCGGTATGGGGAGGTTTTTCAAATCTCACGTATTCGAATATACGCCGGATGTTCTGATAGTTTCAATAAAAAGTTAACGATGGATGCCATGAAATTTTATAATCGTTGATAAAATATATTTCTTAACATAATTTTAGTGTGTTCAGTTTGATGATTTGATAATGTATTAATTATTGAATAACAATTTGTTGATAGGACTGTACATAGTAAACAAATATTTTTTACTGTCTGAAAGTCAGGCAACTAAGTCGTCCATTTTGTGACATACTATTTCATAGATTAAAAACGTGCATAATCATGTGCAAATACAATCCCAACAAGATGGTTCTTTTTATAATAATTAAAACATTGTCATACTTCTCATATGTTTACCCATAAAACCCGATTCAAAACTTTCAAAATGACCCACATGTTTATAAACAAGAAATAGTGTCCCAAGCAAGCAAGAAGATTGCGAAACGTCCCGCAGCGGGACGTCCCACCCCTAGCTACACCCCCATAAAGATGTTATTGTCGCCATCGTCTGGGCATCTGCAGAATGCAGAATATTGCATGGTCCTCTACACGTTCTCCAGACTTATATGCACCGCAATTAATTGCTAGAATTGTAATTGTAAGACTGGTGTTAACTTGCTCGCGTGTCGGGATGCATCTCGCGTAAAACATCCGCGGTTTAATTTGTCACCCTAAAACGACGGTGATGTCTCGAAGGAAGCGTGTTTTGAATTATATTTGATATTAATTTCGTTTGTTTTGATGTATGATTTGATGGGGTTAAGTTTATTCATGAGAATGGGAAAACATATCATCTATATATAAATACGATAAACTTGAATAAGATTCTATTATTAAATTATTGTTCATAGCATGCTCTGAAACAAACTATTGGCTTTTGTAATATTCCGAAAGCAGCACATCTTACGACTTATTAAATTTAATATTGTCTATGGAAAACGTTCATATTTTCAGATCGAGAGACGGAATAAAGCGGCTGCAATTGAATTATAACGTGGTCGTTTGTTTGCCCTCAAGGGAATCGAATGCGAATGTAGATGGGGTAAATAAAATAAAAAAAATCGAAACGAATAAAAACATGAGATTGTTTTATAACGTGAAAAAGCTCATTGCCGGTATAGCGAATGCATTCGAATAAATGGCTGCGCTGCAACATTGAAAGAACGTAGACGCTCCTTTGGCCGTCGTAGCGGAGGAAGCATGGATTTCCTCGCAGCCATTGTACGCTGGAAAAGGGAAATAGAAACGTTCGAACTGAATTGTTAAATGAAATTTTTTAAATTCAGCGCGGATATTGAATACCGGATGTATACGTAACGCGGACATCATCGCACTAATTTACTTATATATAAACGTGACATCATACCAAACGTAATTTCGATTTGGAAAAATCGAAATTATATTTTCCAAATGAAAATATAATTCTCTAACGTTTTTTACTCAATTATTTTTAAACACTAATACGTTAATAGTTATCACTCTCTTTTTAAAATTTCAATTGAGTATATTGCACTTAAATATTTAAAATTCCAAAAAACAATTTAAGCATATAAAAACATAAGAACAAGCGGACGTGTAAATACAATTTTTCCGGCCGCACCACGTCAATTAAATCCGTTCCGGCGTACCTAGTGAGAGCGCGGCCGGATCAATTCATAACTTCACGCGCGAATAAATTACCCAACAATAGCCTCTCGCTGAATAAATCAACCCCAAACCGAGAGGACTACGGGGCGGTTTTTGGTTTGGGTTAGGCCGTGTTGAATCGAGAACGTTAAGAGAGCGAGAGTCGAACCGCAATACAAATCCGGTAAACACTCGTGGTTTTCTCGGCGACCTCGTCGCCATTAATTTTGAAGGGCCACCGTCTGCAGAGTCATCGGGTCGAATCGAGGCTTCGCTGTATTTTACATATCGTTTTATTTTATATGTTTGCTCGTGTGTTGGTCTTTTTTCAGTGCCGTTTGTCCCGCGCCGAGCGAATTGCCTCACGTACGCTGTCCCTGTTATAATTGGATGTGAGCGAATGTACATTTTTCCTTTGTGCAGCTAGGTCGAATTCATTTCGACAATATATATTTTAAAAAGTCTATATTTCAATGTTTTTTAATGAATCTTACATAAATGATAAACTTTTATTAGTATCGAAAAAAAACAATCATGAAATATATATTGAAAATTTCAGTGGTATACACAAAACATTTATTCGAACCATCGACCGCAACATTTCTATTCCCCAAACGGACACAATCGACCGCAATCGATCAAAGCACACACGCCGAAACCACCATTCCCAACGTTTTACCAAACACCGCCATATCCGATAACAACTAATCGAGTTTTTCCACGAATTTTCGACGGCGACCCGGGAGACGTCTACCCGTGAAAAGAAGCCTTCAACACGAACCCGCGGCGAGGAGGACGTAGGCGATAAATCGATTTAATTTCGAGCGGTATCCGATACCATAAATTTGGCGGGAGCACTCAGGAAACAATGTATCAAGGGAAATATAATACGTGTTCCCAGGAACCCGGTGGGAACGGCGGCCATGGTGTACGAAGAAATATGGCCGCCGCGTAACCTGTGGCCGGAGTGCGGCGGAACCGGCCCAAGACGAATGGCCGACGATTGAAAAGACCACGTGGAAGGTGCTGGTTGTTTTCCTGGGGATGTTTGCTCGTTGCACCTTTCGACCCGGATCGTTAGATAAAAGCCTGCTTTGGCCGGTTGATCTCTGTGTTGAGGAAGTGCGGAAGAGCTTTGTCTTATTTCGACAGTATCTTTGGGTGTGGTTGATTGTGGTAGTTTATGTAATTGGTCTCGCATTTCGTTTTATAAAAAAAAATGTATCGTGAGGTTGGTGTTAATGCTGGTGAATTGTATTGAAAGTGTTTAATCAAATCATCTTCGTGTGTTAAAATGGTTTATTTAACCAATTTAATTTAATTTCAACTATAATAATATAAAAAATGAGATTGAAATCGAATTTTCATATTATATAAAAAAAATCATATAACATGTTCGAATATTAAAAGTTTATTTCTAAAAATAAAATATACTAATAACAATTATATAAAATGTGATACTTTTTATAAAGTTTAATCGTTAAACTTCATCGTTTCAAGCAAAAATATAAATGGCTCGTTTATAAAATCTTCACATTTACTCAACGAATAAAAATCTTTTTGTCACCGTTCAAAAATAACGCATTGTATAACATATCAAAAATAGAAAACGCTTTAAATAAAAATATCATCAAACAAAAATAAATTACCAACAAACCCAAAACCATCTCCCGAACCACACCCAAAACCCCGAAAGAAACCCCACTTTCCACACAAACACGCAAACCCCCTCCCTCCCAAATTCGAATCTCCACATCCTCACCATCTCCCTAACCTCCGACGGCGCGTGAAATAAAACAATTTTTTCCCGGACCCGGTCCCAACTCTTCCGTGGAACCTGGCTCAATTAAATAAGTGGCGTAGCGAACGCACGTAGCATTCGGCCTGGCCAAATCAAGCGTTCCCTTTGTATCATTGGTCTGACCCGTGTTTCCTGTCAATGAGCCACCCTGGAGACCCTGGACCCTTCCGACACGCAGACCTGCCTGGTTCGACACGGCCTTTTTTACGTATTATTTATTATGTGCGATTTAAATGGTGGTTTCGTTCGGATTTGGGACGTGGCGTTATTTTGCGTGATTGCTTCGGCTCGATTGGATATTAAAAATGTATATTGTACGATGATTTCGTTCGAAAGATTGCGAAAATAGGATGAAGTAAATAGTGATTTTGTCTGAAAATAAAACGGTGATTTATTCTCGGAAAATTATCAGTTTAAAAATTCAGCATAGTCCGTTGCGAGGCAAATAGACTTTTGCCTCCGAGAAAACACTCTTTTGTTTTTCATAACAATTATTGCTTGAAGCTCAAGAAACTTTAGCGCGAGGATGATAAAAGTTGGAAAGCCCTTGTCAAAAGAGCTTTCGTCGAATTGAACCCCTAACTCGGCGTCCCACTTCAGACACACTCCAGGTGACAATGTAAACTTTCAAATCGCACTTTATTTGTATTTGCGAGTTAAAATGAACAAAATTCCAATCTGAAATTCGAAAGATTCAATCCGAGTACAAATTGCACGAATTTTTAACATTCGACGTAAAAGCAGATGAACACACAACAGTGACTTTTGAAAAAAATTTGCTTGGCTTTAGGATCCAACTTTATTTAACCTTTTTTATTTCAAAATTAAATATTAATAAAAAAAGTTTTAAACATAAAGTGAGCGAATCAACTAAGATGCATCAAACCAAACAGCATTTGTGAAACCATCCAAGAAGAAATCTCAAACGGAGCGACATCTAAAAAAAAAAAACACAAAAGCGGATCAGAAGGGGAAAATCGACGTCAATTATAAATAAACTCCAACTGGGGGAAATTTACGAAAACTGAGCGAATTCTACGGGGCGAGGAATGAGAATGGCGGATTTGCGACGCACTCTGGAATCGTCGCCCTCTCTTCGTTCGGCTGATGAATATTCAATAACTTGCTGGGATCGACAACTTTCAGCACTCAGTGACAAGTGCACCCCCTGCTCTGCCATGGACCGATAATGAGCGCAGCTGACACAGAGTGTGCACTCTTCGCTTTTGCGATTTTCGCGATCGCGAAAATGTCTCGCAGTCTGCTGGAAAATGCTGATGGTTCTCGTCAGATTTTTGTGTTTTTAATTATTTAAATTTTGTTCAACGTTTCATAAAATAATTTAAGGTTTTAATTTTATAAATGGCCCGTTTTTAAAGCAATCGCAATAAAAAAATATGTTTTTTTTATGAAATTCTTGAATCAAAATGTTACATATTTTTATAAAATATGTGTATTTGAAGTCATAATATTTTGCTTAATTTGTGCAAGATTAATTGGATCCAAGTTTACATATTAGGATTTATAGGGTGTTTTTGGTAGAAATTTCAAACTACTACTTTGCTTCTATATAAATTTTGCTTTCCGCGTCTGCCAGGAACGCCGCTTTCAATACTAATATAATTAAGCGAATCTTGTATACATACATAAAACACAACTCGGAAAATTGCCTCTCAATTATTCTAAAAGCCATTAACAAGTCAGTTAGTTTACGCTAGTGTAGCTTTAACGGTCAACTCACCGCCTCCACCTGATACTTTCGAGATTGTTCGGCATGCCATTAATGTAATCATCGTTCATAAATAAATTCTGAATTTAATAAAATTACGGACAAGTTGCGAACTTAATTTGAAAACTATTTCGAGATTCATTCGGAAATGTAATTTGAGTTTTATTTTTTCATATGGCTGTGGCGATGGCATTTTCTCCCTTCTTTGTCACGAAATGGGGCTTTATTTTTCGAATCTATTTTCATTTCCGTCATTAAGACATGTTTAAAGATTCCTTTGAGTCTCGGTCAAGACATGTCTGCTCTTGACAACCCCTCTTTAGCGTTGAAATGAAATTATTTTGTGGGCAGGATAATAATTCTAGAGTCGACGAACATAATGAAAGCGATAAGAAAAACAAGCGGATACGCGCAACGCGAACAAATTAAATATTTTTTTGAAGTATTCGTACAAAAGAAATATTTTTTATACGCAATGCAAAGCAATACAATGAACCTATAAAATAAATAATTCAGCGATTGAATATAAAATTTACAAAAACGAACTCATTATGAAAATTATTCAACACAACCAAATATATATTTGTTACATTTCAATATTTCACAGGTTCAATGGAAATTTCCAGATCCATAGTTTTTCATCAGATTGAAAGTTTCCCACAGGCCAGCGGCAGATTTGACACTTTCATCAGTCTCGCGTCATTTTCGCCGCTTTTCCAAACGACCGACCATCGCTGACGAACCGAAACGAATCACGAAACAATCCCGAACCTTTCTTTTCTCCCAGGGAAAACTCCAGAGCGGAAAAACTCAAAGTTTGCAGGGCGTTCTAGCGGAAAATGTGCTGAATCAGCCGTCGGCGGCACTTCTCGCCAAATATTTGATAGAATTGGCCGCAACCTCTGCCTTAATATTATTAGAGACCCTCTGCCTTGATGTACCTGCTGCATTTACGTGTATTTGTTTGGTTTAGGGGATGCAGCCTGGCACTCGAGTTTACATTCTTGAACGTCTCGGTTCCTAGCAGAGTACTAGGTGAATTTATGCGACATGTAGAAATTCATTATGTGCAAACTCGATTTAATTCATAGCGTTCGGTTCTGTTATAACTGGAATATATATTATATGATAATATTGTTGCATAATGCAAGTGTCTATTTTCAAAATAATCTCATTGTCTAAAGTGTCTATTTTGTAAAAAAAAAAAGTGATTTAATTAAATAAAATACAAAACACATAACAAGAAATCGAATCGATTTAATTTTACGATTCAGAAAACATTGACGAGTTTTTTTTGCATGTTACGTTTAAAATTAAATTCTTTTAAGGAGAAAAAATATTTCGTTCCCCTCAGTTTCAAGTTAAACGATTTCTATTATATTTCATAATCGCGAAATACAATCACACTTTTTTTTCATTGATATAATGTGTATAAAAAAAAATTATTACATTTTAAACACAACTAATTCACTCATTTTTCCATTACCGATCGAATTTTCGTAACGAAGCGTATCGACTAGCAAGTATTCGATTTATATTCATCTAATTTCATTGTAACACAAACACCCCATCAATACGACCATACAAACAAACCGTCTCAACCGTTTCTCCATAAGAAGCACGTTTCCAATTCAACACACCACAATCCCACAAAAATCAACACCACCCGAAATCAACACCAAACAAACCCACACTCAAAGAGCAAACAAATCATCACTTAACCATCGCTTAACCGAGCACAACTCATACAAGAAACGTCGCATATATTTGTCCTCCATTCTAACGTGGCATTCCGACGGGACGTAAAAGGAGCCTCCACAGCCCAGGGTTGGCCATAAATCCTTTGGCAGAGCGGTTTCGGATACCGTTTGCCATATTTGGAAGACCTCTTCCACCACCCCAAACCGCGGTCCCGAAGAGGGACCGTATTATGAATACGTCTCTAGACGGTGTACCTCACGGCGCTAATTGTAAACGAGCCAGAGGTCGACACCCTTTGGCATAAACATTCGTAATTGTATGGCTGTGTGGTGTTTCGGAGTACTTTGTACGTTGTATTGTATTAATTTACAAGGTCTTGTGTTGATCGTTCGTACGTGGTTTCCGTTGTTTTGTTGCATGTGTATAGTTTCGAAAAAATGTTGTTAATGTAACAACAAAGAGTTTAATGTTTTCAATTTATAAACTGAAAAGTGTTATGAGGGATAATCTGTTTTAAATTAGACATGAATTTTATTTTTAAAGTAGTAAGTATTAAAGATTATTTGGTTCAGTTTTTCATTTTTTTTTTCAAACTATGCCGCGAAGATTGATTTAATAAAAAACTGTAAAAAATTATTTGTAATATGTATGTCTTAAAAATATAACTCATGTTTAAGTTCAACATAGTGATATTATGTTTTTATTCAGCAATAAGATGGTTAATTTATTGAACACTGTTAATTATGAAAATTAAACGAAATCGAGCGTTATCAATATTTGAATGGTCAACAGAATTCTATTGATCCGAAACGATCTGTATTCAAATTTTCAAAAATAGTCTCTCTATATTGCATTTCCATCTAGCTACGATAATCATTCAAAGAAAAAAACATCTCAAATTCAATATTAAATACAACAATTCACCACCTAGTATAAAATTCAAATTAACCGTATGGTACTGCATAATTTCAACGAGCTTGACGGTACTAACAATTGAGCACATACGTATATAACTTACATATAAACCGGCGAGCTCAAGAACGGTATAATAAACGCTATTAGCGCTTGCCACTCGGGTAGGGCCCGCGGGGGCCCTCGCGCTGGCCGAAGGGCCCGACCGGGACTTTTCTCGAGAGGCCCTCGTTCCGCTGAAGGGTTAATTTGACGAGAAGACGACGAAGACAACCCTCGACCACTACATGGACCCAAACCGGATACAGATATATGATGTATGTTGGGTTTCGGGCGGTAAAGTGCAACTTTGGTCCGCGAACGCGCAGTTGTTTTGTAATTGAAAATTAATTTTCATTTAAATTTAAAAAAAAAATATAATAAATAATTGCCAAAATAATCGATTTATAATTTTTATTGATTTTTCGGATTATTTTTTATAATAATTTGCATGAACGTGTTCCAAGACGTGTTGTACATTGCTGACTTATGCCTTTGAACCGCTTTACGGCCCCAAAACGCCTGACCCCTCTTTCCCTAGCGCCGAACAGCAGCAGACTCTTTTTATGGGACGCGATATAAATGTCAACAACAAAAACAAATTAAGCCCGTTTTATTTTTACGCCGAGTCCTGTGTGTATGTGTGTTTAGTGGTCCTGCGGCGGGGATTATCGCGTCCAGTCCTCCGCGTAATTAAGGGTAAGCTCCCCGGTCGCATTTTTATTATTATTCAGTCGTCTCGTGTTTTCAACCCGTTTTTTAAATATATTTTATATCTGCGCGTATAATATTTCGTATCGTTTTATTTTGTCTGTCTTGTGTTTTTTTTCGCTCGTGGCTTTTCGGCGAGGACGTCCAGGTTGGGCGAGATAAGGGACCCGTTCGCGCTCTAAACGGAAGAGACAGCTTTCAGCTGCCTTATAATATATTTTTTAACGTGTACTTTTGAAATTAAGAAAGGCTTCAAAAAAATTATATGAAAAAGAATGAGATAAAAATTCACGTTTTCGCAAATGGAAAATGAGACTTTTCACGAAATAAGATGAACGTTAAATCGCTTTAAATTTTTAAGCTTTTAATCTTTTATTATACTTTTTGCTCGTACTTTGATCTTTTATTTGGATCATAATCCGTACAATGTTCTAAGTGAAATTTATTTTTATTTTTTTCACATCGTAATACATACTGTTAATGGACTTAATCAAGTTTTCAGTTCCATTGAGAATATAAATAACAAGAAATTTCATTAAACCATGAACCTATTCATTTCATTTAAATCTTAAAAATATTTATGTATTATAATATATCCGATATAAATGAAACTTTGAAAATGAATAAATACTGCAAATAATAACCAAAATGTATTCGCGACTTACAAAAGTCTCTCATTTTTATTAAAAATAGTGCAAATGTCTTAAATTAAAAAAAAATGTAATAAGTGTTAAGTTTATAATTTTAAGTGGCATGTTTTGAGTGTTAGTATTGTGCTAAGCCAGGTTCATCGATGAGTTATTGTGCTGTTATGCAAACTATCATACTTCGCGGACATGTAGAAGATGTACGAGGAGTTAAGTTTGACAGTTCATCAATCGAAAAGATACATGAAAATCATCACCAAGGTTAGTTATTTCAATTAATTTCTTGCATTCTACGTTTTACCTCGTTTTTCTTATTTTCTGCACGTCAAAATTACATCATACGCATTTTTTTTTTACTTTGATTCATTGTGTCACCAATATCATGGCCATAACCAAGGAAGGGACAGGCTCCCTGAATTTCAAAAAGAATGACAAATTATACTTAAAATGAAACTTGTATTGAAATATACGTATATCACGTAATCATGATATTTTTATGACAATTCTTTGAATGCCTTAATTTTTTTACACACATCATACTTCGAATTTTTATTGCTTGTAATTGTTTACATATACAAAATTGTGTTTCCCTCGTCTAAAAAGTCATAGCTATGGCAATGTACCAATTTCAAGGTTAGTTCCGGCGATTTTCAATCCCTACACGAGCATTAACGATAAGAATTTTTCGACCGTTGATTTTTCAATAATGTCAAATTCAATTGCATGTCAAAAATCACCTGCAAAAAACACGACACCCCCCCCTAAAAAAACAATAATCAACAACAATAAAACAGCCGCCTCACCGCAGTAATTTAATCGCATTGAGCATTATTAATTTGAATGCATGAACACGCCCCGACACTTATAAAATCTTAAAGAAAATTAAGTGCGCACTAAAATTTTTAATATAGCGCCCGGCCCGCACCTGAGCGATCGAGTTAATTTGGCCCGGCTTCCCCTTTTTCGTCCTCGTCCTCCCTCTTGGCGGCTGCAGGCTGTGCTCCTCGCCATTGTCGTCGAGGACGGCGTCGACATTACCACCCACCGGGCTTTGGTTGACTATGGAGGCGTAGCCGCTTTATTATTTAGGCTCGCAGTCCGGAACACTCGTACGTGTGCGATCTCTTCAAAGTTCCAAGTACGTGTCTAATGCGCGGTTAAAAGGGTCGCAGTTTCGAATTAAACTCGCGTTCGCTCATTTTCGGTTTTGAATGTTTTGTAACTGTTTTCGGATGGGTTTTTGTTTGGTTTTTAATATAAATTTTTTTTATTACGATTGTAAATATAAAATCTTGAGTTAATAATTAAGTGTATATTTCAATACAGATATGTTTTAATCATAATTTAAGTATAATCATGAAAAAATAATCATAAATTTTTTAACCCATCTAAGTTCTTTTACGATTCATCGAAATTTTTTAGCTTCTTTCGCTTAATTATACTTTAAAGTTTTTTTACTAAAATATGTTGTAATATTTCACCAAATATAACTAACTGACAATGAGAGCAAAAAGCTCGCGCGTCTGACAATCAGTGCGTCCCCAATTGAGGATGATAGAAAAATATGGGTTAAGAGTATTATCCCTTTATCACTATGTTATCGTTTTCATGTATAGTCATTTAACGTCCATTGCTCGATGAAAATGTTTCAAATCCTTTTTCATTTTTGTCTATTTATCCCTATTTAGTATTTAATAAAAGAACGAATCAAATCTCAAATAATATTGAAAATGACTTATTTTGTAATTAAGTATTGTTACTGTTTTAACAATAATTTTTTATTTTTCAAATAACTACTCATATTAAAACGACTTTATTTTTATTCTCCTTAAACAATATGAACTTTATCCCATTCGGTAATCATACCACTTAAAACAACGCAACATCGCCCCGCACTGAATTTGTTAAGCGGCAACCACAATCAAACAACAAACTCAAACAAAGACGAGCGCAAACTGAAAAATCTCAGTCAGCTACAACAAAACCCGCATCTCTGCTCAGTTTCTCACGTATCATAATAGCTCTACTCATTTTCGTCGACTTCGGCACGTTCGCGACTTACCTTCAAAGCGCCTCCAAAGTGGGATTAAACTTTTGATTCTAGTCTCGCTGTCTCCAGATCCTTAATCGCGCACGCATCCACAAATAACTGTATATGAATCCTTCCAGTGTACTCAAATTTTAGTACGTTTAATACGTATATGAAGCACACACGCGAGCAAGGGGTGGCGAGGCGTTGAGCTCTCACGTGCGCTCGTGTTTGCGGATATGTGTGTACAGCCGGAGCTTAACTGTATTAAAAGTTTTATTTACCCATTCGAATGCACGTGTGTGTTTTCAGACATTCGAGTAGTGAAACAAAACAAATATAAAGTTTTATATATTATTGGTGTGTGTATTTGTGTGTTCGGAAACAAAGCGCAGCGCGGACCGAATGGGTAAATATTTGCGAAAAACCGTGATTTTGCACTTATGCGTTTCAGGTTGTTCAATTCGAAATTTTCTTATTGACAATTTTTATTCGTATGAAATGTTCGATTTTTTTATTTGGAAGTTCATTATGTTCTCATTCATATTGAATGAATATAAAATAATGTTTTAGTCAAAGTGCACTTTGTGTTGTTTTAAATAAATTTAATTACGTAAATAATAAGCACACTAATATTAACGAATATGAACTATTATTTGCTCTTCACTATTCATGGAGCATTACAGTCTTTTCATACAATTCGTTGAAATTTATAAGCATAAGAGGCTTAAAAGCAATTGGCGTTTAGGGAAATCAGTTTGAATGCATCGTGATGTACCATAACTCTGCGGTTCATTTGAGTGTATGTTTATGTTTTAATATTAATTGATAGTATTTGAAATAATTTTAATTTTATAGACATCTCGATAATGTTGATATCACCTAAACGCGTTTAAAAATGTTTGAGAATACATGAAATGCACATACGCAAATATGGTGGTCGGAGCGCGTGCACATTTTAATTACTTTCGGAAGAGATTTCTCCGGTGGAAATTTTCCACGTCTGCACTACTTTATAATTAATCTTAAGTTCAACGTGTAATATTTAAATTATACGCCGAGATTATTTTTTCATTTAACAACTCGAAAGGAACTTTGTTCGACAAGAGTTTTCGCTTTGCTCTCGAAACTAATTCGAACTTAATACGATACTTGCTTTTAAGAAACATTTTTATAGACATTTGAAAATTTGAAAGACTTTATATATGAACGAACTCATTTGCAAAATTAATTAATCAATCATTTTTATACGTTTTGTATGATTTTATAATTTTCAATTTAGGTTTTCGTAGAAATATATTATATTATATATTTCAAGTATGAAATTTAATTACTTTGTGATAAGTAATCCATATGATATTTCCTAGTAAATTAATATATTATCCACTTCCAGAAATTATTTGAAATAACCAATATTTTAACGGGTTCGACACGTCGATATGATTATTATTATATGACATTGACAAATTGCTTTTGTGAAATTAATTAACAAAGATGCCTCTCTCGATACCACATCGCTCGCTACACCATCCACCATCAATTACCGGATACGAAAATTGTATTCAATTTTTACCACACAATACCACTAGTGTTATATTTCCAAACATATATCAAACATAATTCTGAAATATATCGTCATCTATAATTTTAGTATGTTTTTTTATAATAAATGATAATTTAACGTAGTATGATAACCATGACGGTCATCGATTGTTTTAATTAAATCTTTTAATTTTGTGTTCATATGGTGATTTTGTATATACCTGTATATTTATAACAATCCATTCTAATTTTTATCAAATTTATGAATTAAAAAAAAATCACAGAAATGAAACATCAAACAAAAAGGCACGCGGTCGAACGCGAGCACAACCGCGGACCCGGATGCGGAAAACGCGCCGAATTCAAATTTCCCCACAATTCAAAACGTTCCAATTTTCGAAAATTCGAACTGAGCGTGATTGATGAAGTGGCCCGCTCGATTCCGACACTTCGACCCCAAAGTTTCGGGATCGGCTAATAACCGACTAATGGGCGACTTCGCGCCGATTGTGCGCCTCCCAACTTGGCCAATATGAGTTTCGGCGAACTCCTGAAAGTAGCGGATGGATGTGTAACTTATTAATTAGAATCGACCGATACGTTGGGCGAGTGTGTTTCCAAGTCGAGGAATTTGCATGGAGCGTTGTCGCTAATGTTCTCGACTCCGATGGTGTTAGTATTTATAATAATAACTTGTAACTTTATTATGTCGCTGTGTATGTGTGTTTGTCGGAGGGTATTCTCGATTACTGAAGATGTGTAATGTGTGCTTTTGGCTTTTGACATGTATCGACAGGTTTTTGTTTGAAGGATTGGTTTATAATACAATAGATATTTGTAACAAAATCATCAATTTTATGGGATCAAATGCGATCGAAAACTTTATATTATTATGTAATACATATTATCTGTATGAAACTTTGAATTGTTTCAATGTTTATAAATAAATTTTGTATAATTTCTCTATATATTTTCAATATATTAAAAAAAAAATTCTCTGTAGTTATAATAATTCTAGACAATTTACATTTCAATTTATATATTGCAATTTATTACAGTTCAGACACATTCGCAATAGTTTTTAAGTATACAATGATGTAAGTATATATCAATTAGACTTCCAATGTTGTTCGAAAATATTATTGCCCACTCAATCGTAAATGGATAATGGATCTGTAATTTCAATTGTTTGGGTTTATTTATTTTTTATGTACGAAAGACGATAAATATTTCATTTTATTATTTACTCGATGTTTCATTTCGTTATTTACAATATCTATATCTGAAAAATCATAATATAATAAGATATACAATAAAGGTCATAGTATTTTGATGTTATATTAACTTTAAAAAACAAAATCGTGTTCTGACACTTAAGCATTTCTTTGTAATACTGCTAAAATTTTCTATTTTTAAATATTATAATAGTCGCGTATCTTCGGGAAAGGTTTTCCAATTTTTTTCAATTCAATTATACCCAATTCTCTTTTTACACTAAGGATACGTTCCAGAGAATACCGTGTAAAAATAGTATATGGTGACCATATAAAAATTGAAGATAGGTTCCAACAATATATTTGAATATATCTTCCATCCAAATATACTTTAAAAAAAATGTTTAATTTGGAAAAATTTCAGCAATTTTTTGTATTTAATAACTATAATTGTATACAATCCTTTACCAAATCTTACCATTATGGCATAATAACATTTTTTTATACCGCGTTAAAGTATAAAAAATCGGTTCTTCTCCTTTGAACCGTGTTATTTTGGAACCATATAAAAAAGATTGGGTGTATTTCTAAACAAAACTTTACAAACGCTTGAAATACGATGAATTTCTAATTAAATAAAACATCATTGCACTCTGAGACACTGAATAATTTAGATACATATCAACTAATTGTAATTGTAAAAAACGCCATAATGAATTCCAATATAAAAGCACTCACTTATACAACGATCGAAAATCACCATGAATTATACAAAACGGAAAAACTTGCGTAAAACATAACAATAATAAAAAAAAGCTTTCGAGCAGACTATTGGGCGTGAAGTGGGCGGGCAGTCGGCCGGCTCTTTTTTTCCCACCGCCATAACAGCCGCCCTCCGGCTAATTGTTTTCTTTCGTCGCGTCGCTGGCTTTTCGCAGAGATAAATGCAAATTCAGCCGTTACGCGAATACACAAATACCCGTCCATTGCCGGCGTTACAAATTTAACTTACATAGATTTGCTTTTACGTTCGAGTATGGAGAGCGCGAGCGCGGCGCACTCGTCTCTCTTGCCTACACAAAGTCTGTGTGTACACACTGTAGCTGCCGCCCATATAAGTATTATACGTAAAGTGTATGTTGCCATAACCGTCCGTACCTATTCGTATACGATGGCTTAAATATTCCTCGACTGCTTCGCGAACCTGTTATTTGAATCTGCAGATGAACTGCAACGAAGGTGTGCTCTATGCAAGAAGGTTTTCGATGATATCTTCTTATATAGTCTATTTTTTTTATAATCATATCTTTGAATAAAATAAATTTGATTGGGTTATTAAAAAAATGTCAAATTTTTAATTGAGTGACATATTTAGTACAAAATTTATTTATTTTGGAAATAGTTCATTGAAATCAATATTAGTAACAAGACGTCGAATTTTTTTAAATCGTAAAAGAAAAGCTTTTTGGAGGTAGCGTTGACCCGAATCGAAAGAAGCATAATTTCGGCACGGACAGTCTCTCGTATGCTCTTGCTCTTGCTCCGTGGAAAGGCAATGAATTTACCTAACGAGAAACCCTAATGGGTAAGGTGATTTCATATTTACATAGTTACGTCAGGGGTGGCAAGCAAGGGTCCCAGAGGACAAATGGCGGACGCGCGCAATTAACCGACCACCGTTTTGAATTCAATGGATTTATTTAAAAAAAAAATGAATAAATTATTCGTATTGGCATATGAAAATATAAAATCATTTTTTTATTTGAAGATATTTTACTTGAGGACTTAAATGGTTTCATGAAGGTATATAATGGATTGATATTTTCGTTCGAATTTTTTTGTCGTTTAATGGAATTTCTAGATCCACTCCTGTACGTATATTTGAAAGTCTCGTGAGAAATAAATAAATTTTGTGTGTTCCTTCGTTTTACCCAAAGGGCGATATCGAGCATTGGAAAATTGAGTGTAAATATTGAACGATTCGTTGTCGAAAGAGGAAATGCGCGATTCCTTACCACAAGACAAGGAAAACTCGTTGTTAATAATGCAATGGGTTTCTTTAGCGTACGTTTGATTTGTTTTATATCAATTAGCTTTGGGAAATATGTGCTTGATTGTTTATATTTGTGTACTCTGTCAAACGTAATACATTATGTTATTGCTTATTCTTTGAAAGGCAGCTCTTATATTTAAAATATTTTCAGATAACGAAAATCGTTTATTTTCTATCAAGAAATAAATCGTTTATTTTGCTATTCAATTTTCTAATAATATTCATGCATCTTATCTTAATTTAAATTTTTTTTTAGAATTCGGTTTATCTCCACTTTTGCGTGAAAAAACAAAAAAAAATACACGATCAGAACCTAGACTTAAACGTGTCTTCGTGTTTTCTCGTCAAATTAACTTACATAATAAAACTTCACACGAAGCCCGAAAAACGATCCTCGTGGGAGAAAAACATGTCCTCTTCACGAGGACAAAAAAGAGAGAAACGATTAAAGTGACCCGTCCGTTCTTTCAGGGCGACGGACAAGTCATCTCTGAAGGACTTTATTGGGCCGTAATATTTTTAACGATTCTGCGATGATCCTGCTGAAAGGACACAGTCGTGATTTCAGCACTTCGAGGCGTTTTTATAATCGTTAACGACCCGATGACAAAGCGTACGGCACAAAGTCGTTGTAGAACGATACCGATACGATTTTGCTCAGAAAACGAGTTTTTATGTAACGTTAATTTTTTTCTCAATGGTTACATGAAAAATTTGTTATTTACTCAAAAAATGTGAAATAAATTTTTTTTTATTAAGAATGCAGTGAAATAAACACGAACCACACGAAAATTGCATGCGCAACCCCATATGTTGCTGCATCCATAAAACGTTTTGCGTGGGTTATAAAAAAAATTGAATTCTTTTCCGTCGGAATAAATTCCATATTCAACGTACTCCGGAAAAAAACGGAACGGATGATATGCTGTTAAAGTTGAACTACTGGCAGGCACGAAACCGGAAAACTGTTCAGTGACTTTACCACGATAGAAAAGAGGGTTTTTCACCATTAGCTCAAATTAGTAGTATGACCGCAACGAAAGAGATGCTGCTTCTTATTTTAAGATGTCTGATAATTATTTTTCGGTCATTTTGTGAAGTTCCAGACTATGAATGAAACATCTCGATTGCAACACAAAAAAAAATAAGTATAGTTTTCACAACGCAAAATTAAAATTTTTCCACATCGACCGAGCTAAATGAATTATTCAAATTATGAAAAGCCCGAAAGCCGCACCGCGCGCGCAAAAAGCTCCGTAATTGCATTTATTTGTACCCAGGAACGGGGGACGTTTTTCCGCGGCGCGATCAAAAGCCTGAAAGGAATAGGAAACGGGAACGGGAACGAGAGACGACTCTGGATGGAAATAAAGACAAAATGCCCTTCCTGCCAAGCACCTGAAGCGGGTCGGGGTGAGGGCAGGTGGGTACTTCTCGCCTTCTTCCCGCAACCTGCTCCGAAGCTCAAAGGCCGAACGCGAAATTTATAGAAAAACTTTCTTAGTTATGCGCCGGGAAAAATATATATCGCAGGTAAGGCCGCGTGCGCGAGGTCCCCCGGGAAAGCTGGGAAAACTCGCCGGAAAAGCGGGGTCCCGCAGGGGCGCGATATTACCGTGGAAAAATTGAAGTTTTTATGCGCGCGCGAATCCGTCGTAAAACTCTTCGCGTGAACTGAACCCATACTCTCTCTCTCTGGGTTGTCTTTATCTTATTTTTCTTCGCCGAATTCGGGGAATCAACCCTTTCGTGTCGTAAATAAAAATATGTCTGACTTTTTTGTACGTGAGAAGATCGCGTTTTTATGCGTGTCTCTATAGCAGTTTGTTTCAATTATAGTATAATCGTTGTTTTTTCGAAATGTTGAAATAAAAAAATTTCATATTTTTAAATCCAAAATTTTTTACTATGAAAATATATTTAGCTTTTATTTTTCAATTTTCATTAAAAAAATCTTTTGTGTCCATTTCACTAAACATAAAGCTTATCTATTGAAATGTTTTTTTTCCAAAAGAAATATGATTAAAAGTAAGATAGGGTATATGAATCTATTTCAATCAATAATCCGATGACAATACCCCACTTGGCCACTTCCGCGTACGCAAAACTCTCTCGAGAAAATCCCCTTTTTCCCTATAAAAGAAAAAATGGATTGGCAAAAAAATACACAAGGATAGAGAGAGGGGTTGATTGAAGGATATTGCCCAAAATACATATTCCTTTCCGAGTATGTATAATACAATATAATGGACGCCGTGTAAGTGCGTCGTCGGTTTGCTTTATAGCGGAACCCGGGATAAAAAGATATTTTATTTATGGGCGCATAATTTCTCACTATGACGGTAATAGTGCGAAGCTCTCACCTCGACAATGGCAAACTTTTTGTGAACTATTTTTTGGTATAGTTCAAATTACGCTCTCTTCCAATATATTTTTCAAAAATATGAAACACTCTCGAACTCGTCTAAAAACAATAATAAGCTTTCGTTGTAGTTTCGTAATTATTTTTTTTTTATATTTTGTGTGCAATTATACACGTAAACCGTTAGGGAAAGCTCGCTCGCAACGCACCCTTTCAAACACTGATCGTTTCGAAGCTTTTCTCATAAGCGCCAACTTTTCCCTCGCTCGCCTCAGTTAAGAGGATTATAGAAAAATATTATATAATAATGTTTTTTAAAAGCTTTTCTCCGAGAAATGTTTCCGTTTCCCCGAGCGACACATGCACCGAATACGTCGCACATAATGGAAATTTTCCAAAGACGAATTTTTCTCTTTGTTCGTCTTCTTTTGATTCTTCGCTCAGAGTTCGCGCGATGTGGCAAATTTATCACATCTATTTCACAAACCACATCAAAATAATTTTTTGTCTTTTATTAATTGTAAATTTTTATTTATACAAATATATTTATTCTTAAAAATGTATAATATTTCCACTTTTATTTATGCGATCTGTACGAACGTTTTTCATTAAATTTACCTGATTTTGATTTGTGACTTTTTCCACCATTATATCTCAAATTTCAACATTTTCGAACAAAACAGACGGAAGTTATTGTTCTCAGTAAAAATATTGAAATTCAAGAGGACACAAAGAGGGCCACGTTGCACATAATGCAGCATCATCAGGAGCGTTTTCCATACGTCAACCGAACAGATATGAAAGCGGAAAAATAAAGGAGACACGTCAGACGGTAATTTTTGTCGACACACACGCCGGGATATCATTTCTCATCTTTTGTGTGAAACGCGCGTATGCATGAAATGGCTGTTCGCCATAATAAAACTGGAAAAAGGACTTGCCGCTTGTACGACGAAATTGGACGCGATCGTGCATCGTTGATTCATCGAATTTGCTCCGTTTGAAAATTCAATTTTTACATGTAACTGTCATATTTGAATCAAGATGATTCTTGGGGCAATAAACAACTTGTGTTTTTGCAATGGGGTTGCTTTCAATTCTTTTATGGAACCCTAGAACCTTTCACAGCGTCGGTTTTGACCACAATGCAACTCGGATGAATGAGAATGAACACAATGGTTGCTCAGATGCTTGTTTCGCGTTCAAAAACGCTTAAGACCGCAAACATTCGTAGAATAGACGTCTTGTTCGCGTTTCAAGGGAGTTTTCAGCTTTATGTTTTTTTTCAGTTTTCCATAATTTTATGGGTACTTCTTACGGGTACCCATTTTTTCGCTTGTCGTCCTGTTGCATCTGCTGTAAAATTCTTCATTATGCTTGGGCGAAGCCGTCAACGTTGTATGCACTTCATCCGGCTCTTCTTTGTTTCATCGGAAAAGAAATTGAATAATGCAAATGTAATACATTTCAAACGATTCTCTTAGAGAAGCCACTCTAAAATTTCACCAGCTAAAGCAGATGTTTTGAACTATCGATGCACTATAAAAATTTGAATGATTATTAGATACAACGTGCGAAAATTTGAACATTTTTTAGGTCAAATTTTAAATAAATTTATTTCATATATATATTCAATATATCGTATAAAAAACTTATTTATAAAAATTGTCTTATGTGCAATACGTGTTCAATAATGTTTGTGTGATTTTAAATCGAGGTTTTTTTTAGACAAACATTGTTTTAAAATTGAAATAGTGCATTGAACAGTTGGTGACAACTGGGGCAGGATGTGATCCTGAGGCTATCCACCCTGGAAGGCTATAAAAGAAATTGTATCCATTTGTCGGAGCATTTGCATGTGATGGGTGAGTCGCTCCCGGCTGTTAGCACGTCTCTTTCCATATTGTTTTTCCACTAGTCGTGTATTAACAATCCGAAAAACCCCCGATTTTACTTATAAATTCATTTTCTTTTTACTAAAAATAAAAATGAATAAACTCCATCTTACTTTAATAAAGTCCATCATCAAATATAATTGTTTTTTAAAATTCATATTTCATTATTAATATCATGACCTTAAAAAGGTTCGTGCTCTTGCGATTTCCCGCATAGCCAACATAATTAAATCGAAATATTTTTTCGCTCCGATTAAAAAATTAGCCTTTTAATAACGTTAAAAAGAATTTTTTCGTCGAAGAATTTTGAAAAGTTTTCTGATAAATCCCACCCTGTTTTTCCTCCTTGTTCCTTTTAATCTCTCTCAAGGAAGCAAGTCTATGAAGTGCAAAAAAAATGCTGAGTTGTTCAATCCCTCCCCGCTCTCTCTCTTTTTGAATAAAATAGTGACTATCGATAAAAATGAAGCTCTGCCGAATCGCTTAAAAAAGCTTCCAACATTATCCGCGTGGCAATAGAAAAAAACATGAACCTGTGTTAACGGGGAAAATGCAAAAACGGACTGGGGAGCAGGCCAGACGTTAAGTGAAAAACATAGTACCTTCATGTACTTGAATAGAATAATCCGGATTTACTTCCGTTACTTTATACTTTGAAGAGTTCGAAGAATTCGATTTTTTATTTATTTCTTTCGGAAAAAACGTCTACAAAACAACATTTCATGATTTACAAAAAGGCTTAAATCTGAACGAGAAAGGGTTAATAAATTCATCGATTTAATTAGTGCTTAATTGGAAACTCTACAGACACATTTAGAATTCTCTCACGACTAAAAAAACAAACTCGAATATATTTCAGCAAATTGAACGAAGTGTATTAAACAACTGAATTGTTATTTTATTTATATTGCAAACCGAATTTTAATTCGATTTAAAATGAATTAGCACTTCATGAAATAGAGTTTGCACGGATTTTATAAATAAAAATAGAGGAATTCATAGAACCAATATAGTTAGGCGTAGCGTTTGGGTTCACGGAACGTGACACGGTAGCCTTTTTGTGTCGTTCGGGTAAAACCACTCATCGGAACGAATTGCTATCCTGTGCTTTAATACCCACAACCTGTGTACACATATATGCTCAAAATTTCATTTTTTGCGGTTACGAAATCGTTGAAATCCTCGCCGATCACGTTTTCAAGCGTTCGGCTCACAGTGTGCTTTTCGCGAAGCTTATTGCATGAGCATTGACTATTTTTTCATTCAAAATCAAAAAATTCAAATTGAACATTTGTTTTATCAAAAATTCCTTTATTCATCTATATAAAAATGAAACATAATATTTAAATTTTAAATTCCATCATTTAATCGTTCCATCTTCAACGAAAAATATCTATTATGTTACAGTTCTATTTGAATGAGTAATTTTTTTTTTGTAGTTCAAATTATAATTAATAGTTAATTTGAATATTATAAGTGCCGATCACTGAAATTACAAGAAAACCACTGCCTGAAAAGCTCACCGTAGGCGTGTTATACACATCTATAGGAGTTTTCCGGGAAAACGTGGCGGCACCGACCCCGCAAACAATAATAGCTCAGTCTTTATTGTTAGCATCTGCGCTTTATAAAATAATCCTTTGTGACATTATTGTGGCAAGCGGAACGTTAATTAATTTTATAAGTTTAATATCCCAGGCCCCGCGCTGAAAACGGCCCTCCATCCGCGTTCGTTCGGTTTTCCGTCTGCTTCGGGCAGAACGCGTGCACAAATTGAAGAAAGGAAGAAAATAAATCAGAGTAAGACTTTCACTTGCACCTGACTCCACTTTCGAGCATAAATCTCGAAGCTTGTTTAAACTTTCCAACATGAGGATTTAATATATAACGGAAGCCGTGAGTGTGTTAGTGTATCGCGCTTTTAAACGCGACGTGTCCTCCGCCAACTATGTACTGTAATTTGGGGTGACCATATTTTATGGTAAAAAATACGGTACACATAATTTTGAATAATTTATATATCATTTAATGTCTTATCCTTTCATCGAAATATTTTTATGTGAAAATCACAGGTGAAGTAGTATTTTCACATTTCGCATGGTCACAGTAACTTTAGTGTGCTAGTGTACCAATATGGGACGGTAGGGTTTCCGGTCGATTCCGACCAAAACTACGGACATAATTTATGCATTACTTTATAAACACGTATACATTTTACGTAAAAGTGTTACGTATATTACGTTCGGCTTAGGTTTAGACGGTAGCAGTTTTGTTTCGGCTCCGATCCCGTCCTTTTCCCGGTTATCCGAACGATTTATAGCTTTTCCAACTTGTATTTAAATTTAATACGAATCCTTGCATTATTCGAAATAATTAACATTAAATTAGCGTTTTAAAATATATTTTTATTTTTAAATAAACGTTTAACGTAGTTTTTATTTATTTTTCAAGAACGCGTCGTGAAACTTTTGTATTTGACATTGTTTATCAAAAGAATCATAATATTTTTATCTTTGTCGAAATATGGCCGAATTCGCAACTTAGTACTCTTTCGAGCATATGCTAATAAATACTCTTACTCGTCGAGCTTTCTATGAGAAACATGTGCTTCGCCGGCAACAGGTTGGAAATCTTCGCCTAATAGTATTATCAATTTCTTATGAACACGTGCGCCCTCACGCACGTGTACACACGCTTACGTACGCGTTCGTCATTCGTTACATTCGTTTATTTCACGCACGGATCGCTTCATCGAATTATCATCAAACGCAACAAATCGAAGCCCGCAACACAAAAACCGACACGCACCTCCGACTTCGTAACGAACGCGAAATTTTCAAAACGGCACACACCCGCAATTATAATACATCAAAAACACCGTATCCTTCGACACGTCCACAATCACACACATGCGCTGTGCAAAACGAGCACGATCCGAAAGTTACCACCGGACGATAGTTAACAAAACGCGAACGGCAACCGCACACGGCCATCCGGCCGCCGTTCTAAACAACAAAGTTAACGGAACGAGTTTACCGCCATCGGATATCGCAATAACTGAGTTTTCGTCGCTTCGGCGCGATAATGCGATACGCCGCCAACATCGGATCCCTTTACGCTTACACCTCGTGTTCCGTTGTACGTCTACTCGGTCGGGAGTGTCGTATCGATGCTCGCAATCTTGTGTGGGTTGTTGATAATGCCGTCGTTTAATATTAATGGCGGTTGTTTGCTTTTGAATGGGTGGGTCTTGAATTTTTGGAAAAAGATGGAGAGGAAAATGGGTTTGTGTTGGACAATATTAGAATTTGTATATATAACACAGTTCAAAAGTAAACTTTTGTTTGTTTACACCCATACTAGTTTGGGTTTACCGAAAATATCGATTTTACTTTGAATGTCAAATGTAAAATTTTACCTACACATAATTGCGTCTAAACTAAAAAGAGAAAACATAAGCATCAAGCTTGGGTTAGGTTGGGTTAGCATTTTAGCTTAAGTTGTAAAAACGTGTTCAAAACAAACTCTCGAGGTTCACTCAGACACTACGCGTATTTCTCGACCATTAGTTGAGATACCAATTTCCACCTTACTGATATTTAGCATAAGAGCGTTATCTGAGTGCAAACAACTAAAATTGTCGTACCACCCGAACAATTGGACTGGAGCATTTAGAAGGTGAATAAACAGACTAGTTTATTAAATGAAGTGGACACTCAAACTGTAACATATATAACAATGAAATCATAAGTACAGCTTTTCCAATTGAGTTTTGTTGATGATTTTTTTAATTATATACACTAATATAATTTTTATATCTGTTACGCAAGATTTTTATAATCGATTTTTTCATGAAAAACGCGAAAATTTTTGAGTTTTATGTGAAATTTAATATCACCTATTAAATATGTGTTATGATAGTTGACATGTCTTAGTATATATTATACATATGGAAAGCTGTGAAAAACTTGTATTGATGACACCAGAGTGTCGCAATGTGGTTAAAAAGGGTGTTAAGGACCACAAACGCAAAGTTTAAATTTATTGGTCATAAAAGAGCTTATTCTTTAGGAAGTCGAGAAGGTGTTAGTTTAAAAAATCATTTTGATACGGATATCAAATGTTGTTTAAATTTTACCGGAAAAAAAGCAATATTTTTCGTTTTTTTCCATAGAAAATGCGATTATATAAATGTAGCGTAACGTATTTAAGAAAATTTTATTTAATAATCTTGAATTTAAAAGTCAAAAAGTTCATTGATAACTGATAAGTTACACAATTAAATTTTTTATATAATCATTAATCATCATCATACGTAAAATCTATTGAAGAATAATTATTTTCCAATATCATCAAAAGTTCTAACAATTTTCAAACTTTTAAAAAATACAACAGCGAAATAATCAAAATTTTACTTTAAAAAATTATTTTTATTTATTCACTCAAATCATAGCTTAACTTAGACTGAAACATCAATACCAAACGAGAATAATTCACAAATAATTTTCGAAATTAACAGATCCCACTGATGAATATTGTAACGTTCAACTCGGCACACCCCTCGCGCACAGTTGCGAAACGCAAACCGCATTATTTCTACCGGAAGGACACGTTCGGGCTCGAGAGTTTCGGCCGGAAAGCGGAAAACCTCGAAATTCGACCGATAGGCCGGAAACGCAGGGGGTCCACTTTTATTACAATATCTCGTAATGTTGCCGGCACTGCGGCGCTGAGCGGTTTGATATTTGCGTGTCCCGGATTCCCGTCCCGGGATTTCCCGGCTCGAGTTTGATAAAGCGCTTCCGGTTCGGCGGCGATAGCGCTTTAATAACCGGCCGGGTACTTCCGGTTCGTCGCGTGTTTGCGGTCGAATTCAAAAATTGTTCGAATTTTTGGCGCGATAATCGGCGCGCGTTCCGTTTTTGCACCGCGTGCGTTTTCGACGATGCAATTGAACTGGGTTTCAACCGCGGTAATGGAATCGGGCTTAATTCATTTTCGCAATGTTATATTTGTGTATTTAAATTTTTTTTTTTGGAATAAGGGAAAATTGAAACTTTTCAATGTGAAAATTTAACAATATTACGTCGTTAAAAAATTGAGATGTTCCTTTAGTCAACCAGTCGTTAAAATGCGAACTCTTCTGGAAAATGTTTCGAAAACTTGTTTATATCTTATTTAAATTTCTTAGAATTTAATTTCAAGGTTTTGGAAATAAGTGGCACGCAAACTTTTTCATAAAATTCGTCGTGAAATCTTATTAAAAATTTCGTAAATTGCTAAAAATTCACGGAGAATAATCGTTGTCGGAAAGTCGTCGTTTTATGTACTCTTTCATTTAGTAATTGGCGAATTGAAAGTCAAAGTGGTGTGAGTTTTATTTTGATCCTTTTGAATAATACAAAATAATTATAATTAGAATAAATTTCAAGATATATAATATTTTATGAAATTTAACTCGAGAATTTCATTTTATTTTTAATGAAAGATTCTCACAGGAATAAGAGTCTTATTAAATTTATGATTTGAATAGACAAGTACCTATCTAAAGATTTGCACAGAGCTTTTACATAAACAAGATTTTTAATGATGAGCTTAACTAGCATCTAAAAACTATTTTTAATTAATGGCTTTCATCGTTTGAAATATTAATTCCACTTTTATCAACATAAAAAAAATCATACATATTTTATATCTTATGTGGAATATAATATGTGTACGAATTTTTAAATTAAAAAGAGGAAACTCGGTTCGCGGATTCGTACCGAAATTAGCACGGCACCGCACATAAATCTCGAAGCTTTCGTCACAGCTTTCGACAAATGCTCGAGGCGCGCGTGAGACAATGCCGCAAATCTCGCGCGCTTTCTCAACAACGACCTACTCCCGTAATTGTCCGCATCGGCACGAATCTCGGCACACGCGAGATAAAAATAAAATAAAATAAAACACAGACGAAAGCCTAAACGAGACGGGCGTCAGAATGAATATAAAGAAATAAAAAATAAAAAAAAAGTCGGCGAGGAAAAGGAGAAAGATGTGCGGATATTTCCGATTGCTCAGCGGCGGCGTAAAATTGAAAAGTCTTTTGCAGACGCGGCCGCCCCCCAATCTGATTACGTATGAAACGCGGGCCGTTCGCTCGTCAACCGTACGAGGAAATGGATTTTTTTCATGTGACAGCACATATCAAAACGATTTCTTTGCATTGCGAAATCGTCGGCCGGCACGCACGTCCGACTCGGCTAATAGAATGCGCGAAAATTTGCGGGAAGATGGAGCCTCCGCGTAGGCAAAATTAGGTATTGATGACGGTAAAGAGTCGAGTTGTACATTTGTTTGATGAAGCGAAAGAAAAATGAGCGATGGTTGTGCGGATTAAGTCATATAAATGTTCGATGTGTTTCGATATTGGAAAGCTACGTGTCCGCCGTACAAATATCCATGAATACCGTTCACGTGAAGGCGTAATTGTTACTTACGTCAGCGCGTAATAAAGGGGTGTATTTGTAATTTGAAAACATGATTGATTACCTAGGCTTTACGTGTAAAGCACACGCCTCCGCATAACGGAGCTTAAATTTTACACGTGACGGTTTCGAAATTTAAAATTAGCCAGATTAATTCGGAAATTTCCGTTATCAATATTGTTCCTCGATATTTTTTTTTATTGTCGCTCCGATATAAACACACCTGCCGTGTTAGATTATTATGGTTCACGCATTTTGTACGCGTAAATATTAAATGAGATTTTCGTTCGGTCGGAACATACTAGGGGCTGATGGAGATCGGCTAAAGGTATGAGGATGGACGAGGGGCAGGACATAATGGTGGGGGGAGGTGAAAGGGTACATGAATAAAATAACTCCATCGCGGGCAAAGTGTTAAAATTACATTATAACACATTGCGAATTCATAGAGCGGAAAACCCATTAATTTACAGATAAAACTCATCTATTTTTGCGAAAGCTTGTTTAATTGCTGAAACCGGGACACGGGCAACCCTCACTCATTCGATTTCTGTCCTCTGCAAATTTAATTTGCGACGCACGCCGACCAAATACAATACACGCTGTGCGTTATCGTATAAAATAATACACCTGTATTATGTGCTTAAGATATAAATATAAATTTAATTTCGACATTCTTCGCCGCATGCCGGTGCAGAACGCTTATGTGAAATTTTACGAAATTCGTAATGCGAGCGTAAAAAATTTATGGGATTAAAACGTAAAGCTTGGCATATTTTGTTTTTTTTTTTACATTCATTACTAAGCTTTGAAAATACGTTTAATTTCCATAATTTTTTAAAATTATGTTCATAATTTCTTTTTTATAATATTATAATATAAATTTCAATTTATTGAAAAATGTTATTTCATAAAATTTGATTACAAAATTTTCAACATGGTTCACAAAAATATTGAATTCGATTCATCTTTTGATGAACGAATTCAAAGCTGATTACATATTTGATTAATCTTTTTCAATATTAATAATTATAAACCTATTCAATACGATGAATTTTTGAATCAATCAAAACGATTATATTTACTACTTTTCATTAATTAAATTTTACATTGAATACAAAATTAAACCTATTATACAAAAAAAGAAATACATATCCAAAAAACCAGAATAAAATTAAAACACCAGCCGAGATTTCTAATAACACTTCCTCTCCCCCCTCCCTACCTTCCCTCCCTATTATCGATAAACACACGACAACGACTCGCCCTTTTTTTCGCCGATTTTAAGCCAGATCCATTTAATCAACTAAGTGGAGGGTCCCAGTTCGAAACCGTCCAAGATCGGGCGGAGGACGGGTAGTCGAAAAGGTGTCCGTTTGTCGGCGCCATTACACGGATATCGACAAGTTTTTCCTTTCACCACCCCCCCATATGCGCGTTTTCCACCCTCGGCTTACTGATTGCAACATTACACTTAACAATATTAACACGTTTCTGTTCCGGCTATGGTCTGGTGGCCCTCCAGCAGTTCTCGGAACGGCCTCCCCCTTGTTAATCTCGCTGATTCATTCCCGGGTGTGGAGATTTGATCTGCTGATTCCATTTGCGCCGATTCCGATTTCGCGTACGTTTGCTTTATTGACCGTGGTTAGGTATGAGGCAAAAATGCGCAATGTGAGTGTGATATACAAAAGAACTTCCGACGACGTTCGAAAGATGGTCGTTCTTGTTGGTTAGGATTTGTGTTTTTGAATAAATGTCGTTAAAAAATTAATTTAAGATTTCAAATAAAATTTTATGCGAAAAAATATCAAATATTAACAATAAAAATTGATACAAACTAACAAATGTTAAGAATATATTTCTATTTTTTCAAGTCAGTCATTTTTACTATTAGAATATGAAGAAAATTATTTCAATTTTTAACATTCTTATACATTGTAAAAAGTTGTTTCATTCATTCATCACATTTCGGTACGTATCTTCATCAGAAATCGAAAGTCGTCCGCTAATGACGCAATTAACGCAAATGTTCCTCATCACTTCAAAGACGAAATAACATGTAACAAAGCATAACAAGTTCCGTTCATCAAATAACGAGTTCTCGGAAATTCGCCAAAAATTCAGCATATACAAAACAAATAAAAAATATAGTATATCATATATTGTGAACAAATAAACACTATTACGAGAAAATCTTCCGAATTGGAAGTGGAGAATGTAGACGGCGAAAGTAAAAATAAATAATACGATTTTACGTTTCTGCGAAAAATACGTCGTCGAAATTAACGCTTCAGCAACGGCAAACGTATTAAAATTTTATTACACGCGTATATAGAGAAAGTCGTATTTCGAGTTTTCAAAGTAGACTTTCAAGAATTCGCTCTCATATATATATTTCAACTCAAAGGGGAATGATGATGAAGATGATTATAATTGAATCGCAGTAAATTAGTGACGAGCCGTTTGACACGATTTTTAGCGAGAACTTTTTGAGCGTATATCTCATGTGAAAAAAAATCATTTTCAATTTATATTCGATTAAAAAAGTAATTATTTAAATTTGAATTATTTATTTTTTTAATCAAAACTTTATAATATAGTACAAATTTGTCGAAGTATCAACTAAACATGAATACCCTGAAAACATGGTAAATGCGACACAACTCCGTTCACAAGCAAACATCATCGGAAACTCACAACCCCAAATTAATTATTCGAATCGACGTTTCGGCAAAATTTTAATTAATAAACGAACCGACGAAATTCGCGCGACAAACTTTAATCGCGTATCATATTCGGAAAACGGGAGCCGCTCGCCGTGACTAATGGCCGCCAACGTGCGGCTAATGGCCGCGGTGTTTAATGAACTAATGGTGGCTCGCTGGCTGCAACAACCCTAATCAATATTTACTTTATACTTAATGCGGAAGCTTTATTGATATTGCCCCGAAACTGAAGTTAAGCTCTAAGCCGCCGCCGTCGATTTACGTCCACGCGTTAAATTTACACGAACGCACTGCGCCCGGCTGTATATTACATTATACATAATGTGTTTTCGTGGATTACATTGTTGTTTGTAATAAAATAATAAAGCAGTTCGCGGTTCGAAGGTTTAGTGTTGTGTTGTTGCGGGGGTGGGCGGTTACGAGTTCGAATGTTGCGAATGCGATATTGTTGATGGTGTGGAAACGAGCGTAAAAAATACTTATAAGAGTAGTTTACTATGTAAATTTTCAGTATGAAACAAACATAAATATTGAAAAATTTTAATCTAATTTTAAAACATTTTTTTTTGTATATAACGTACTTTTTTTTTCTTGGAAGGGTCAAAATTTTCTAAAAGGGGTTCCTTTTATATTCTTGATTGAATCTTTGGCTGTATTCAATGTATTGAAACTATGGGAATGAAATGAAAATAATATAATAAAGACCTATGGTCTTTGAAGCTCTTGTCTGGCCGAATTTTCGATTACATCCAGCCCTCGTGGGTGTGAATTCGCAAAATGACCGTTTTCCTTGGCGTTCGCAGACGGTGAAATTTTCTCGCAGCGTAGGGAAATTCGCGCAGGGTAAAATTTTCAGCGACAAAGTGTTCCCATGGACGAACTCGGTTTGGTCGTTTTCTCATTCGGCAACTGCGGATGGATTTTTATACCAACTTCGCGCCAACTTTGATTAAACTTTTCCATTTTCAACTAAAGTTACATACACTTTGGCCCCGCCGTAGAGCGCGTCTAACGTGGAAAAAAAAGCGCTATAATAATAAAAACGCGACAACTGTTATATTCGTATTGCTCACACACGCCACATCTTTTATGTGCATCATATTTTCAGCGGTTTTAACTCAACTCAACATATTTTATTTAAAATGATGTCTTTTTCGGTTGCGTGTTTGTTTTATTCTTTACATAAATTTTGAATTCGACGGGTATCATTTTAGGCAAACAAAGGGTCGAATGTTCGTGTAATGTATAAAACTATGAATGTACGTGTAAATATAAAATATATACGGAACCGAATGTCAAAGAAAAATACCACAGTTGGATTTCCCATCACGTTTGCTTTCCACTTTTTCCCCCGTCAAAGTGTCTACTTTAGATATTACCTGTGCGAGGTTAACCTACCCTAAGTTTCATCTTTTCCCCATGTACTGACGGTGTCGAAGGGAATTTTTCTATTATTGATTTTTAGTTGGGTAGGCTTAAAATAATATTATATTTTATATTGATAAATTCGCTACAAATATTTTATATTGTAAACTAATAATAGATTTTCTCAAAAATAAATATCCATATATAATATTTTTGGTATATTCAAGCAGAACGAATATTTTCTGAGTCAAAAAAATTATATCTAAAGCTATTATCTTCAATACATGCACGATACAATAACGACTCGTATGTTTGACAGAGTTTTGTGCCGAATAAAAAAATATTCATAAAACGAAAAAAATCTCGATTTCAAGCGCTTGCACGTCTCCAAAATAAATACAAAATCGTTCGTGATTGCGTTGTGAAATTCGTGAAATTTTCCGAAACTTTTCCGAACGAAACTCCGCAACAGAAATACTAAGTAGACGAGCCCCGACGGACACCACCCCCCTCTTGCCACCCGCTCGGTCAGACTCTCGGCTTTGAACCGTGAAAACTTTTCTTTCACCGGACAAAATTTAAAACGAATCGCCGACCAACCATCAGCCACCCCCTGGTGATAATGGTCAAAGCACTTAATCGACTTTCCAATAGCCCCGGGCCCGAAATCTGTCCTGTCTCCACATCAAACAATCCGCCACTGTGTCCATCGTCATCACGGTGGTGTTTGTTGTAAGGTGGGACGAGGTCGAAGGCCCAAAAAACCAAACAACGCTTGATAGCCTCCCTCAGGTCCTATCGTCGATTTTAAATTGTTGTCGAATTCTGAAGAAAAGTTTTTTTCTGGCATGTTTGAAAGGTAGCGTCCCCTCGTTCGTGCTTTTGCCTGTTAACTTTTAATCGGTGTATAATTTTCGTCGCTTGCTAATAAAAGGTTTTCCGATAATTTTTTCCGATAAAATGGCTTTATTTTCGTTTTTATTGAATGCCAATTGATAAATTCATTTGATAAAAATATAATAAAGATTTATCGCTGTTTTTATTATGATTCATAAAGCTATATCTAACACGGCGATAGCTGCATAATTACAACATAAAAGTTCACGATCGCTTTCATTGCATCGGATCATACGTTGATTATTTTTTATCACGCTAAAATTATCTCACTTATTTTTACATTTCATTGTTATGCATCACGAACCGAATCATAACAGTTAACATTTTCATTTATTACTCCAACGGAAATACAAGCCCAGAACATACACAAATTTTTCGAATCAATTTTACTATCCGTAACGACCTCATTAACCCTCGGACAGAAACAACACGAAACCCCACCCCACCCTCTCCATCCAAACGAGCAAACAAAAATCACCGCCCGCCGAAAACGCAATCATAAAACTTCGCCCGGTCAAAAATTCCAATTATATCTTCGCTGTGGCCCCACGCGCGCACAATTCCGGCCATAGCCGCGGTATTTAGAAAGGCCCTCGTGTCGCGGGCACATTTATTTCCCGGGCAGCTGACCCGAACCCTCTTCATCGGCGCGTTCATAAATGTCATTACGTCCTTTCGGACAAAAGTTCACCTCTCGGTGTTGTTGTTTGGCGCGCAGAAACTCGAACGAGACCGCCGCGTGACGGGAATGCTCTCGACGACTCGTAGTGTTACATTATAAATTTAATAAATCGGATGTGTTTAGAAAGGGTTACTTCTGAGTTATTATAGTGTTCGGTTGGTTGTAGTTGGGGGTTGGTGTTTTTTGTGTGCGTGGGGAAGTTAAATAAAATCTGCTTTCGAGTTTTGTGATACAATTCATTAATAAAATGATGTGTGCATTTTGCACGAGTATTAAAACGTTTGCGTTAGAACAGGGCGAAATAGCAACCGCACGAATATTATTCAAAACTTTCATAATAAAATCGATTCGCATTAATCCGAATTCAAACAAAATCAAAATTGATAAAATGGACTTTATTGTAAAAATGTAGTTGATAATGTTGCCGCCTATCTGTCATTTTAATGCACAAACTATTCATTCTATTGCACGTTTCATATTTTTTTAATGGTCAATTTATACTGCACAATTTTTTGTTGTTGTACACTTTGAATAAAATAAATCGCACCGTTTTCATTTCTAGAATAAAAAAAATACTTTTAAATAATTCATATGTAATACAATTTAATTTCTTTAATTTTATTTTATTCTGTAAGATTTTTATAAAAATCTAGAAAAAATTTGGAAATATATTTATTTTATTTTTGTACCTGAGTAAGAACGTGGGGGAGCATTTTCAAAACCCTTCACTCTGTCACGACGGAAATCTCCCATTGTCCAAAGCGAGCGTCTCTCGACCACGAAAAATGTAAATGATACCCAAGCACGAAGGAGGTCCTTCTGCGGACGCTCTTTTGAAGCCACGTGGTGACATTCTCACGGACTTACACAATCAACGACCTCCCTTCCGTCCATCCGTCCTTTTTTCCTACCTCTGTTGACAAATTTCACCCTCGAAGCGGATCGTAGGACACTTCCTATCCCTCCACGTCAAAAAAAAGGTAAAGTGCTTACCTTAATCAAACATCTAGTGGGCGTCGGCCAGATGGCGTCAGTTTAAATTTCACAACGTCCATCGTTTTCAATCGTCTCTTTTGACGTTACTGGATCCGAATTTAATTAAGTTTCTCTTTAATTTGATGCTTTTTTCTAGAGCGAAAAAAGGTAGAGTCATCTCTGTCTATCTTTTCGACGTCCCCTTAAGAATCGTGACAGCTTTTGACGATTCGAATTCATCTGATACGATATAATAATGCTCGGGTGTCTCGTTAAGGTCGTAGAAATGGGTATATATATATACATTTCTACGACCTACGAGCTTTGGCCTATTGCCGCTCTCGGTTCGAAAATTTTCGCTATTTTCGCATTATTTCGTTGTCGTTTCTCAGTGCGGAAGAATCGTTACGGGAAGTTGAGCTCCGTGTTCGTTATCTCTTGTTATTTGCGGCTGCAACTGCACCGGAACTCGGACCACCGAGGGATGCAAAAAGTTAGAGGAGGTTTCTGTGTGACTGCACCCTCCCCAAGAAAAAGCTAATTTGGACGGGTAATTTACGACGAATCTGCGATGAAAAGGGACAACTGAGTCTGGAACTTTATCAAAGAGTATTTCTTTTTTTTTTTAATAAATATGTACACAGTAGTAAAATATATTTAACAACAATATAACAATTATGATTGTGTTCGTACATAAATAAATATAAACACATTTATATTTTACATATAAATTATTCAATTTCTTCAAAGTGTTATGATGTAACATGATCCATAATTATTAATTCTCGTTATTCATTGCATTTATAAATTTATCTTCAGAGTGTATCAATATATAACTTTTCATATTTTTTCTATTCAAATAGAACGCAATTTTGAACAGTTTTAGCCATACTGTATTTATCAAATATTTATCCACATGCTTCCCCCATACGCCTAATATGAGTAAACAAATTTTCCTCTCTTTATTTACCCGTATCAAATATATAAAGATATTAAAACTTATATCTCGGGGCAGCGTTATTTTTTTATTATATTATTTTGAATTGTTTTAAAACTAATAATACTTGATTCATCTCACGTTTTATTTAAGTTCATGTCTGTCAGATGTATTTGAAATCAAATAGATGACAACTTTCAGCTTATGGAATATTATATTAAATATACAGAACTTACGTATATTCGTATATATGTACAATATTTTATAAGCTAGTACCGGTTATTGTGCCAAACAATATCGTACGGGATTTATATTCGACTTTTTTGTACCTACTGGGTTTACTTTACATTTTATTATACACCAAGAAAAACATTCTTCTTTCTCAGCAAGAAAATGCAATGCTGCAATATTAAAATGTGCAGGTTGCATCACGAAGGAAGGAAGTAGCCTCTTATTTACATACTGTATATTTTACATTAGCCAAAACTGTATACGAAAAAAAAGCTTAAAAAAATCAAATGCGAATGCGTACGTTGTCTTACGCCACGTCATTTCTTTTTTACCTCAAAACCAACTATTTCTCCAGAAAGAAACCGACGCGCACTAACAGACCCCCCATACAACCATTACTGATGTACAACACCCCCATCA
>JAOXNN020000004.1:6285518-6318460 GCA_028571205.2 Hydropsyche betteni
ATCTTGAACACCATCAAGACTCAGTCCCAAAAGTTTTTCACCACCTTGCGGAAAACTAATAACGGGACACTAAAACACATTCACGACCTTTACGTCCCAAACCTTATCCCTCGTCCCCTTAACATCCTCGATGATTTTCCATATAATCCTCCCTAACACACATCCCTTTTAATTAAATTCCTTATTTTTTGCAGGTGAGCGTGTGTATGTGTACGTGCGTGCGCGCACGTATACATATGCTTGCTCTTTTGCTATTTTTCTTTTATTTATTTATTCTTATTCCAACAGATATACACAACTCACATTCCTGCCACATCGGCGTTAAGAAATTTCTTCATGTGCTTCACATGCGGTAGAAGGGCTTGCCCCAGTCACCGCTAACTAAATCAAAGGGTCAAAGGGTCTCAAAACCAACTTTTCAAAATTCACCGAAAAAATATTGTTTCATGTTCGAGCACTTGGGACCTCTTGTCATTTACAGTCAGTGATCTGGACTCGGCTCGTTTTTCTTTTTTCATGTCAATACACTAAAATAAAAAAAAGAAGAATGCGAGAGTCGTAATAGTAGCGATATTATGGTTCATTTATTATTGACCGTTCGTGTCTATTTCGCTATGAAGACAAACATATCACAGGGTTGACACACTCGGCATTACGATACCGACTACTAAATGTTTCTTAAATTTATTTTTTATCAATATAGCGCCGATATGCCATCGGTCATGTGTATCAAGTATAAGAGTACTAAAGTTTTTAATTGTTTTTACCCGATCAATTAATGGACGAGTAATTTTTTGGTTCTTTAAAAACTGTGTCTATTTTTAGAAAAATTACGAGATTTTTTTAGTTGATTCTGTATTGAATATAAAAACTTACCACCACCCTGTGCTTCTTTTATTTGGTTGACTATATAAGGGCGAGTGTCTTGCCCTCCCCATAGAAATGACTTCGCCATTGAATATAACGTAGCAGACGGCCGCTAGACTTTCTCTTCGGTCTTGTACTAAACGCTATCAATATTGCATTATTTACGGTCTCTTGATAGACAGGATATTGTATTTTCTTTCTTTTTCGTCGTCGTCTCCTTTGGATTTTTTTTTTTGCAGTCCTCCTAGTTCGCTCCCTAAACAGAACTCTTCTGTTTCTTATCGTCTATTGCGATACATTGCTCGCACTTCCAATACATCACACCGTTTTTTTATACCGCGTCTATCGGTTCATATATAATATAATATATTTACTTACATACTCCTATGTCAAATGCAGACAATAATGATGATAGATGATAGTTGGACGTATCCAAAATACTTCTTTTGAGATAACGTTAGAAAAATTTCGTTACTCGCACTAGACATATAGACAAAATGGCTATTCAATACACGATCTATCATTGCCTCACTGTACAATTATATTCACGTATATTTTTTACCGCACTTTTATCACCCTTAAATATTTTATATTACAGTTTCTATCAAATTTTCACAGAAACATTGATTTCAGAATAGAACATAATAAATTCGATACCTACCTATCAGATCGCCCTATCCCCAATTTTTTCGTGCTCTTTATACTCTCTATACCCAAATCCTTTCATATCCTAATGCAATATAGGCTTTTTTCACCCCCATAGATTTTTTACCGATGCGGTTTAGGATTCATGGTCGAGTGTGCACACCCTCATTGTAATTTCCACTCTATTTTTCAACTATGCACGATGGAAAAAATGGTTTAAGGGACGGAAGGGACCTCGTTCATGGGTGATGTCACCCTTGACCCCAGCGGTCACAGCATTGCACGACACTGAGGACGAAAACTTTTCCGGTTAGGAAAAGAGAAGTATACGTAGACCGTCGTCGAAACGGTATGCTGCCAGGATATTTGGAGTGCAAAGTCAGGCGTAATGCAAACTGCCAGGATATTGAGATGACTCACTTATTCGAGAATGTTCTACGTGGCCATCTAGGTACCGGCAGTCCCACAAAAGAGACGGGGGGGCGGTATTTGTATGACCGAGCGATATTGGATTGCGATCGCCGTGGTATGTCAAGAACGACAGACAAGATATTACTTACATATCGATTCCGAAATACTTGGGCGAACACTTGCACAAAGGTTTTCCGTCCGAAAACATTCGGATATTTGATGTTGAAAGATTTGTATGCTATTAAATTGTCGTTAACACTTTTGCAAATTAAATTTGATGTAAATACGTTTATGTGAATATTGTGTGAACGTAGTGGGAACGCGAACATTAAAGCTGCGGTGTTATAACATACAATTTCAATTGGCAACAGCTTACGACGTTCTCGCGCCGAGCTTGGCAACATCTGCAATAATTTCGAAATTAATTCACTCTGGTTGCTTGTTCGATATATGCCTCAAGTTTGTTACGTACAACTTTATCTATGAAATAAATTATTTTAAATGCGTCCCCGTTTGCAAAGTGAACTCCGCATATACTAGTAACACTATTCATGAGCTTTGTGATATTCAAAGTTTCTTGATTTGATTTTTGTATTTTTTTTTTTAATTTCTAACATTATTTTACCAAAATTAATTTGACGAAATATTAATAAAATATTTCTTCAATGAAATATCATATTATTATAGATCAAATTAATGAAATATTTTAAATAATATTTTGACTTCCTAAAATAAAAACAAAATATTTGTTGTCATACGCTTTCCGTTAATCTGTATAATTTTACAATTTTTGCTATTTTGAAAAACGTGGGTGTAGAGAAATGTGGACTTTCTCTTGCGATAACACCATAATAATTGCTTAGCAACACGAATACATTGGAATGTAGGCATTTTATGTGCTTGAAATTAATTTAACAAATCAAAAATGTACGAGAGATTTTCGTGCGAATTTTTAGTTGTTCGTTCACTCCGAGAATTCCGCGCAGACACCCGAGGGTATAAGAAAAATACAATTCGAACATAAAACGTACGTTTGAACATATTGAAATTTTACCAATCCGTTTTTTTATTTATTTATTTTCATTTTTTTTATTTTTCAAAGACACAATTTATGTATGAAGATGTTATTTTTTAAAAAATCTCTAAAAATTTAATATTATTTCAGTGAATACATGATACAATATTTTCTATAAAGCAATCCTTTGAGAGAAAATATTCGAATAATATTTTCTGGTACATTTAATGTTTTATTATTTTCACAGCCATCTTTTTCTCGTTTTCAAATAAAAAATTTATTTCGGTAAATTTTAAATTTTATAAAATAAACTGAACAAACAAACGCTGCATAATTTCTTTACACGAAACGTGCATGAAAAGCAATAACCTTACATTAGCGGCGTGAAAAATGGCCCGCTAACGAGCTACACAACGCCACTCTCGGTCCGATTTCCATGAAAATGACCCCTGTCCGACCGAGCTTTCGAAACAAGAAACGTTTTGTCTTGAACTAATTTATTCAGTTAGCCTCAGGGCTAACACTGGTCGACCGCTTTGGTTCAGCGAAAGCAAAACGGACCCAATTTCTGTGAGGTTGTTAGAACCGACGTATGCAAAACGGCATACAAAACGGCTCAACAATAGATTGCCAACGTTACTAATTGATTGTGTAAAACAGGCAGATCGGCACGAAGGAGCTAAATAAATTTCTTTAGAGGGAAAATTGAAAGTACGTGATCTTCTGCAACAACTTGTTAAAGTTTATCACTTTTATAATATCGAGTTAACACGTGCTCTAAAAATGTGCTTATTACTTTCTTTCATAGAACGAATTCGATTATTTGATGTGGTGGTTTGATATTTTTCTAGTTTGTTATGGGTGAGATATATTATATTAGTTTGGCACATCTGAACTTTAACGCATACTCGAGGGTCATTATTACGTCGTCACATCAATGTGACATCGATTAGATACGTGTTTACAGCATGTTAACAAGCGTATATCGTCGTGACAAACTTGACAGGCACTAATATGTTATCTTTCTTTACTATGTGTATAGTAAGAGAAGAATTTCTTCACCTCATTCAAAAGAATAATTTTAATCAATCAATTTTCTAAATAAATTTAATTACTACCGATTTGAAAAGGGTTTGCAATAGATTTCGTCTATGAATTTGAAGTATTTGCATCCCTAACCGACGCAGCATTAACACAACCTAACCCGAAATACTTTCGATAGGCCAACCCTAATGTTGGAATGCGTTTGTTGTTGCAATATCGCCGTTGCGCCCCGCTAAGTACCCACTTTGTCGACATTATATCTACTGTTGGGCACAGTGAACTTTCTTCGTCGAGCAAAAGTGCTCTCGTCTAGCTGGGCGATGCATTATGCGGCGCTGAACCGTTGCCAAATGGCCTAATTACGATGTTCTTAGACTACATTTGTCACTGGATGTGCTCAACACTCGCTAAGTGTCCCCTATTAAGGTTCTGAGTTACACCCAAGTTCACGCTCACGTATCCGTTGAAGAGAAAAAAAGAAGGGCAAAAAATTTACAGACCTTTAACGCCTACTTCGCTCGACACTAAAGACGGGAGTCATTTGTAACTATGGTCCATTTCAGACGTTTGTTCCAAATTATGGTGATTTTTTTTCGAGCACCGACCACTTATCAAATCAAACAAACAAATCTGCTGTTGAGCACCGAGCCGTTAAGTACGCAACGGATTTTTTCGTGGTGTTAACGATAACGAAATTTTCTTTTCGGTTACATGCGTGAATTTTTCTGACTGCTTCGATTTATTACTACACCCACCCAATAATGAATAAATCGAATTAAAAAACTGTAAAATTAATCTACAGAATTTTTTTAGTATTTTGTTCGCGAAAAAATTATATTCCATCATATTCTTTAATAACTGTTATTTTTTAGTTTTTATGAAATTATATTAAGATATTAAAATTCGACACAATTTTTTTTTTAATTTTATTAATACTATGATGAAATTCATCTGTATCGTTTGTACAAAAAAACTAACATGATTTCCACGAACAAATCCGCACACATTTCTCAACGTCGCAAGCGTGCACATGACTTCGAAGCTTGTTTAGAATTAGGCCACGACTTCAGGTATCCTGAAAAATTTTTCAGGAGAAAAATCTTAATAGAAGATATATATAGGAGGCGTTCACGTGTCACGTCGGGTCGCGATTTATCACATGCTCACGCCGGCGGCACGCGCCCCATGAATCATTCAGGCGAACCTCCACCGAGCTTTCGCGCACGCACTGTGTACTTTAAAGCTCCTTACAAGCGAGCTTTTCAAGTTCGAAGATTAACGATTCGGCCGAATAATGCGCATTAAAATCAACCCAGAGGAATCGGGATTAACTCTGATTTTTTGACTGAATCCGCTTATGCCGTTTTTCACGCTGAAAATTTCAAAAGTAACTTTTCACTCTTTGAATTTGATAAACACTGATCTGATACAACACTGTTCGATTACAAACCGACACGCATTACGCTCATACGGAAAACCATTAACATCCCATCGCCGAATCGTACAATTACCGAAACGAAACAATACCGTCAATTTTCCGAAGCAACAGCGTCATATCTGCGATACTGGCCATAGAAACGAATCGCATGTCGGGACACCCCGCGGCGCAGTGTCCCTCGGGCTTGAATTATTGTCGTTGTAGACTATTTACCGGATAAATTGCGCAATAAATAATCAAACCCAGATGTTTGGGCCGTTCGACGGCCATTATTGCGCCGCCCGCTGGCCGACCGGCCGAAAACGGACACATTGTCGACAATAGCGGCGAACACACGTATCCCTGGATGTTTTGCGAAATAAATGTACACGAAACGTTCGCAATTATATTGAAAATGTGTGGATGAGTCGGTTTAGGTTTGGGGAATAATAGGGTAAACGTATTATACTATATTAAGTAAATCCTACACCAATCCTATTGCAAATTATATAATATTTTAAAAAATATTTTTTCATCAAGTTTTCAGATACGAATACTAAAAAATCGATAGATTTCAAAAATAAAAATGTTAAGATAAAACTAATATCGCAACGATACGATTGTGTGTGGAGCCGGCTTAGTGAAACGCGCGTTCCGCAAAACCGCACGATCGGTCCATTACAACAATGGCGTCTCGTTGCAGTCATTGTTGTGAATTGATACGATGGGGTAATTTTCATTCGCTGAGTGTATATGTGTATGCAATTTTGCGCTTGTCAGCTCCGGAAGCCGAGTCTTTCTTCTGTGGGACGTGTGATTTGCATCGTGATTGTGGTCGTTCTGTGTTCGGAAACCGCTGCCGATGCAATATCGTCACGTTTTAAGTGTAGCATAGTTTGATGTGTTTTATATTTTGATATTATTATAATTGTTTGATTTGATTGTATAAATTTTGATTTAGGTAGTTTTTAATTGCTTATTTCAATAAAATATTGTACTGTTAAGAATTTTAGTATCCAAATAATACACGAAAATTGATTTTGATTACCGTTCAATCAATTATTTGGTCGAATAATACAGTATTTGATTTAATAATCGAATCAATTAAACAGCCAACTGACCACAAGATCAACTCCTGAGATCATTCCCTGTGACCGTATTTAGTAATCATCCACCGCAACAGTTCGCAATTAACGTGTGCAAACATCCCGCACGGACGATGTTTATGAATGTCTAACGAAAATCAACATAATTCGACGGACAACTTCGTCCATCCGGTTTGAATTTAACACTTCGATTAATTCCAAACTTGCGTATTTTTCCCGCTCGAAATATGAAATGTTCGGAGTGCCGAATTGACAGGTATTTTGTTCGGCATTCGGTTATTACATTTTATGTCCGAGACCCCCGGAATGTTTGCGGAAGTTTAATGCGATTTCTGTGTTCTTGTCCGGAACGCGGTATGAGGAAGTGAGACGCCGAAGGCAGTTAAATTCGCGTCGATACTGAAAATATACTTCGGAGACATTTCAATAAGCCTCAACGTTAAATTTTACGGTCGCGCCTAAGGGCCGAGTAACACGTTGTCGTGTCCCCTATACAAATTTCGCACAGGATTTATTACGGATAACTTACTCAGTGGTGGATAAATAAAAAATAGTGTGGGTTATTGGATTTTGTCTTGTTTCAGCTAGTCCATGTATATTCGTATGTAGCCTGTCTGCAGGACTGAATACCATCTGGTCCGCGTTTGTAGCTGGCATGTTTACTAGACGTACTAGGACTAGACGATACGTGCCACGTTTCGAGCAAATATTTATTCAGACGAATCTACTACGTTTCGCATTGAAAGATTGCCATTTTTGAGAATCAATGAATATCAATGCGAACCACGTTGCAGACGTATAAACGTAAATATGCGCTCAAAGGGGTCGTAAGTTTGGGAATTCTGACCGAAAATTTGAATATTGAATATTTTTTCGTTGAATTTACATTCGGATAATTTTGTAAATTATTTCGTTATGTTGATAACTCATATTTATTTTCTGTATAATTTGAAAAAAAATTTCATGAAAATTTATGGTTATTTTTATGGAACTATTATTTAAGCTGCTGAGTCGAAATATTTTTTTTACCCAGGTACTAAATTAAACATATTAATTTTATTATGAAAAATATGTTTTTCGTTTTTCATATAATTTTTTATCAAAATGAATATAATAAATATAATATAATAATATTTCACTGTGTTTTCAGTACGGATATATTCTTTTATATCTTATTTAATTTTTTTTACAAATTTGAAAAAATACACAGTAGGTACATACTCGACGACTTAAAATATATGTTCCAACAAATATTGATTAATGATTCAATAACTTAACAGCATTGACAAACACAATTAGTAAACTATGCGACAGATGTTATACATAGTTCGATAATTTGTTGTGTTCCGCCAAACATAACCATGTATTTTAAACCAACTATAATTTTCAAAACAATAATTTACAATTCAGCCAAATTTCATCAAATTTCAATCAAACCAACAAGACCATATAACCAAATATAAACTCACACACCCCACCCACGGTCGCAATAACATCACATCGAGCGTAATATGACGAAATTACAAAAGCGTTTCATAAACGTCAAAACGTGCGTACGCGTGAAATTAACGCGCGAGTGTCGTCGCACACACGTGAAAAACGAACCAAATCTTTGCCCCACGACACACACATATATGCGGTTTACAAATTTTCGTGCTTTTGTTATGTTCGCCTCGTAATATTCGGCTGCGGGCTCCTCCTAATGAAATACCGTTAAACGTCACTCAAGTTGTCGCTTAATCCGAAGACGAGTGACAGCCGCGCTCTGGTCGGGTCCGCGTATATATTGCGAGTACGCTCGGTAAGTATCGAATATTCACTTCGTCAATTTGTAGAAACAATAACGGTAACTAGAGTCGGCTCCGGTTGACAGTTGGCATCCGCTCGGGTCGGTTTGTAGAGGAGTTTGGGAGCGGTTGACGTTTTTCGGTATTGGTATTTGTTGTGGTCGTAGTAGGTTCGATGGGCGTGGGATGCGTTTTGCGAGGAACGTTGTTTGATTCTTGTTTATGTGATTTGTGATGCTGTATCAGTTTTTAATTTAATAAAGTGATAGATTTGTTTTATGATTTTATATAATAACTTCTTTTAGTTACTTTTTAATATAATCGAGTTCTTTTGGTTGTGAATATCTTTGAAACGTTTGCACAATTTCACTTGGAAACTACTTCGAAAAACTCTCACCGTTTTATTTCGCACACAAAACCGATAGACAGACATTTACGAAAACGCGCCAATTCCTCGGAACGAAACGGAACGCAAATTGTTTTCCACACACGTAAAACACACAAACACACAAAATCGAATTCGGCGTGTACATACATACGTCGTCGTCCTACGTATATGTGACTACGCCAAAACTTTACGAGCAATAAACAAAGCCTTTGTGCCATAAATCGATTTACGCCAGGCAATAACTATTTCGAGCAGTACCTACATTACGTACGAGATATACAGGAAAGGAAAGCGCCGTTGAGTTCCTCCTGGGGCCCTTCAACAACCACAAAAAGCCCTTCAGACGTCGCTTCCTGGCTCTGGGCTCGCGGGTGCAAGTCCAAGTCCCAAGTCCTCCGATCGGGAACTTTCGTGTCTAGCCACCATAACTATGGTTTTATACTACGATTGAAACTCGGATAAGATCACCATTAAGCGAATGGGTATCGGTTTGTTGTTGTTTCAATCTATAGTGTTCGATTTGTGTATTCGATAATTTCATTATTTTTCCGTGGGATATAATTATATGTTTTTATGTGCATGAAACATAAAATAATTTTATGAGTTCAAAGAACTCCGTGTATGTAGTACACATGACCTCCAAAAATATACAAAGAAAACTTACATATGTATGTGTGTCGCGTTAGTAATATTCGCTTTGGTTCATTTTGATCCTGCGCCTTTCCAATGGAGCGTGTCGCAGCCTTTCGCCAGATTTTCCAGATTTTCTCCGCGATTTTTCTTCCCGTCCAAAAGTGTAACGGAGTGAACGAAACGACGCGACGCCGAAAAAGCAAAATAAAACCCAAAGTGCGAACGAGAAAAGCAGAGAAATCCGAACGCGCGTGTAGGGGTGTGTGTAAATTTTGCGCAAATCATATCAGGCCGGCGATGTTTTGTCGTTTTCCTAACAAAATTTCATTCGTTGTGCCATTTGCAAAAGTTTACCCCTATTCCCGGGCGTAATCGCAAAAGTTACCCGAGAAGGGATCCGCTCCACTGACGGCCGAAACGCCAAATATAAACCGAACTCAAATAAAAACAGCCCACCATCCAACCCACACCACCCCCTCGGTGCTTTTTCTTCAACGCTTTTTTTTATATGTGTGTATAAAATATATACAGTTTTTTTGCCACCCGCACGGAAACTTACTTTTCTCAGCGTCTAAGAAAATAAAATATTAATTTACGCGCTCTCTCTTCTAGTGCGCAGAAATATGGTTCTGAAACCTCTAGAAACATTCTCGTGAGAAAATTATAAACGCCAACTTTTTTCGCAAAAGAAAATTTTCGATTGTCTATCTTCGGGGTCGATTGTACTGAAATAAAAACAATCTAGAGTAATTTCGACCATCAACAGCTTGTTTTCGATACGGTTCGCGTTTAAGACCGAGTAAACAATGAACGCGAATTTTCGGATATTTTGTGCAAATATTTGCTCGTACTTATTAATTGTATTAAATCTAAGTAAATAAACCAAAAAATATATTCTGCCGAAAGCACTCATCTCATCTATTTGTATGCGTATAAATTAAAAATATATATTTTTTTAATATTTGATTTTAAAAAAATATTTCAAAACAATGCACATTAAATTAATTCAATATTTATTTTTTTACAACATATAAATTTTTGTCCCATTTTCCGTCAAAGCTTGAAGCTTATGAACAATGGAAAATCCACTAGTGTCAGCGCTTCGTATAGGGATTGAGTCGAGATGAATTTATATTTATTTACAGCACAAAGAGCACTCTTGTAACAGGAAAGACCTCAATTTGTATCGACTAAGCATAAATAAAGTTGGCATCGAACATATCGATGGATATACGGTTCGTACGCAGCGTGGGCAAAACGTCATGACAGCTTGATAAACTTTGCCGTAATATCCGGTCAACTTTTCCCCGTCGAATGTAAGCCGATTCCATTAAAGTGATAAAACTACCGAGCACAGCCAGCTCGCATTCAAATGTATTTTCCGACCCCGAAAACGTGCCCGTATATATATTTTTTCATTCGGTTTCGTTTCATTTTTTGCAAACCCCGCCGGTTTAAAAATGCGATAGAAACGACAAAGCTCGAGTACGCCAAAAAGTTCTTTGTCCCCGTTCCGCGGAATTAACAATGTTTCGCTTGCGAATTTAACATCCACGTCAAGAAGAGCCAGGTCTGACGTGCATCAAAGCTTAATTAATATCGCAAGGCCCTTCTGGTTAAGACCCTTGACACTGAGGGATTATGTCATACGCGGAACTTTGGCGTCGTCCTCCACTATCGATAACGAATTATTAACAAAGCTGCGCATACTAACCGTAGTAAAGTTCCGCTCTTATCGATCATATTATGATCCAATGTTAATTACCCTGTTTTATGTATAAATTGTTCGTATTGTATAAGTATACAATGTTTCGTTTTTTTCTGAGATATATTGATAGTTTATATGAATTTTTTTTATATTCGATTGAGCTGTCGCAATATTTATTTATGATCATCAATCATCATAGCTCGAAAGCTGCATTGACGATATCAAATCTATGAACTATGAAATAAAAAAAGAATGATACGAAAATCATTGTACAATTTTGATTTATTATCGTTTTGAGTAACTACTTTTATTTTTTATTTCAAATCAATTTGATGGAAATATTACGGGTTGTTAGTTTAATTTCGATTTATACTTTCTGTTATAATCTCATTTAATTTAATTAATTATTTTCACTAATCAATTGCTTAGTATTAAAATTTTTATTTTTTATAGTTTTTTTTTTCACACGATCGATATTCGTCGATAGACCTTGAAAAACATCCATAACACCAAAGCACACACGCCATATGGAAAACACCTCACTTTGAGCCACTACCAAAACGGTGTGACCCAGCGCAGTCTAGTTTACAAACAAAGTTGGTTAGGCCGAGACGACGGCCCTGCCCGTTTGCCGTCCAAGATTTATAATGCCATTCCAACCCTCGTCTAATTCCACTTGTACGTGGAACTTTCCAACACCCACCCCAGCCGCGGTACACTCGTACATCCTTACATATGCCTGCGTGCACATGCACGCGCTCAACCATTGCAAGTGTTGGTCTGTATATTTATGAGCGCCGACCGCCACCCGTCCTGTTCCCTTCCACCTTTGCAGATATGTTAAGGGATGAACTCTGAAAAATACCTCCGAGTTTGCCGTCGATCACGCGGAATGTGCTTATTTTTTCGCGGCGCGTCGAATATCGTACGTTCGCATACTTTATGCGGGGTGCGTATATTTCGGCTAATAAGATGCACGAGAGCGTGAAATAAAATCTCGATTGAAGTATGTAGCGTGCATCGGTAATGAGTTCGGATGCTTCGATGCTTGAGAGGGTAAAGATTGTTAAAAAGGGAGTGCGAACACCGTTCGGATGTGGGGTGTTGAATAAATAATGCATGCTTCTTAAGTAGGCACATAACTTTCATCGGAAAAATCAGCCGAATAGTTATTTTTTAAACAAAATAAAAAATTCTGATTTTAAATATTCTAATAATTTAGTTTGATGTCTGACGCGTTAAACGGTTCACTTTTCTCCAACTGTCGCAGCCCCGCTTTAAACTGCCACCGGCTCAAAACTTGTGCAATAAAGTCCCATGATACTTAAAGATATGGCTCCATCGGCTCAGGATAATATTCGTTTATTTACTCAAGCAATATCCCTTAACGACTCTTCCACCTGTTTGTGCGACGCGTCTCGGCCCACCCTCAACGGCGTGCTAACGGAGGCAGGGCCGTTAACGGAACGAAACAAAAATAATATAAAAAAGCGTATACGAAAAAAATCTCGATCGATATACGAAAAAGTTAAGAATCACGACACGCTTTAGAAACTTTCGATCAAGTCCGAAAGGGATGCGAAACGGAAAGTTTTCCTATTACTCGCGTTCGCGGAATTCGCGCGTGCAATGTCGTTAGTCCCAAATGTATAAATGCGCGTTTGATCTTGCGAAATATATGTTTTATTGCTCGAAATGGCAAGACGGGGATGCGTCAGGCCATTGTGTGGAGAGTGAGACACGTTTCCAAGACAACAGGACAAAACACACACGTGTCCCCATGGGAGTTTGTGCACGGGATAAAAGCGGGATTTCGACTCTCTCTCGTTCGCGTCCCCTTCGAGCGATTTCCACGTGTGGGGGGATGAAAACAATCACCTGGAAAACTTAAAGTGTTATTCCCCTCGACGTTTTGTTTCCGACAATAAAATATCATTGACGGCGTATATAATTCCTGCTTTCGACGCCTACGATGCGCTCCATTGTGCATCTAAGCCGTTGAGCTTTCAATGCTTTTAACGTTTAATTTTCAAGAACGATCATTTTTTTTCCATTGGATTTAACAATTTTTCTTTTCATCGTTCGCTTGAGTTTATTTTTTATAATGGTGAAACTCTGATAAAATACATATCGTTTAACAAAATAATCGAACCGAGTTTAATGTATACGAACCAGTACATTTCCTTTATATTTATTGCTAGTAAATGGATGTGAAAATTTTTCAATAAATCAAAAGTATCTCTATTGAGTGTTTTTATGTTACGAAAGTTTTTCAAGTTATTTTATGATTTCCGCAAAGGAAAACATAAAAATATAAACTTTCAATAGAGTAAAGTCGGTACTTTTTCATAAAATTATATATGGTTTATTAAAAAATACATATAATTTATATGAAATTTGCAGTTGAAAAAATTCACCGCGAATATTTTTGAATCGTTTTTTTTTCGCACACACAAATAAAAACTTAATACTCTCGTACACACACGTACAAAATGAAGTTTACATCGAGACGTAATTCTATCTTGATCTGACGGAACGACGGAATTTTTAATTTAGCCCGAGCAAATTTTTCAAACGTCGCTGCAAGTCGGCTCTTTGCCGCGAAAAAAGAAGACGACCGCAAAACGGTGGCAACGCGAACAAATTAAAATATTTCTTTCGTTGCTCCTAAAAAATACAAAAGCGCAAAGAGAGCCGCGCGAAACGCTCCCCAAACGAAAATCCATAACACTTATATTATATTTCGGAAAGAGAGAATTCCCGCCGAGACGCGATTAATTTTCCGTTTCGAATTTATCAATTTTCGCGCCGCACACAAAAACCGAGACGTCTCAATTCCGTTGCGGCGCGTTATTATTGATCGACGTCGTTATTCAAAGCAACGCTTTTTGCGCGCAAAAAATCAAAAAAGAACCGCCGGAAAAAATCGCGAACGTACATGCGCAAGTTGCAAATTGCCGTACGTTAAAAAAAAACAACTAGTCGTTTATCACGGGGCGGTTGTGTGTGTATTATAAAGGCAATATAACTAATGTTTCCTCGGCGGGGCGATGTAATGTGCCAATTAATAACAGTGGGGCTGTTAAACAAGCGCTTTCCGGAGCCGACGTCGTGAATGATTTATTTCTTTTGATTTGGAGCGACATGAGGGCTCGAATGTAGGGGTTTACCTGCTCAGGTGTATCTGTTTGTACTTGCGTGCTCATTATTGTGAAAGTGGGCTAAGTTTAGATGTGACGGAAGCTCTAAGACATTTTGAGTAATGTGTCTCTTCCGTGGTTTTATTCAGACTTGGAAAAACAATAATATATTACGAATTGTATGTATTGTTCTGAATTTTTTTTTTTATTATACAAAATCAAGTGATTTATATATAAATATTTTTTTGAAATTTAATAGACTTGGCTCAATTTATCTATAAAGGGCGCCCGAACACACACGCTTTGATTTTAACGCTGACTAGTGCAGCAATTACGGAAAAGCAACTTCACGCCCGAATCCTCGGGGTGGGTTAAAGGGAAAAATTCGGGGTCTTGCTGCAGAGTTTGCTCGTATATAAAAACGGGATGACTTGCCAGAGGAGTCCTTTGATGAAAAAAGTGACTGGACCTTTTTGCCGGACCCCACTTCGCTCTCGGCTCGGGTGTCCTTTGAACCGATAACTTTTGCGCCATTCATTACGCTCGTATGACGGTCTCGAATTAAAATGCTTGAACATTGTTGTTGTTGAAGGACCCTCGCGTATTTGGGAATTCGATTTTTTTGTAGACGTTTGGATTTTTTCGAGTTCGCCTGTGTCCGATAGACGTTTCAAACGCAGGTGTTGCAATTCAAGTGGTCCTTGCGTCAGGTAATGTGTTGTAAATAGAAAACGGTCTGACGTTGCAGATTTTATTTTACGGGATAAAGTGCAAATACTAATATTCAAAAATACGTTATATTATAAATTCAATATTGAAAAACTTTTCATTGAAAATTATTTCGAATAATATGTTTGGTTTCGAGCTTTGCGGACGTTTTGTTATTTTTTGTGGTAAAAAATTTACAGAAAATGTTTCGTTTAAAATTGCATACATCTCTAGTGATATAACAATAACAGTACTATAAATTTGTCAACAACTGCAATCGTGAATTCTATGAGCGGCTACCGTAGTTGAAACAACTACCCTTTTGACCGGAGAGCTTACTGTGTAAATTAATTTCCTATTCAAACCTTTCAAAATCTAATAATTGTATTTATTTTGTATTATATAATATTGTATGTTTTCCGTAAATTCTCATGAAATTTCGTTTGTCAGAGTGCTGTTTCGATTAAAGGAACAATCGAAACGAATTCGTAATAAACACTTAAATATTAAGTTTTGCCAAGAAACGAACGGAAATTCTACAGAAACCAATTTAATGCCAGTCAAAGAGTTTATCTGATTACAGTAAATTCTCAAATATCTGCAGTAATAGAAATATAATAGTTCTTTTAATTCACTATATTTTCGAAATATTGAGTTGATATTTTCCATCAATTAATGACATTGAATAGTTCAGAAGTATTGTTTATTTTTATAATATATTATTTATTCTAATTTTTATTAAATTTTAATAAATAACATATTTTTACAAAATTACCAAAATCAAAATGAATAAAATTATTCGACAATATAAAAAAAGTGAAACCAGGAAATCGAGGACAAACAATACGCACAATTTTACAACACAATAGTTCGTCATCAGCCGTCGGCGTTTTGACACCTAGCACCGCCGAACTCGCTGCCTCACAATGAAATCCAATTAAAAGCTTTTCGATAGGGCGTCGCTCTCTCCATCCTCAAAATGAATTAATAAGCAACCTGATCCTTAAGGGCGACGCCCTGGAGCCGAATAAAATCGCCAGAACGGTTCCCTTCGGGAGCAACCGAAGCTTATCCCGTAAGAAAGCCATTATGATCCAGTTACGGCCGGCCGATACGGCCCACTTTCGAACCGGCAGCCCTTTCGACAAACAACGCTTATTTATTCAAATAAAATGCAAAGCCAACACGCCCTGGAAGGGCCTTTCCCTCCGTGGGACTTATCCGCGGGAACGGTCGCCTAAATATACAAACTGGGCCCTGGAAAAAATCTGCGACATAAGGAGTTTGTCGCATGCTAGTACTTGCTGGTCTAAGCTCGGGCGAAAGCTTTGGAATCGCATGCGAGGCGTGTTGCTATAGTAATGGGTGTTTGGGTATCGCTTATCGGTGGGTTGTTCGATCGGGATGATGGTGTATTTTTGTCGTATTTTTTCAAGAATTGCTTTTTTTGAATAATGGATTTATTTATAAAATTTCTAATTTTTGAATATTGAAAAGAATATTTAAAAAGCACTTTTTTCTTTTGAGTTTCCACGAAATATATGAATTATATAAAATGAAATGAAATATATAAAAATTTAATATTTCGTAACTCATTTTTTACAATTGTTATTATATAATATAATATTATCTTGTAAGATATAACTATACCTATCTAGCGAGCGATTATTATTTATTGAAATTATTGAATTAAAAAAAAAATGTAAAAAAATAATTCTCAAGATGAATTATAAATAGTTGAATTTTAGCAAATTTTATTATCTCTTTCAAATTTTTATTATGGTATTAAAACTGAAATTTCATATTCAATAATTTCTTTAAAATTTTAATCATTTTATTATGCAAAATTTTTTATGAATAATAGATATTTTTCTTAACAAAATGATTAATTTTTCATGAAATAATAATAAACAATATCGCATTAATTTTTAATATAATAACAAACCTTTTAATTTTCCAATTTAAATTACTTAATAAATTTTATTTACTACCGAGAAAAATAAACACACGATAGAACCATTCGAACCGCTCAATTATCATATAAATCATGCCACAGTATTGAAAACGGTCTCGCACACTTTTTTGCCGTTTAGACACTCTTTTTTACTTTCATTTGAGATCTCGTCGCCAAAGCTCAGTTCATTTGCATGGCAAATTTGCCGCGAGAAAACTCAATGAAAAAAGTTATTTCCTTTCGGCGGCGACTTTTCCGACCCCGGCGCGAACGCGGTAATCTCAATTAGTCACGTCGCAAAATATTGTCCGCGAAACTTTCTACGGCCGAGTTTTTTCCCTTTAAATTACGTATAAATTTAATGCAAATCGCCGATAAAAGTTCTCGCTTTGAGACCCCCGAGTGTTTCGCGGTGCTGTTACTTCGAGTTGCATGGCGGTCGGTGCAGTTTAGCAGTAAACACGATCCGAAGGATGCGCACGGCTCCCATAAGGCTCATCGATGTTCTTATTCGATATCGCTAAACTCTAAGATACGTTTTGTTGCTTTTATCAGACGATCGTGCCTTTTTTGTGTGGAAATTTTAAGAAAATAGATCCCGCGAGATGCCTCCCTTCGAACATTGTGATCGAGATAAAGTGAGAAAAATTTTACTTGAACTAAACTTTGTTGCAACTTTGGTTTCATTTGAAATTATTTAAAAAAAAAAATCGGTGAATTGAAAAACAAATAAATGTCTAAAGGAAAATTTTACGAATTTAAAATAAATTTCATAGAACGTCTCATATATTATTTTATTGCCGAACTAAATTAAATTTATTATTTTGATCTAAATATATAAATGGATGATTGTATATATAATTGAGTGCGTTTCACTTCAACCACTTCAACACCGTTCTACCGATCACTATGAAAATTGGTAAGTTTGTTTTTTTTTTTTGTGGAGAAGGTCTTTGTATCATTAAAACCATTTTGCAACTTTTTAAGATGAAAAGAAAATTTCCGTACAAGCGTGACGCTGGCGCCGCATATTGATTGTGACAATAATTACAAAAACAAAATGATTATTGAAAATACTATTAAAACTCAATTTATTCATTTACAAGCTATTATAATACAGACTGCCAGGACGTCGTCTGCGGGTTCAGCTATTTTGATAATATAAAAAGACTTTTTACAATAACAACAATCACAGAACCAAAATTTCGATCGTTCATTTTTTTATTCTCAGAATGCCACAAAAAAGCGTCCCGCTCGGCAATTTACGAACGTGGCTCGTGTGTCGGGCCACTTAATATCGGGCAATATTTTCCGAGCAGATTGCGTCTCTCGGCGGGGAATATTAAGCCCGACGTACACCCCGGCTGGAAAACATCTTCCCCATTAGGCCTTATCTCGGTTGAACAGGTGCAGTGTGGCGTCTCACCTGTCCCCCGGACTCGTGTCATTTCGAAGCAGATTATATTAGACGAGACGGGCCCCTAATGGCCAATAATAAAATAAACAATTTACAGCATCTGCTCTATTTTTGGCCGCTGTTAATCTCCGATTTTTGCGCGCTTGTTTAATAAGCGTCGAGCACCTGCGTCTATTAAAATTAATAAAGCGCGCGTAATCGTGTCAATGTTTGGATTTTTTATTCGTGTTTGCCTTGCGCGTATTAAAGGTTTATTTCGTTCGTTTTATTTGTTCCTCGAAAATAATGCGCGGATCGAGATAAAACGGGTTAATGAAAGAGCTTTTCGTTCTTTATTTCCATTTTTTTTTTGCCGTTTCGTTTTTATATATTTTTTCGTTTATGCTTTATTCTGTTTGTTCTAGCGTATTCGTAATGAATGAGCTAAGGGACTAAATGGGTTGACGGAGTTGATAACAAAATGAGATTCTCAAAATAAATGATACAATAAACAGTGATTTGATCTTTTTCACAATTACACTTTCAAAATCAATCTGTTTAGTCTTTAATTTAACAGAAAGCTTCCCTATTCATCATAAACCATAGAATAATTAAAAATACATACCTTTATGCGGTCTAATCTTGCTCATTTTACTTATTTTCACGGATCATTTCACAACTATTTTTTTTTCATATTAGTTTAGAATGAATAAGAGTACTTTATTTGAGTGGAATTTGTGGTTGTACGTTTGGCTGAAACCCAGCTTTTTCAGCTGCTACGTGACAATTCGTTACGTTCACGTTGAGCGCTTCGAGAAATGCAATTGTTGCAACGGAACTGCACATATCGATGCAATTTTATGATTTATCGCCGTTGAACAATATATAAAACCGAAATCGAAAAGCAAAACCGAGCCATATAACATTCGTATGTAATATATATTGAAAATTTCTATCAGCCGAGCTTAATCGATTTTTTTTATTCTAAGACATTTGCAGATTCGGGAATCCGTTAGGTGATCGTAAAGATGATATACACACAATTTTTTCAGATAAGGAAAACGGGCAAGGGGTTGAAAATATCTAGTGTATGGCGTGGGTGCGTCTCATGCGGTGTAACGCTAAATTATGGGTCATTTCGAGTTTGTTTTGTCGCAAATGGTTCAGTAATAAAACCGAAGTGCACTAATAAATTGTCATTATACTGCGTGCAAGAGCAAAAGGAACCTGTGTTGAGTGTCTCTGAGTGTAAAAGAGATGGTGAATTGTCGACATTAAGACTACGATTATGCATTGATATTGCAGATGGATGTAGCACTGGAGTGCGCTCAAAAATGTCCCTAGAGAGATAGATCCAAAAAAAACGGTCTTAAATATGTTGAAGAAAAAAATGCATAATACACGTAACAATATAAAAGCATTAAAACTCGCTACTTTTATTTGAAGCTGTTAAAAATCCGAAATTACCACATTCGAGCGCTTTCCTTCCACCGTTGCCAATTTTGAACAAATTTTAAAAGATCGTTTTAAAATCTCGCGCCGTACGAGAAAGCCCTAGCAGCTGAGGCACTGACCGTGCAGCCATAAAACCTTTTGGCGACGGCCAGGTCTCCCCAAACCAGTGTTTCTGCTCTCAAACAATTAAGCACTCGCGGCAATAAAACGCGGGTGTAAATTAAAACGACCCACACCCGTTCCGCCACAAAGAAGGCAACGTCTCGAGAAAGCAATTGAATGCTCACGGTGGTGGAAATCTCACAAGTTCGCTTCCTGAAATCAAAATAATTATTTCTTCGAAGAAACTTGAATAGATTCGCGAAAATATTTTTTTAATTATAAAACACCTAAGCAATTTTATGCGTTCATTTCAATAATGGAATTATTTATCTCTGCGGAAGATTCTCCGGCAATATTTTTTGAACTAACATAATCGATGGACCATTTGGGTCTTTTCAGAACGCGAAAACCGACATTATCTAACGTTATAAACGTCGCAGATAAATTTCGTGTGATGCATGTATGTGCACGTGCACTTTGCACGAGCGCCGTTCATTCATACGTTTTGCGCTATAAATGTATCACGTGTCGTTTAACGCGTTAATTTTGTATGAAATTGTATTTATGGGACTTGAAAAATTCATTGAAACCATTTCGTAGAAAGATTTATTGTATTTTCATTTTTCTTTTGAGTTTTAAAATTCCATATGAATCATCCCGAATGCGTCGTTAGTGTGTTTCGTGCAATTTAAAGTTTCATATAAATATTTACGTTGTTTCGCTAGGTTTTTCAAATCGTTTCGAAATTTCCACACAAAATACTATTACTGAAACTTCGAATAGCTCGTCCTATCCTATTAATCAACGTAATAAGTCTAACGTTCAAATATACCAAAAGCACCTAATCTCAATCGACAATAATAATCGACTTAGCGAATCGAGAATTTCACTAGAATAGAACGTTCGCGTACACGAATCCAGACAACCAGAGAGGAGTAATACCATCCGAATTATCATGTATTCATACACAATACCACCGGTGGAGATATCAGTCGAATTCTCCATAGCCCACCGCCATAGTGCATACGCGGATCTCTCACTATTGTTCCCCGGCAGAAACAAGAACTCGCACGTGTATAGAAAGTCCGCTGATTAAGCAAAACCCCATTGTTTTCGGGGGCCTACGTTATCGCCGCTCGTTCAACCCTTTGTTGTTGATGGTTTTTTGTTGTTGTTGTGTTTGTATTGTGCGGTGTAAACCCGGCAGTATGGATTTATAGGAAGCTCTAACTACGGGCTCTCTTTTACGGGCCTTAATCAACTTGATGAGGCTAGGCTTGACCCCAGTGCGATTTCGCTTTTCAATCTATAAAACCTTCGCCCTCCCCGTCGACCCTGTCCCCGATTTATTGGTAAAGTTTCGGATTTACAAAAGACTTGTAGGGCTTTTAGAAAAGAGTAAATTTTAGGTCTCCGATGTGTATGCGAGTAGAACGCTTGATAAGATTTGCGAATTTTGTGATGTAGTTTTTTTTTTAAATTGTTTGGTTGAAGAAAGTTTTTTGAAAAACTAAAATATGTAGTTTTTATGACCCTTTTATTAGTTTCGGATATTATAATATTTTATTTTATACAATAACGATCAATAGTAATATAATATTTAATGAAGATCGTAAATATGAATTAGAATTGCACATCTCATAAAAACATAATAAAAATTTCCAATTGGTAGATATAACTTTTTATGTCATAATTGATCTCAAACCATAAAATTCTTTAATGCAGACACTATAAAATCGATTATATTTTTATACATTAACGTTATCCATAAAATTTCTTAACCTAAAACTGAAATATACAGATCATAAAGCACTCAACTCTTTTCGTACACCAATACAAATCCACGCAAAAATCATATTTTCCATCATACGTCATTTATGCGCACAGCTGGCGTTCACGATTCCATTGTCCCACCTAACACCGGCGCATTATTCAAAATAATGACCTCTTCGTCGACGAGGTCCTCCATTCGAGGTACACCCAGAGGGCCTATTATCCACTCCGCTTCCTAAACACCCAGTACCCCGAAGAAAATTCCTCAAGACTTAAGGAAAACTGCGAACGAAATGCGCTCGGGAAAAATCGTCACTGCCTAAATATCCACTATATTAACAATGACGAGGACCGACAAAAAGGGCAATTACGCTTTTCAAACATCTCCGTACATGTTCGTGAAGCCCCCCGGGTCCAATCAGCTAATGGTTTTTCGTTAAAGCTGTCCCGGTCTATGTTTTAACTCGACGTGCGAATGTTAATTAAGATAATGAATCGAGCGAATACGCCAGCGTTTTAGCACTCGTTCGGATCTGTACACCGGAAAGTTTGCGATTGAAACGCGCATTGTTTATATTCAAATTTTGTCGGTTTCGCTTTTGTGCCGGGTTTGCTGAGATCGAGTTTTAATCGAAAGGCCGGCGACCGCGTTTTAGTGGGTGACCGTCGTGCGACGGTTTCGCAACAGTCCCTAACCCCGTACGAGATTTAGCCCTTTAACGCACACAATGGGTTCATGGGTTCGAGATGGGTGTGTGGGGACAAAATGTAATCTATATGTGCCGCTCCGATGTGTTTCCTGATTCGATTGGGGGTGAGAACGTGTCGATTGTATTGTATTGAAGTTGTAAGTTAATTTTTTTTTGATTCGTTAATAATTTTCAAAGATTTTTGTTAACTACATTCGTAAATTACATTTAGAACTGAACTATAATAATTTGGCTGGAAAACATTTTTAGAAATAATCCCCTATATATAATAGCAGATTTCTGTGTTTTTGTCCGTCTGTGTATCTGTTCGATGACGCTCGCGACTTTTTCACAAACGTGGTCTTTATGCGTATACAGTTAACGTCTATAATATAATGCTTATTACCTACTGCCTTTGGCTTTGCCTATATGTCGTAATTGTGACAATAATAAATGAACTGGTTTATTAATTAAATATTAAATATTCAAATCAAGTACGGGCATCGGGTACCCGATATTACTACAGGCCAAAGCTAGTAGCCATTCCAATTTAGCCTGTATGCCCATTAAAATAACGGCTATAATCACTTTTTACATCGTTCTCGAGCTCGAAAATCGCGACCTTCAAATTTAGTCTTAATGGTCATTATAATAACGGCTATAATCTTTGTAATTTTTATTTTATTACGTAATAGTATGGTTATAAATTCACAGCCGATGTCATCAACATTGGGCCTATACATTATCCTCTATATTACAAACGGGCATCGACTTTTTGCACTAATTATTATTAACTCCTAAAAATATAATTTTCCCCACAAATCATAAATATTCACGCTCACAAAACTCGAAAATTCAAAACAACCACACCCAAACTCGCACAAAAATAGATCCATCAATCCGAAAAAAACGAATATAATAGCGATCGTGTTAAATTTGAACGTTACATATGCATTATTCAATGCGCGCGTATTACACACAATATACGCGAACGACACGCGTGGCATTATCGCCGCTAAGTGTTAACTCGTGTACGTCAACCCCTTCAGCCCGGGGCCACGGTTAAGCCTCACACCACCCCCGCACCAGCTTAATATTTTATAATTAAATTCTATAACGGTTTCGGTTTTCACAAAGCGGTGTCGCCATGTCAGCGATTTCCGAACGGCATCCCTCCCCGACTAAGAGCCGTGCTTAATATTCGCGTATGTACAGTAATTATTGCGCGTGTGCGATATTGTTAAACGACTGCTGCCGGGTGAAGGGATGGACCTTTCCGGACCAGGATTAATAACGCCGGTCGTTTCGTTTAGTCGGTGTTTGCTCGCATTATGATGAAATTCGTAAATGTTTTCTTTTTACAGAATGTAAATCGACGCAAACAAACCGTTAACAAAATTCAAAGACATCTTTAGATACGCTCGCTGGCGCCCCAGGCGATTTTAATTTAACTCGGAATCACCTAAAGAATCTTTCATCGGGGACGCATTGTCGCGGAAACGTTAGCAAAGTATTCTCGAGCACCTTAAAACTAGAGAGCGAGATAGACCCGTGTAACAGATAAGAATCGCCCCGGGGACGATACCACCGCACACATACACACACTGTGTACGCAATTTTATGGATCCGGTGCGATTTTTATCGCTTCCGCGCGAAACACGGACACCTCCAGTATAGGGTTGCCAATATTTTGTTATTGCTCGGAATGCTTCTGAGTATTGTATTTCGTTTAAAATATTCCGAAAGAATAGTTATAATTTTTTTTTTAAGTGTTAATGAATTAGCTTTATCGAATGTACCGGTTACGTTCATGGAAATTAAGTTTAGGTTCAAATTCAACTACGCTAAAGTTGATTTAAATTCGAGTTAGTTTAAATTCAAATTAAGTTTGAAATAGTTTAATTTATCTCACAAATGCTTTAAATTTAAAATCCAAATTTAATCTTACATAAAATTTTAACCTATAAAAATGCTAATATGTCTAATTTTCCTAATCCAGATGATCCGATCGGACAATTTAAAAAATAACGAATTTCAACCCTACCGGTAGCTCTGAATGGAGCATTTCGAGGATTCCGAGCCCCGTGTCGAGGTTGGGGGTGAGACCAGGCGTCCAGGGCCCCTTATCTGCGGGTCCCAAACGCGAAATTTACATTTACTACCGCGTGCGTAGTGAATAACGCGGCGCCGAGTTACTTACTTACTAAGCCCCCCGGCCAGATCCGATCTCTCTCGGTCGCTTAATGCACACCCCGCCACACTACCACGGTTGCTGATTCTGTCCCAACCCTGCGGTGGATCATGGGGTGGTTACATGCTGGACCATAGTGTGAAAATTTTTTCAATTATTAGCTTTTTACTCGTGCAGATATTCAAAGTGTAACTGTGTTTATATTACACTAGTATATAGGCCCGATGTTAATGACATCGGCTGTGAATGTGAAATTTGAAGAAACATTTTGATAAAATAATATGATGTCAATTTTTTTTATTGAAATAGAAAAAATAAAATGAAATTTGTTAAGAAACGGAAAATGATAAAAAGTGATTATAGCCATTATTTTAATGGGCATACGGGCTAAATTGGAATGGCAAAGCCAGAAGTAACATCGGCTTCCCGATGCCCGTACTCGATTTAAATATTTAATATTTAATTAATAAAACCAGTTCATTTATTATTGTCACAATTACGACATATAGGCAAAGCCAAAGGCAATAGGCAATAAGCATTATATTATAGACGTTAACTGTATACGCATAAAGACCATATTCGCGAAAAAGTCGCGAGCGTCATCAAACGAACGAACACACACACAGAAATCCGCTATTATATATAGGAGGTATTGTATATTCTTCACAGACTATTGATTAATTGAAATTCATTTTGAAAAAGTTTATAAAACAATTTTTTAATGTATTGTCTTTTATTACTATGAATGTTTCAAAGAACCGAAAATAATAAGCTTTTGTGTAATACAGAAAGTTTTTTCGTGAAAAAAATCTTTTTAAATTCCTCACAAAGGTGTCGTGTGAAAGCGGCTTTCAGTTCGTAGTCGCATCAAGTGTTTCGTAACAGTCGGGACTGTGTCGAACAATTTCCATGGAAAAGCTTGAGTTTTGTCTCGTGTGAAAAGGAACTCGTTGGGGGAAGGCATTGTTTCCGTTACAGTGTCCCACCGGAAACCGGAGGATGTGACTTTCGCTTAGTATGGAGAAAATCTAAATTGAAATTAGCTAGTTCGCTAGCAGACTAGTGAAAGTCGTGACTCCAATACGAGATTCTGGCTGGGTTTTTGTTGTTTTTCGTTATGTACTATACCGTGTGGATATTCGCTCCAGATTGAAGTTTCCGAACGTTACCTTGGCTATTTTGTGTTTTCCATTTAGAGCTTTCGAACATTCGAATGATAATATCAGGGTACATTGCTTCGATTGTTGCCAAACGTTAAGCAATGTTGTTCCTAGTGAATTGTTTGAACAAGTTCAATAAATATTAGAAAAAGTATAATACTTTCCATTGTAATACTATAAAAGTTAAATCGTATAATATAACGATCAGATAACTGAAACACAAAAATCAAACTACGCATTTCAACTTTCTACATTTTGCATAAGCCACTCAATAAAACGCGATTCTACAACTTCGATTCGATACAACAACGGCCATAAAATCGACGAGGGTCAGGCTCCGATTTCAAAGATGGCCATCGAAAAAAAAAGTAGAACCGACGAAAAAGGACATGAGCATTTTACGACCGCTGGAAAAAGTTCCGTCCCCCATCGAAAGTCGCATGCGACTCTTGCAATTCGTCTCGCAGAAAATGCAGTGTGCACTTTGTTTATTGTCTCAAAGGCAGTAAAATCGCAATAAAACTCTGCGCGTGTGCACAAATATGCATCTTTTCCCACAGTCCCAAGAGAAATCGGCTATTTCTGAACTGGTGGTACTCTATCGAAAATTGCAAGACTCCCGGAAGTGCGCCTATACCGCACGTTAACCACGGAACACCATCAACTTGCCCATTCGGTAAACGAAAACTTTGATGCTCCCTATCCAAAATCAGGCAACCCGTACAATCCATAAAACTCATTTTTCAAACAATCCATAATTACAACAACAATAAATTATAATCGATTCTCCCCATATTTAATTCTCAATCATATACATCGAATTCTACGATTTTTTTTCATTCTAATTAGATTATTATAAAAATTTTAATATATTTTACTAAATTTTAATTCGAAACTAGCGACTATATCCAGCAATAGTGCATGATATGTCGAGTTCAACGCGCCGAATCGGTTTAGTCGAGTTTAAACCACTGTTTCGGGCTATTATCCCCGGTGGCCTGGACTAAATTGGTTACGTCGTGGGTTTTATGCGGTCAAGGCGTATACACGTATTCGCACATGGGCACAACACAACACCGACACACGTGCAAATATGCCCGCAATATACACGCTGTGTGTATATAGTATATATAAATGTATATAGGATGAGGATGGATATTGTTCGCAGGATGTGTCCACGGGACAACAAAGAGCGACACGAGTGCCTCTCGATAACAAAAGGTGTGTTATTTAACCCCCCCGGTGGCGCCGTAGAAAGGACGTGACTCGGTGATAAAATTCACTGTTCATTACGACGTGAATGCTACATTTTCTAAACTCATATTTTCATTTCTTTTCATGAGCTTTTTCCGGCGGCTATCGCCCGTTTCGCTCGTGCGAGATTTGTTGCGAAAACTCGGATCATTATCTCGTGACGATGAGTTTTGTGACATTTCGAAATGGAAAATGCGTTATATATCTGTTCATCCGTTTATTTTTTTTTAAATTTTAGTTATTTGGATTGTTTTTTATATTTTTTCTATATTATATATGGAATTGGATCAATTTGTTTAGTTTGATTTTTCGCTTCACTTTTTTCTTTGGCCGCATTTAAATTTCTATCAACTTGAACAATTTATACGAAACTTACTTTGAATTTTCACCAGAAAAAGAACACCCCTTTGCGTTAGCAACATATTCGAACGAGAAACGCAATAAGCATATATTATCAACGTTTAAGGTTTCGTATCGTATTAGGGATCAAAGTGTTTCGACAATGAACCCACTTTCGCGCTCGAACGGTGATGATCGTTATAAACGTAACATTTAAACTGTTTACCTTTAAACCTTATTTTTTTCTTTTCGTCTCCGATCCATCCGAATGGGCTCCGAAGGTGAGAGGCCCTCTCTCTTTCGGTATAATGGAAAACATTTGAATATATATTCAGCGCGAGGGCTTTTCAGCTGAAAAAGTATTGCTCGGCGACACTCGCGGCCCCGACGTCTACGCCCCAACTCTTTATATGCCTTTTTCACCTTGGCTTTTAGCATTGCGTGAGACGCTTTCAACTCATAATGCTTTCATATTTTCTGCAAAAGCTACACCCCCTGTGTTCGGCGGCTCTCTGTGACCCGTCGCCCGTTCTTTCCGAAAGGGAAAAAAATAACGCGTGCGAGATATGAGAAAGAGAGCGCTCAATGGGAGAGTTTCAACTTTCGCGTTTCGCACTTTACAGCCTACTGCGATCTCTTAAAATATGCCCGCAGATAATGCTCTTTGTGTATTTTTTTAAATATTTTCCAGGAAAGACGCAACGCCATTTCTAGTTTGATGCTACAATAGAAAAAATATAAAGTCGACGGTTTTTTTTTCTTTTCCTTTTTAGAATTTATGACATGTTTATGTTTTCAAGTATCGTACTCGTGAAAAATTACAATTTTCAGTGAACTTTGATTTCCTATCTCAAAATAGTTTTACTAATATGAATCAGTAGTTCGCCCAAAGAGGACTCTTAAAATAATTTATTTTTAAGCCAACTATAAAATTTTTATTTGGATTTAAAAATACTATTTTTCAAACGAATGCAATTTAGTGCTATTTACGATTTTCATTTCATATGAAGTGTGTAGTTTCTTCATATTTCGTTCATATAAATTGCTCCCAGCACAATATCGTTTTATCTACTTTAAAATGTATGAACGCGTCGCTTTGTCGTATTTCATAAGACACATTTAATACAAATAACTGTACGACCGAACGAACGAAAAACAGACCATTCTTTCTACTCCGACATCCGTCAAATTAAAGTTAAACCGCGACGTCTTCCCAACGAGTATTATTGAATTAAAAGAGTATATATAAATCGCATAAAAAAGCGAAGGCAAGAGCCGAAATGTTCCTAGGCATTTCGGAGGCACTCTCGGGAATGGGAAGTCGCAAGTCGGCCGCAAAAATACAAAGGTAAACGCTCGAAATTGATATTTTATCCTCGGTGACAGGAAAATAAAGAAATAAGTCGAGAGGAGAGAGTCATCTGTCAGGTTGGAATTCTTCCTTGGCGTTTTATTTGTCCTGTGATACGTCCCCATTGCTCTTACTCCCGTTTCGGAGGCAAAAGAAAAAATCCTCATGCCATTTCATTTCATTGATTCGCACTCTACATAACTGCTTATAATAGAAAACATGGAATTAATATTAATCAATTTAACAATTGATGCATTACAATGTGCACATGATAACGTTATTGCTGATCGCATTTGGAATCTGATACGTATCACGATTCCATTGATATGCAACACTATTGATTCGCTCATTTGCTAGTTGCTATTAGGCGATGCTGAAATTTAACGTTATATAATGTTATATACTTTACGCGATTAAATATATTATTATTATTATAAATTAAAGAATTTTATCGATATAAAATACTTTCATAAATTTCAAATTTATGGAAAAAGAATATTTAATTATAATATTATTATTTAATAGAATCTTCTCCACAAATACATTTTTTTCATATGAAAATATTGTACGTACGCTTCCCAATTTTATAAAAATGTCAAATCATTTAAAATTATATGATTTGAAGACTTGAAACTATTACTATACAATAAATTACCTACTATCGACAAGATACATAATAGACTAATTTGTACTAATGAATTCGATCAATTTCATCTTCACGCATTACAAACGTCAATTTGAAATGGTATCGTCCACCGATAGCATACTAATGACCATCCAATATTATTATTTTACTAATTACCCGATAATCATCATTTGTAACGTGACTAGAGAAACATAATTTTTCTTGACCATCCAAGATTTTAGTAATTCGAAAAACACAAATCGTTCAACAGTTTCGATTACAATTTTCAAGCAGTTTTTCACCATCCACCCTAATCACCCCTGAAAAACCGTCAAACCCAAACAGCCCGAAATCCCCACATCGTCCCACCCACAACGAAACTCACCAGATTCATGAACCGACTCCCATCACAATCGTCCACAGAACGAATCCCTTCATCACGAGGGAGCACGTACCACTAAATAACGAGCCCGATGAGCACACACGACACCATCGTCACATCGACGTCGGAAACGCACCCGCCACGCCCGACACACGTCCCTTTCCTTTTTACAAATATCACTTTTCCTTTATGTGTGTCTGTCGCGGGGGTGGAAGGTGTTCCGCGTATGAAACCGTGAAATCGTAATGAGTTTTCTGCTCTATCGCCGGGGCACAGGAGACTTTTCGCCTCCTTGTTCAGTCCGCCTCTGCAAATATTGCCTGAGGCGTGACTTCGCACGGATCCTTGTTGTTATACACGGCTTTAAAACGCGTTCGTATGTACGTTTGCTTCCTGTATGGGTACACCTGGCTGCCAGCCATTATTGACGTCGTACGTCACGCGTATGCTCTTTTTGAAGACTTCGTTCTCGGGTAGACGTCTCGGGTGCGGATGTATCTTATTTTTCATGGAAGGCACGAAAATAGCTTCCACGAAATTTATTTGGATAATTTTCTTAGAAGTTTTCATTTCGGGAATCACGTTTTTTTCTGATGGAAAAATAACTCGATTTCTTTTCTTTTAATTTTTTGCTAATACATTCATAATTTTCTTGAGTGCATGAAAGAACAGTATGTGTATATTTTTTTATAAATTTTTATTATCTTCATAAAAAAAACTTTTTGTCGATATACTCCGAGTCTATTGTAGTGCGTGAAAGGAAGGTTTCTTTTCGATATTTTTATGGCCGTGCCCAACCTCCGGTATTTAACACGCGGCGGCGCCATAAAGTCAACTTCGAGCGCGTTCGTCAAACAAAAAGGTCCTTAAACATTTTACAATTCCTTTGAGTGAAGTGGGAGGACGCGGTCGTAAAGCTGCTCGGGTAATTAAGCACCTTATTAAAAATTAATACGCTCCAGTTATGGCGAAACTTTTGCCCTCCGCCACCCTCGACTTGGATTTATCTCCATTTTTTCCAAGACCCAAAAAATGTTGAGGGGACAAGACTTTCCCAGTCATTTCCACGTATTTTTCCCCGTCTTTCCTTTTGTCTCCCCGAAGACATTATGTTGGCAAACACCGAAGATAATATGTCTTTTTTACGAGTCCGCAACGCGGCAGTACGCTCAGACGACCGCGACACCTCTTTCAAACGCATAGTTCACGTCTGCTGGAATCGTCTTCATGTCTTGTGAATCTGATAAAATGAACGTTTCAGGAATTTCGCGTGAATAGTCGGCTTCCGTCAAGTTTGAGATGGAATGAAGTAATTACGTGTTGCAAACGAGAATAAACTTCGAATGCTGGAAATAGTACATGGTTCCATCTAATTGCTCATTCAAGAATATTTATTTATATTTAATTTTCTAAATTCGATCATAATATTCTTGATTTTATATATTAGTGAGAGAAATTACGGATCATGCGTACGATATAACTTTAAAATAAAGAAAAATGTTAAATGGCTTCGAAAGTTTTCGCACGGTTCATTTAACGAATTAATGTCCTTGAACAATTTAATATGGCAATTTATTTGAGTTAAATTGCACGTTGATATTTAAGAGTTGAAGTTATTTGAATTTCGGCATCCTTACTGCGTAAACGTGCTCATTTCACTAAACTTTAATATTTCGTTAAATTTGCTTATAATAATGAATTATTCAAATTTTATCCTTAACATTAACCAATTTCAAAATTTAAAACATAAAAACATTATACTCGAATCGAAGGATTTTTTCCGATCGATTAACATTAACGTCTGAACATTTACGAAAACCGAAACTCCAGTAAATACGCCTTATTAATTTATTACAAAGAAATTATATTTATACGCACATAATAGTATGTAACTTCTTGCCTTTGCGTCTCCTACGAATTTACTTCCATACAAATCACCAATAACCCAGCCATATTTTATTACCGACAATAAGGCGTACGTAGTGCCAAAGCTTTACGTTCAACAGATGCGTCCCCCTCGCATTACGTAGTGTTTCGAACTACGTAATATGGGGATGGCGTAATTGGTAAACCCCCCATACGAACAGCAATAAGTAATATACCTGCCTTTTGATCTGAATCTTCTCAACATTTTTCTTATCTGAAAAACTAGAATTTGTAAATGTTGATGTGAAAAAATAGCAGATTTTTCTTTGTAGCTGAAAAATGTATCATATCATATTATAAACTAGTATATAGGCCTGATGTTAATAACATCGGCTGTGGTGTTGTTAAGAAACGGAAAACGATAAAATGTGAAAACCCGATTGTGTGAATTCGAAACGTGTACCCGATTTGAATATTTAATTAATAAAATCAAAATAGTTCATTTGTTATATAGGGGATTTGAAAAAAGAAAAAAAAATCGCGAGCGTCATCGTGACAGACAGAAATCCGCTATTATATATAGGGGATAAATAAATCTAGAGATGATAATAACCAAAAATTTAAACTATTTAAAACATTTCATTTTTAATTTATGTTTAAATTGTTATTTTTTTAATGAAACAAAGCTCATTGTAATATCACGATACAACGATTGAGAATCGTCGTCAGAAAATACGCTGCAACCCATCCTGATACTTTTACGTCCCGCAACGAATATGTACACACCTAATCAAGAATTTTACGGCGAACATTATTTTTACGAGTCCGCCACGGCCTCCTCGAATACCAATGAGCGAGCTGTTATTACCACAGACCGGAGGAATAACAAATTTATGAAAGGCGAAGGCTTTATCGCGCCTCTATCCGCATCGCCGTGTCTGTCTATCGGCTCCGCGTTCCGGCAGTTACCGAACGATACGCGCGTAATTTTATATGGACGAATACGCTTTGATGGCCTCGGCGGTATGTCGATTTGCGCTGAAAAGAAAAAAGTCAATAAAAACATCGGCGAAAATCGCGAACGCAACTGTAACGCTTGAACGTGCCGCGTTTCGCTAAACGCCGCGCGCCATTGCCGCCGTATGAATGTTTGAAAATGCGCTTTTCCGATTGGCGTCTTTAATGGACGCTCAAATACACATGAAAAGTCGATTTCCTCCGCTGAATTAATATAGCCGAACGTTTTATGAAAGCTCACTTTTTTAGAACTGAACCAAAATACCTATTGCATATATATTTTTCTTACTGAAACAAAATAATCTTTTTTTTTCTTCAAATTTATCAATTGCGCCCATCCCCTATATATAATAGCGGATTTCTGTGTGTTCGTTCGTCTGTATTTCTGCCTGTGTATGTCGATGACGCTCGTGACTTTAAAATGATCTACGATCGTTTTTTCGAATTAAAAGCCAGACCGGGATTCGAACCCGGGACCTCTGGTATGACAGTTTCGTTACGATACCACTGAGCTGCGAA
>JAOXNN020000004.1:6318560-6349767 GCA_028571205.2 Hydropsyche betteni
TCGAGTTCACACAATCGGGTTTTCACATTTTATCGTTTTCCGTTTCTTAACAAAACCGCAGCCGATGTTATTAACATGTTATTGAAAGATCGTTATCGAGATTCAGTATCTAGATTTTTCAAATACATTTATTATTTGTTTCTCAGAAAACTTAAGACTATGTATTTACAAAATTGTAATAATAAAAAAAGTATACATTTCTATAAGTGTTTTTTTTAAATTTATAATTGTATTACGATATTTTAAGATCGAAAGATGCTGAATTATTTTAGGAAAAAAAACGATACGTCCACTTTTTAAATATCATTTTCAACTTAAATTATCTTTATGTTTTATGAAACTACCATAACTTTGAAATACAATAAAAAAGTCATAAATATATAATGCATTGTCCAATTCAACCAATCAAATTTTTTAAAACCCTTTTTTCGGCATTAGGTTATGCACTTTTTTATTACTTTTTTCCATAAAAAATAAATTTTCACCAAATTGCTACTAACTGAACTTCTAAAGGTGAGAATTACGCTCACCATGGATCCTCACCCCAACCATATCAAACAACACCAAAAAAACGACCTCAATCTTGAATCGAGCCGAGCTCATCGCACCCAAAACAAAACCTACACTACAATTATATGTATATATTCGAGAATGGCATAAAGTATTCGTGTCGCATCCTGTCGAATTTCGAAATTTCGAGCACGTTTTCGGCGCGTAAAATATTCAAACATAACGGGGAGGCGTATAAGGAAATCGTCACGTGTAATTCCCGCTTCGTTACGATCGCATCGCCATTATGCGTGGTTGTGTGTGGACGATTTGTCGTTCGGAAAAATGTCGGGAAAATGTGGGAAAAGTGTGGAGAAAATGCGGGGAAGAGGTAGGAAAATTGTAGGGAAAAATAAAGGGAAAGCGTTTGTGTTTTGGGAAGGTTTTGCGGCGAGCGCATCGATATTAGATCATTAAAGGTGATTAATTTAAATTTAGAGTACAAAGTCGGCACATTCGTTTAATACGGCCTTCAAAATTTACCGATTTGAACGTTTTTAGTAAGATAATTTTTTTTCACTAACGTATAAAATTGATATTAGGTAATAAAAATACATAATAACAATTGCCGAAATAAACAAGGAACTCAAAAATATTATCGATTTGAAATTTCAAAAAAATAGTTCACTCAGTCTTTTATAATTTGCTGTGTTGTTGAAATGATTAAAATTTGGAAGTTTTTGGTTCTGTAATTTTAACTTTTTTCAAAAACTATTATTTATAAGTTAAAAAAATCAACCAAGATATATGTAGGACTATGCATATGTAAATAAAACATAAAGGATCTTAAGGATCTTTTTTTTTTGATATTCAGAACGAGGTGGAGAAAAAAAATCGGTTTTAGCTAAAAAATTTAAGAAAATAACAAATATTGAAATTTTACGACTCTGACTGCACATAAAATTCTACAATTTCTCGATTTGAGCGGAACCAGAATCAGATTCAGAGTAAACTTAGTTTGATATATTATAAAAAAAATCATCAAGACAAAGTTTTTTCAGCGTTTTAAATGCCATGTTAAAACCTTACTGAAAAAAGACAACTTCCATGATTATTTTGAAGACAAAGCACATTTTCGAAACGCTCTTCTTCTTAGACGATAAGTAAGACGCCTCGTTTCCGTAAAAAAACAAAAACGAAAGCGAAAAAATAAGTTCTTTTCGATAAGCTCGCTGTTTTCGAAGCGAGGAAGCTTTGGCTCAAAGTGCGAGCTTCGCGAGTTTAATTAAACTTGACAGGCTTAAAGCAAATGCCAACTTATTTTTAGCGTGTCTCATAAAGGGAAACGCGTTTCTTTCCCGATAAGAAATGTTTTTGGGGGCTGTGGTGAATTTCGATTTGATGTTTATTCAGAAAATATCGCTTTCGGTCGTTATTTCTGAGCCGCTCAGTATTTGAAGGTGTGAAGAGCGTCTGGTGGTCATTTGAGTTCGAGAAATTCAAATTAAATATTTTCCGATATTATAAGTATATATTTTTGTTAATTAATCAAATCATCTGATTAAAGAAGTTGAAACATATTCTCGTGAAAATTTTAAATAATTTATACAAGCGGAACTAAATTTTTCGTTCGAACTTTGTAATAACGAATTTTCTTTCTACTTTTGTATTCGTAAACAGATTATGTTATAAAATTTCAAATGTTTTATAAAAAAACTGTTTTGATATAAATGTAAATATTGTATAAAAACTGTGACCTTTATCTGAAACAAGAAACGATAATGTCGCATCTAGGTAATATTATATTTAAGCGCTTAGAATTTCCATCGTTCAAGTACTCGACCCATTTTTTCATTCATAAATATATCAAGTTCAACGAAGTGTCACAAAATTATCATAAATAAATATGAAAACATTTCCTCTAAATAAAAAATACACAGTCTTTAGCCTCAGACGTAATTTATGGCTAGCGTTTTCACTAAATAAAGTGGCGACATCAGAAAAAAAGCGCCGAGTTTAATTTTACCGCCGTTTTCGTCGGGGGGCGATTTTTTATATTTTTTTCGGCGACTTTTCGAATTTGCGTAATATATGCACTGTCACGGAGATTCTGCCAAAAATAAAATATATCCGGGATTTCGAATGATCCCGGATTCGAGTCGCGGACGAGTTAATATCGATTCGATAACTCACTATACAATCGGGAAAATTGAAAAACTCCCTGAATATTTTCCGACGCGATATCGATATATGACTCGTATACATATATGATAAAATATGAAAGTTTGAGTAACGTTTATCGTGAAATGTTATTATGTCAATTATGCCTTTGTAAAGTTACTTTGAGAAACTGAGTTAAAATTTTCTCACAGAAATTAATTGATTTACTCGTTACTATTGAATCAATATGTTTTTAAAAATTCGTTTTTTTTTTGAAAATTCAAATGACTGCACGTAGATTGAATTACGATTTCGAAAATGATATTGATTTGTTGTTAGGTAAAGCGACATTGAAATTAATCTCCGAAGTGGAAAACTCCCTTTCATCGAAAACCTTTATTTTCGCCAAATCAATTTAACGTGCATCGTTATGGAAATCATTTGATTTTCCAAAACAAACGATCTTTTCAAACAATGATCGAATTTGAACAGTTTGACAATCGATCAACATCTTCAAATGGCTCCGTATCGATTTAAAGCTTCACATTGAACCACGTATAATATAATGTTAACAACTTTATCCAGAATTAATAACAACTATAGAGAGCTGGCAAAAGTTGTAACAAGCATGTGTGATTATTGTGTAACAAAACTTTGCCGAAACACTATCGCGAAATGTATCAGTTGTTCACGAGTGAGGAAACTCGGCTGATTCCGCGACATAATTTTGTTGTATTATTTTATCAATTGTCATATGTCTTAGGGAAAGTTTGTATAATTGCGTTTTCTATGAAAAACACAAAAAACTTTGCATTTTTAACCAAAATTTAACGTCGCGTGTTGATGTATTGCCCTCTATTTTCGGTGTTATTAAAAATAAATGTATAATATAATATATCCTCATCTGTTGAACATGACAGTTGACGTGCTATACGATATAACTACGGAAACTTAAGAAAGATTTGTATTGCTGACATCAGTGTTGAAATGTGAAAGGATGTTGGGGATTACAGTTGCAAAGCTTGGCTTTGTAAATCATAAAAAAGCTTATTCTAAGTTCTAGAAAATGAGTCAGAGTTAAAAAATATACATGTCAAATTTTGCTTTATTTGCGTTAAAATTTCACGAAAAACACAAGATGTTTTTGTTTTTCATGAAAAATGTAATAACATGGACATCACGTAGTGTAATAATGTAGAAAAATCTGATTTATTAAATATCAAAATAAAGGTATACTTTAGATAATAGTCTAAACTCTAAACAAATAAACGAAGCTAAAAATTTATATACATCAAACAAATCAATAAACCTTCGTCTGTTCAAGCCAAATCCACTCTTTATATAATTGTGTAGAAGACATTTAAAATCCGCGTCCCCGAATTTTCTACAAAAAAAAAATGAATCGGCACATTTCCTCTGCGGACATTTTCGAATCGGTCCGCGTAATGTATGGGGATCGGAAAAATAAAAATCGCGGAGATAAAATTTATCCGAGCGGAATAAAAAGGATTTATGCGGGGATAGGTGGAAAACAGAAAGCGGTACATACCAAGCTGTAAATATCTAAGGCCACTTTGCAGGTTCAGCGGAAAAACGCAGTACCCGAAAAAAAGAACGAAAAAGGATGCGGTTCGAGTTCAGAACGGGGTTTCGAGTGGACAGTATTTTTTAGAATGGAAAATAAAACTTGGAAAAGTATTCGGTGAGGATCCATTTATAGAATTGATTGAGTTTGTATGAATAATTAAAAAAAAGTTAGATTAAATTTTCAGATTGTTTATTTTCTATCATAGATTCGATCGATGAATTTCTGTTCGTACATTCATATCTCCTATATATAATAGCGGTCATCTGTGTGTTCGTCTGTGTATCGGTGTCGATGACGCTCGCGACATTAGAACGACGTGTCGATACAATTATTTTTTTCCGTCTATAAAATTATTCTTCATGCGTATATGGTCTTTATGCGTATCCACTTAACGTCTATAATATCATGCTATGAAAGCGTCTCTATTGAATTATGCCATACGTCGATTATTACGTAGTGGAAAAAATATTTGAATCCCCTATACATGTATATAATCACCGATGACAGATGCTGAGTCAACAACAAATGAACTGGTTTTATTTATTAAATATTAAATATATTCAAATCGAGTACGGGCGTCGGGTAGCCTATATGTCACAAACAAATAACAAATTAATTACTTTGATTTTATTAATTAAATATTAAATATTCAAATCGGGTACACATTTCGGGTTCACGTAATCGGCTTTTCACATTTTATCGTTTTCCGTTTCTCAACAAATCCACACCCGATGTTATTAACATCGGGCCTATATACTAATGTACAATAAATCTTAATGCATCTACCTTTCTCAAATAAAAATAGAAATCGATACAACAAAAATAACGCGAAACGTAATAGTCGACATAGATCGAGGGGGTCATCGGAAAGACGATGGCTCGCCGTTGACCCGATTAGTCACCCTCTCGCCCACCGCCCACTTTGTATGTACTTACCGCCCACTTTCACCATGGTCACCGTCGACGATGTTCCTCTCGTTCTCATTTCCGTTATGTGTTTGCTGCTGCGAATTGGCCCGGCTTATCGGCCGACCGATCGATCCTCCCCCGTGTTAGCTTTGATTACGTTATTTTTTAAATTAAAATAATTTTTGTTTGTATTTTTGAGATTTTGAAGGTGTGATAAAATTGTTGTGTTTGGTGTGATGTGACGATTTCACAATTTCGCTTGAAATAATGAAATTATACATGATTATTGTTGTTTGATTGAGAAATCGCGTGTTTGGTTTTATTTTTAATGGGATATAAATTGGATTTTTTATTCTTAAATTGTTATTTTTTACAGACAAAAATCTAGAAGCAGTTGATTAATAACTAACACGATTTATTTTATAAACCCACAATAATTTGACATTTGGTAAATTAGAAGTCTTGAAAAATTAACACATCAAATAATATTATAAATAAATAAAAAAAATTCAATACAAAATATTTAACTTAATGAATTACCTAAAATTATTTTAAAACATAAAATACATATATTCACTCTTTCTCATAATAATATAAAATGAAAACGAATAGACCAACACTTCAATACATTAGCATATTTACATCAATCAAATTTTCCCACACGAATAATATACACACAGCCGAAGCCGCTTCGTATCGTATATAATATTTCGTAAATTTAATTTTCCAAAATGTTCTACGTCTACATGTCATTGGAATTTCGTATCTGATTTAATTCACAAGTTACCGAAACTCGATACGTCCCAGATAAGCATATTGATCATTCAATCACGACAGACCGTAGACGCGTTCGTATCTTTTCATCGGCGGCGGAAAATCAAATTGATATTCGCACCTCGAAAATTTTCCAACAAGAAAAAACTCTCTTCATCCGGGTGTGAGGAGGGTGAACTCATCAAAAATTAATACCCTATCACGGTAACAACGTTTTTTTTAAGACGCCTTCTTGATCTTTCGGTTTCTCTTCCCTTTTTCAACCACCCCAGTTTGCGAACGGGAGAATCGACTCTGCGTACTGATTGCTTATCGATTCACCTTCGCCTTGCTTGATAAAAAAAATAAGAAATATGCGAATATATTTATTCTTACAGGGACATATTTTTTTCCCAATTCGTATTTATGTCCCTCGTTTGCGAAGAATAAACTAGAACAAATCTGCATTCACAATCCAATTTGTTCAGTCTTTGATCTGTACCCTCGATACAACGAGAGTGGGATATCAGATTATATTTTGCCTTTGAACCGTGAAAGGAATTTAATTTGTACGTTTCTTTAACACCGCATTATGCGAGGGAGAAAATATTTTCATTTAAATCTACCCTAATTGTCTATTTATCATAATGTAAGTTGTTGTGTTGTTTTTGAAAGATCGTAAACAGCTAATTTGAATATAAATTTATACGCGCTCGATAAATTCAGGTTTTATTAATTTTTAAACAGAATATATTTGAATAAAGAGCAGATTTTACACGCCACTATGTTCACATTAAATCGAATCATTTCCGTATGCGTAACTGACATTAATTGCTTGCACGTTCATTCACCGCACAATTTCGAACATTCGCGACAATAAACGGCAAACAATTTTTCCACCATTCGACCGCAAATAAATCAAATTTAAATTTAAGCAGCCGACAGAGACGACTCTCTTTCTTCGCTTTCCTCATAATGGAATATATCCACAGTCTGCGGCATTCATTAGTTCATCTTTATGCTTCCTTTGTCTGCGGAAACGTCTGCCGACCACCACTCGGAGTCACGATGCTAATCTTAGATATGGATCCCGATGCCTCGAGAGATATATAAGAAATTGGAAAACAATGGAAGCACAGGCTGGATGGGAAATCCCATCCGATGTGGCCTCCCTGCAAATTACTTGGCTCCATTTTGCTGCCCGCACCTTCACGAGATCATCCTCCCCTGCCTGGTTTTTATTATACGGCCACCCGACAATATTAAAGTTCATATTACTTTTTCATTGTAATTTATCTCCATAGGCGTCATACGAAACTATCGGATGTTTTTATATACGTATAGAGACGAAGTTGTATGTTAAAATACGATTTAATCTGGAATACGATCTTTCGCTACAAGGTGGGTTGTTATAAAGCGGCATATTTTTATATATTCGTTTTTAATATCAAAGAGAATTGAATTCCATCGAAGATGAACTCGTTTGCATAGTAAACGCGTTATTGTGCCGCTTTCATTCTTTTACTATTTAAAACGTTCGAACTGTTATTTTCTTGTATGAAACACGACAAAATTTATAAAATATTACGTCACGATTACAGATCGAATTCGCGATTGAAAACTGAACTGTCAGTCAAACTGAAATTGAAATTCTGTGGAGCTGTTTCAAATCGCGCTAACAACATCTCCAAGGGGTAGTCGTCGTTTCATATTCGTTCAAATGTGAATCGTAGGTAAAATTTATTTATAAGGTCGTAATAGACTATTAAATATCGACTCGACGGTCGCACTACGTGACCCGATTATAATGCGAGCCGGTGATTTAGAGGTTAAACGGGTCGAGGGAGGCTCTGGCCAATACATGGTAGCAATATATTAAGGGATGTTCTGGTTATTTTGTGATGCTGTCGATTATTTGATATTTTAAATTTTAAATATATTCAGAGATGCTTTATTTTTTAGTTGATACGCTTTATAAATTTTGCATGGTTTACTTTAAAAATTCATAACAGTAATTTTCTTGATCAAATTATCAAATTATTCAATTTTATTTTTAGTCATAATAATTTAAAAAATAAGAAAGAAATAATTATCGAACAATGTATATTATTTAAATTGAATACATTTTTGTATGAGAACAAAATTAAACTACGTATTATATGTATATGATCTATGACCATGATTTAAATTAGTTATATTCGTAAAATTTAATTTACATGAATAATATTATCATTAATTTTACCTTCAATTAACATGAAGTTGTACAATCATAAATTGACTTCTACATTTATGTAATTTTAGATAATGAAAACAAAATCATATCGCGGAATCGGTCGGGTTCTCTCCATTATGCTTGTGGACGTAACATACATGTAAATTGCCAAACCACGTTCAAAATTATAATGTGGTCGTTTCCTCTTTCGCTCGTTTTAATTAGTGCAAACTTTTATAATTTATAATTGTGTGCATGTGTACACAAAAGCGATTCGTGACTGATTTTCGCAATGTTGATCTGTTTCGGTTTAATATTCCGACCGCAACCACTCCGACGCGATGTTTAATTAATTCTGTTTTTGGCGTCCGATGCATTTTCGATAAACGGTGGAATATTTTTTTTATATAAATATGCAAATAAATTATCAGAGTTTTTGTTGACTGAAATCGTGATGTTTTTTCGTTCGCTATTGTCTCTTTCCGCGTTTAAATAAATGTTTTCACTCGGGTGCGAATTCAATTCGCGTGTCGTCGATTGATATTCGTATACAAATATGACTCGGATGTAGTATTCAATATCGCGTTTTAAATTCGTCGGTATAATATTTTATCGATATATTTTACGGAGGAAATCGCGCTTTTTCGGATAGACTTCCCTTCACATTATCTTCCGTCTGCGTCTCCTCGAATTTTTCAAGATTAAAATATCCGAACTACAAGAACGGACGGCTCCATCGATACTGACGCATTTCTTCTTGTCAATCCGTAAAACGTCTATGGATAAATCACTCTTTTTTGACTTAAGACGCTTCTCGGCTAAAAGCCTCCATTTTAAGAGGAAAGACAAACATTCTTCCGATTCGAAACCAAGGAATTAAGATCGCTGAGCAGTCACGATAAGGATTGAATGATTTATAGATTTTTATTTTCAATCTCTTGTATATGGAATAAATTGAATATTTTACTTTGTATCGAATCTATAAATGGCGATAAATAATAACTTTTTCATCGTAGTCAAATAAAGGATGAAATTCATTATTTAATCAGCATAAATTATTTTAATTCATTTAGCTGTATGGTGTAGACTCATCATCAAATACATCTTCACGTATTTCCACTGTGTATTCTCAACTCAAACAGGTATACTTCATCGGGAAAGTTCCATTGGATCAAGCTGCGTATTCATCGTACAACGAACAAGCACTCGAATCCGTTCACGTTAACGTTATACGCAACCGTACGTTCGCCGACATTATACGAGGTGAATGAAAAGTAATTCACTTTGTGCCCCCGATTGGATACGCTCATATGAAAGGTGAATACGAAGTACCTTTTACTGCTTGTGCGGTATTGAATCGAATTACTTTCACTCTAATCGCAACGTGAATTTTGCGAAAGGATCTAAAACTTGGTTCATAATTATACGTTTGGTATATATTTCTGTTGAAATTTTGTTTCAGTGTATTCAGACATTCTAAGCGATGAAATATAATGGGGATATTTCGTAATTTTAAAAAGTTTAAATCCTCCAATATATACTTTGATTATTTATAATGAAATTGATATATTATAATTCTTTCTGAATTCAAGAACAAAATGTGCGATTTGCTCAAATAATATACGAAAATTCTTCTCTCAAAAAAAAAACTCAATTTTCTACTGTGTTGTGAAGAAAAAAATGATAACAAAACGTTTCGATTTTCCATCGTTTTGTGGTTCGTTTGACATTCATCGTTACGAGACATGTGCGCTGTAAAATCGTTTGAGCGAAAATCTTTCCGCTTTTTATTTTCATAATATAATATATTCGTCAGTATAAAAATGTTATATTTAAACGTATTTTTTCCCGTTTATTTTTGCCGCAAAAAAATGTAAAAGATATCTTTTTTTTATTTTTCAAACGCCTATTCATCTGTCGTAAGTTTCACAATGCAGATTGATAGACGCGTACTAAACGAGTAGTAAAACAGAATATTTTCACAAACGTTCTTGTGTTTCGGTGAAAATCATCTTTTGACAGTAAAATGAGTTACGTTGTCTTACTGAATAATTTTCATGTAAAAAAAAATACTTTGATGTCTCGTATCATTTCTTATTTTTTATCATTTTAACTCAATGTCTGTAACTTTACTATATGCCTATTACATGTTTGCATAAAAAATGATTGAAAAAACTTTATTTTTGTTTTCGAATCTTATTTAAAGAGAAATTTCTTTCAGAAAAATTTAAATTTTTATACTGTATTTTTTCTGAATTGTTTCTAGGTAACTTATTTTTACTGTATACTATAAAGTTTAAACCTAAATGCATTTATTTAGTGCATTTGCACTTTCTGCATATTGACTTTTGATAAAAAAATTAAGTATAATATATTAAGTATTACTTCTAAAATCACATTCCACTCTTACGATATTCATGAGTTTTTTTTCTAAAAAACTAAAATCTTCTTAAATACTATTTAGGAAGAAAAATATGTAATAAAATATTTTTATGGCAATTAATTTACACAAAAAGATGAAAATTCCTCGTATCTGCGATTTTCAGTCTCATATTCACAATCATGATTCATCATAAAATATTAACTAACATAAACTAGAAATTAAAATCAACAAAATGATAAGCAAATTACATCTATAATAGTTAGTAAATTTTATTAAGTCCTACGTTTTGAGAAACCAATATTTACTTACAAGATAAATGTGGAAAATTTATTCATAATATCAACACAATATATTTTTCAATATGACAATGCCTTTTTTGTCATTTTTCGTCATATTCAGAACAAAGTTCATTACACTCGAGTGTAAACAAACAAAATCCCTTCGCATCACACATACAAAAACCAAAGCGAGATCAACATCAAAAAAAAAAAATCATTCACACCAACTGCGAACCAACACCAAATATGAACTCACCAACACGGAAACATCCTCGAAACCAAATTATCGAATCATCATCGAATTCTACAGGGGCAGATTGGCCGTGCGTTTGCGGATAAACACGTCATCGGACACGTTCGAGTTAATTGCGCCGCCACGTGCATCAATCGAAATGCAGAGGTGCATCGCGATGATTGACTTACCGGCGAAATTGGCCCGTTTCCTATTCGTATGCGAGGTGTTTGGAATTGTCGACGGAGCCAACTTGGATGTCTTGGACGTGAAGGTTTAGGTTTGGGATTGGTTAGGGTTGTGGTGGTTGGAGATGTGTGGTGTTTTGTTTTTTGTTGAGGTGTGTTTAGTTTTTTTATTGTTGTTTGTTGCGGATCTGTATTTGCATGGTTGTGGATGTAGTGTGTATGGGTTACGCTTCTATATTGTTTTGAATAGGTTTTTTGTGTATTCAGGAATACGTATCATATTGTTTTTATGTGAGAAACAATTAAGCAATTAAATGTGCCTACACATGATACAGTATCATTAATGTATCATGTCATTACAGCAAAGTACACAACATTGACCGTCTTGACTATATTAATAAATTCTGATAATCGTTTTATTTGTATATTCATAAATTTAGACATTTAGACATAATAGACATTTATGAATATACAAATATAAGTACAATTATTCTTATCGTATACTTGTTATTCGCACTTTTTTATAAATTTTATGACTAGAACAAAATTTACAACGGATAATTTTATCTATTATAAAATATTTCTTAATCACTTGTAAATAACAAAAAATATTTTCGTTTATCTCCCATTCATTTGCAAACACAAAACACGAACCTTTCAGGGTGCACCCAAAAAACAACCTGCACTTTAAATCCATATTTATACGGCTTTTTCGACCCAAAAGTCTGAAAATATAAGCCCACATATATTAAGTCAGTACGACAAAATCCGTTCCGCACCAGACCGCGACTCCGAACCGGATCGGATTAAATCCCGCCCCGCGCAAAACACACACCACCGATCCACATACACACAATCCGGCTGCGAATAAAATTCTGCAAGTCTTGCCATTTGTTCCGCCGTTGCGGAGATATTTAATTAAAGCAGTGTCCGTGGCCCGCCCACCCTTAGTGACCTTCTTTCCTACCACCCGCGGACATGTGCGATTTAAAAATCCCGCTTTTCGAACGTCCGCACCCCGTGGGGTGGGTATTCATTAAACTTTTCGCGGACGCCAATCAAAGCGTGTGTAGAATATTTAATATCGCATTTAACTTCGGGAAATATCCGGCCCGCTTTCGGTTTCGGGCCGATATTAAACATTCCTGGGGTAGCCGAATGAAAAAACGATGAGAAATTGTTGCCCTTCGCTGGGGGAATGGGGAGTTCGGGGTTGAGGGCTTTGAACAAAAAAGCACTCGATTTGGCCCATTGCGCTCTGCGAAAATTACTGGAAACGTGAGCGAACTCGTTTTAATTGGTATCATTACGCAGCAATGTCCTGGGAAATATAGGGGGGTGAATCGGTCGGTTTTGTTTTCAAATAAATTTGCGGTCTTAGATATAATATTAAATATTGTTTATTTTTTTAAATTAACCATAAAATTTTAAAGCGACATAGTTTTTAAAAGTTACATTTTTAAAAATGAACTATACAGAGTGATGAACGTTATCTTTCACAATGCAATGTGAATGCGTTTAACCAACACACTAAAGCGACTCGCGAGCTGTATCCAATTTTCGTGGCAAAATTGCATTTGATTCGACTTTAATGCACTTCTGATGTCGTCATCTGTTTACAAGAGAAACTTCGGCGTTTAATATTCATCATATTTCAGTTTCTCTCCGTAACTTTCTACCAAAATGCAATTTAACCAACCTCCCAACAAAAATTGTATACAATTCTATTTAACTGTCACTACATACATGTATTTCGTATTATATAATAATATAAATGAAAATAAAAACGTTATATTTTTGTATATATTCAAATTATTTATTTCAATAATATTATTGTGTTACATTAATTGATTATTTTTTCTTTTGACTACAAATTAAATTTCTTCTTTGCGTTTTATCAAATTCACCCATACACCACCTTTGGGAGACAGTACCGTATTCATGGGAGAAGATATAATTTTCTCCGTTTTCGGCGATGGTTTAACTGAATAATAGCGTAACAAAGTTATTATACCAATTTTGCTTTGTATTTTTCCAAATCTTAAGCCTGAAAATATTTAATTATATTTAATGAAATAAAAATATTTACAAAAATATATTTATATAAACGTACCGATACAATTGCGTGGACCTTCGCCAAACGGTAAATATACCATAGGATGTCGTTTTTTTTTCTCTTCAGCACTAAATCTTTCAGGTATAAATTTTTCTGGATCTGGGTAATATTTCGGATCATAATGAATAGATAGAACTGGTATAGCAATTTTGAGACCTTTTTCAATAATGATATCTTTCTCAGGAAACTTATGAGAAGAAGTGCATGTTCTTGGTATAAACCCAAGTGCTGGATATTTTCTCATTGTTTCTTCTATTGCCATTTCCAAATATTCCATTTTAGAAATACTTTCATAAGTCAACTGACCATTATTCATTTTTAGAACTGAACTAATTTCTGCCACTAGCTTTTCTTGAATATCTTGATTTGCCCCTAATTCGTAAAGGAGAGTTGCCATCAATGTTGATGATGTTTCAAAGCCAGCAGCAAAAAATACAAATGATTGTGCTGCCATAAACGCATCGTCAACTAGTGGATTTTCTATATCGTCGTTTTTCTTTATTTCTAACAATAAATCTATAAAATCGTTACGTTTACTTGGTGTTTTCTGACGTTCTTCTGCTATTTTCTTTACAATAGATAAGAAGAAATTTTCCACATCCTTCGAAACTAAAGTCAATCCAACACCATAAAATAATGTTGGCGAAATAGCTCTCGCAAAAAATTTTAAAAATTTTGTCGTATTTGTGGTAAATATCTTTTGTCCCATTTTCCTAAATTCATCTTCTGTTTCCATCATAGAATCTAATTTTAATCCAAATACACATGAACCGATCACTTCTGTAGTATATCGTGCCATAAAGTCCCGTACTTCACATTCTTTATTATTACCAACAGTTATATCTAAATATTTCCGAAGTTCTTCAGCTTTTTCAATTATTAAGTAAAACATATTTCGTAATTTTCCAGACGTGAAAGCCGGCGTTAATAATTGTCTCGATTTTTTCCAATAGGCAGTTGTTGACGTAAACATATTTCTTGAGATTATTTCTTTCTCTTCATTATGATCCTCGTTTCGATTTTGAAAACAATTAAATTTTTTAATAAACACATACTTAATCAGCTCAGGATCTTTAATCATCAAAATAGGATCTCTTAATCTAAATAATCCTACGTATTTTTCATCCGGATATTGTCTATAGTAATCTTGATATACTTCACCCAATGTTTTCTTCCCCAACATGAAATCCTTTTGTGAACCGAAAAAAAATTTTGGTTTCACGTAAACAACGTTTCTATCTTTCCAGTAATTATATTTGATGGTAAAAAATGTATAAATAACATAAACAAGAACTATGAAGAGTATTACGGTGTCAAAATACGTAAATTGATACATAATTTAGGCTAAGTTCAACAAACGTCCGATCAGTTTAATGAACAGAAACAACTGACTCATAACAACTAGTAATTGGTATAAATTTGACGTGCAATAATTACACTAGGTTATCAACATAATGTGTTACTATGATTGTGTGTTTGAAACAAATATAACTACGCTGTATATTATTTACGGTGGCAATTTATTGCTTAATGCGTAAATAAAATGAATATTATTATATATTAAATGAAAAAAAACAATATTTAATCAGTAGTAATAATAAAATAATTTAAATTAAGTAAACAATTTTCTAAATTAGATTTTAAATAACTAACTCACGCGACTTAAGTCATAATTTATCTTCACCAAAAGATAAATACATGGGATTATGTAGTTAGTACATCGTGATATGACAACCTTTTTTCGTGACGTCAGTTGAAAACCTTTCAAGCAAGAACTTTTCCAGATCTGAAAAAAAAATTTCGGGCCACGATAAAACAATAACATTGGTATTGGTAACATTGGTTGACACCTTTTTCAATCACCAAATCCGAATCGAAAAGCTTGCAGATAGTGTCACACTTCCTAGTATATCATTCATTTTTATATGTCTTCATTTTTCTCTGAATCGCCGCAATTGAAAATTCCGTTTTCCCACTACTATTGCGTGTCAATCGACTATCAAACTTTTACGGTCGACCTCTTTTCATCCGCTAATTTATCTCGGACGCCTTGGAAAATTCAAAAAATTTGAAAACTATGAGTTCTAACGATGTTTCGGATTCAGCTGCAAAAAAATATAAAAAACCTGAGCGGTCATAAACATATCGCCGATTTCCGGATCCTCTTCGGCGTCTGGATACTTTATCTCCCACAATAAATCTATGAAATCGTTACGTATCGCTGATGTTTTCACACGTTCTATAACTATCTCGCACACTACATTTATGAAAATTTTTTATTTATAATTCGATAAAAATAATCTAGCCACGTAAAATATTGACGGTGCAACAGCTTTTTCACAATCCCCTATCCCCTATCCCCTATATATAATAGCGGATTTATGTGTGTCTGTATGTGTGTGTCGATGACGCTCACGACTTTTTTGTTTTTTTTTTTTTCGATGATGATGATGATGAACAAATGAACTGGTTTTATTAATTAAATATTCAAATCGGGTACACATTTCGAGTTCACACAATCGGGTTTTCACATTTTATCGTTTTCCGTTTCTTTAACAAAACCACAGCCGATGTTATTAACATCGGGCCTATATACTAGTCGAAAAATAATATAACATGTATTTGTGCGAGTGAAATAACGTAGATTAATCTAATTTGAAAATAATCAAACGTTTCGACCGCGAAATTTAAACTGAGTTAACCACACCTGAACGCACCGAAATTTTCATACTGTTCGTATATTTTCAGATTCACCCATAACACTCTCCCGCTTTGGCGCATATGTTTCGTCGCACAAAACCAGCACAACCGCCACCGCTTCGGGAATTCTCGAGATTCTCGAGATTCTCGAGAAACACTTTCCCCGAAAACCAGGAAATCTCATTCCGGCAATATCCCGAGAATCCGCGACACGATCACATTTTTTTCGCATTCGGACGGCGACTCGTGCTTTTCATTGATAGGATTTTGAATATGTGGGCGTATCGAGCGCGCCCCACTTGTTGAGAGCCGCCGCGACACACCTGTTAAGGCGCCGGCGCCAGCCGCACCTGGCGGTGTCGCGTCATCCAACCTCGCGTCTGCCGCGAGCTGGTCATCATCAGCTCCGAAGGTCTCGGGATGTGCGAGGCGGCGAGGTTTTCAACCCCGGCTCGGAACCGAGTTCGCTTAACCTTCTCGGTAACTGCAATGGCCACTGTGAGAAACTGAAAGTTGATTTTGACTCGGCGATTGTGAGCCGGATCGCTGTTTGTAAATGTAATGTTTATAATATTTTTTTTTTTTGTTTTAGTAGATCGTATTCAAAAAATAAAAAATTGGAAGAGGACGGTTTTGAAATTTCCGAAAGTCTAAATTTTCGAGATCGAGAAGTTCACACAAATTATTCGAATCGATGGGAAACACATGAATTCGAAAATACACATTTTTTATTCAAAACCGTATAATCCTTCGTGTTGACCTCCGCAATATTTCCTATTATTGATTAGCTTCGATCACTGGGAATCCCAATCACGTTGTGATGCAACAGTTAACATATAGATTTTTCGCATACATTACAACAAATGAAACGTGATAATACAAAACACCAAACGGCGCTTAATTTCAAAATTTCCCCAACCACTTCTCGCGGAAAACCCAACAAAACGAAAGATCACGTACGAGGAGCATCGAACTCGATTATCATTACACCGTTCTCTATCAGATTTCGACTTGTCGGATCATAAGTAACCTCGCTTTATTTGCGAATGCAGAAATTTGCAGCAGGTGCGCAAACAATCGATCGTTTTGTTTGAGCGCACTTCGCCGGAGGACACTAATGGATGCGGTAGAATAATCGATGTCCGCACTTAAAATTCGCAAACATTGAGTATATCTAAAAAGCCTCATGAACCGAGTTTTTCCCCTCTCCCACGCACTCGGAACGGACAGTTACCGGCGCGGTGAATGAGAACCGACCATTGATCACGCAGAATTCGAACAAGAAGCCGCCATGTGAAAACGCGAGTATGCGGCGTGTTACATACACACACACACGAACAGACGAAAAGTTGGCAAAAACCAGAGACCGTTCTGCTGTTACGGCGCGTCTAGTTTCTAAACTTCAAGAACAACTCCTGAGGCACAAGCGCGAGAATGACATCACCTCTCGGCGGACAGATAAAAAAAATATGCCGTAACACACACATCGATATCGTGTGTGTATACGAAAAATTCGCCTATTCGATGATATGAATGAGAATTCGATGGGGTTTGCAATATGATCGAAATTGGGATCGTTCGATTTGAAGTGTTTTCATTTTTTTTTTTGAAAAATCTTTATCAAAATCTTGGGTATTTGTATGATAGGATCGAGCTTACGCACGACAATGCAACAACACAACAACAACAAGACAACAGGTAGTGGTAGTAGGAAATGTCAATGAGACGGTGCCGCGGGGCAAACACTTGTCTTGTCCAAGTTTTTGTTCCGCGCCGTGTCTATTTGCAGGCGGACGACCTCTCTCTACCGAAAAGTTTACAATTTGACTTTTATGATTCGATATTTATGTAATTTTGTTATGTGATGGGTGCAATTGATAATTACAACCCTAAATAGATGATACATTCCAATGAAATAATATTTTAGCGACGCGATAATTGCTGGACAACGTTGAAAAGTTTACCTGACTTCGAAATTTGAAAATTTCGTAGCATTATACAAAAAATTCAATTTAGTAATGTACATATGTATTTTTTACGAAATTGCAAACTTGTCACCGCTAAAACGAATAAACAAAAGTTATGATTGTTCGAAACGACACGTATTTGCGGCTACCATATTACGCGAGCGCGGTGATAATTATTCAAATTGCGGAAAAAGTAAAATACAACCGAAACTGTGAACATACATCGTCAATAAGTATGCGAAACGTGCCTTTTCGATGTTTTTAGCGTCAATATTCGGCGATAACAAACCGCAAAGCATCAAATTGATTTGCCCGTCTTCGGAAAACACACGCATGACATAACGATTTTTCAACAAAAAGTTCAATTCCCAGAGGCACTATATAAGATTTCAAGATAAAACTTATAACAGAGATCTTCAGGATCTTCTCGTAACCGGTATTAGTACTCATCGGTACAAGTTCGATAATGTTATGAGAGCCGACAGTTTTTACCACGAACGGAAATTAACATCGTCGTCCGACTACAATAAGACGGATCGATCCAAAAACGTATTGCACAACACGAAAATTAAATCATAACCAAACAATGACAAAAAAATAACACCCGACCGTTTTTTTTTCGTTCACAGCCGCTGCACACATATCTCAAGGCGATCCTATATAAAAATGCAAATGACGATTTATCGCCGCTGTAATTACACATTGTACGAACGACGCGAAAAAAATTAATCATTCGCGAATTGAAACGTTCTACAATGCGATTCGATTGAAAAAAAAACTCGTTGACAGATCGGGAGAAATGTCGTTTCAAGGTTGGCGCGAAAAATCATTGAAATTTTCGAAATTAAACGTTGAAAACTTGCCTTCTCCGTCGGTGGTGAGCGAGCCGGGTTGCAGCCGCTCGTGGTCAGTTCTTCGGGAGTCTTCACTAGGTGCTCGATCTAAAAATATAAAAAAATATAAATATTTTTAATGATATTAATAAAGAAATCCCAAAATTCCACTTTTAATTCTATTCTAATAAGTTAACGTTAGTCAGCCTGCGGTGCAGCGGTATGTTGCAGGGACTAATGATGACGATTCAAGCTGCGGTATGGCAAGAGTATGGTTCCGTTTTTAACACCTCGATCGTCTCAAATTTGGTATTTAACCATTTTACCAGAAAATTAAAGTTAAATCTCTCATCAATGAAACGATTTCAAAAAATAATTTCGATTATATCGGTCTATTATAATAAAATGCACCGGCGTCGCGATCGATTGTGACAATAATTACAAGCCCATATGTGCGTATGAATCGGTCCTATGTATATACATCCTACCACTTCAGCTGTTGTTTCACGAGCAAGGTGGTAACATCCTCAAGGTGCTCCCTGTGCATCTGCCAATGAATACCACCAGGTAAAAACCGGACACGAAAAACAGCTAACGTTCTTGAATGGTGGAATTAGTCCCATTTTCTTTAGAGATTTTCCAATTTTTCTCACGTAATAATACGCCTCTATAGTGAAAGACGGGGGCCCCACGCGGTGTGGGGGCGCCGGCCCCGGGGCCTCCGCAGACGGCTTTTTGTCGGAGGACCACACCTCGTGGTACCGTTACGCATCCGACGACAAGATCGTGCAGACATGCAACCACGACGTCGATACCATTTTCATTTTGGTTTTTTGTGCGAGGCGCCATGTTCGGCCACAATGAAATTCGGTACTGAGAAGTCTCCCGTGAAATTGTTAGTTGCCCGATCGGATATGTCCATAGTGTCCAATCGAGTGACACAGTATTGTTGGTATATGAAGAAAAATAAATAAAAATTCGATCCCGAATTTTAAGAATGACTCGTGTAATAATCCAGAAATTTTAGGAATTCTAGCGTGATTTTGGGATGGAATTTTTGTTTATGATACATAATAGTAAATCTATGAATCTACGGATTTTTCCAAATATAAGACCCCTCCCTATTAGGCCAGGCGCCCACAGGCGATTGGTTGCGGCGCGATTTGTGATGGAACGCATTGTTTTGGGTTGTAGTGGCTAGTCGCCTGTGGGCGCCTGGCCTTACGGTTTTGTTAGATTCATGTAATATAAGTCTTACTCCAAAAATACAGCAAACCAAACAGCTGATCGTAAGTAAGGAGCCTTTTTTGGTCAACCAATCAAAGAATAATATTATCAAACAATCAAAAATTTACCTTGTAACGACGACAAACTTTAAGACATATTACTAAAAGAATTCAAAGGGTCAAATCGTTGCTTAGACATTTCTTCAGATAGAAATTGAAAAAAATCAACATTATTCAAGCCAGATGATACTTTGATAATCAAACCTGTACTCGAATTTGAATTTTTCGTTTAAAGTACGAAACATTGCAACAAAATGAGTCCTAATGAGTTTTTTGGTACCAAAATTAATACAAGTCCTTTCTTATGGTTATAAAAACTCGGTATTTCATCCTATCGAAATAAAAGAATAACAATCGACAAAAGTATACACACAAAAAAATATAGCGATTTTTCTTAAAAACAATGATAGATTCCGACATTTTGAACTTCGGTAAAAACTCGGCAACCGCCCACTGACCAAACACAGAACAAATCGTAAACGCACATCATTTCATACACATCGTTACTTTTTATAGTGAATACGCCCGGCCTAGACACAATCTCGTTGCGTTTTCGACACTCGTCACCCGAACCCACGCGCTCTTCCACAAAACAACGCTCGATCATCGAAAACTCCAAACAGGAAACCGAACAAATTTTCACCCGAACCGCCAAATACGGAAAAGCCTACAACAACAACACGAAAAGATCCACCACCCCGAACCGAAAGTCCGCATCGATCAGAAGTCGGCCCGTTTTGATTGGGAACGCCCCCGCCACTATTTACACTGCACGCCCATCGATGATTAAAATGTGTCCGATCCGAGAATGCTGCGTGGAAAAAAAAACGCACATACACACGCACGTGGAAAGGAAAAGCATAAGAGACTGTTGGCGTACGAGGCTTTGATAATTCGAAATATGGCCGGGGCCGGTTGTGAAGGCAGGACCTCCCAGAGTTTGCTCCCGCGACGAGTCTTCTTCGCTCGGGTCCTTGGAGGTCCTTGTTTCTTTTTGTTCGGTTATAGGCTGCGGTTGTCGGATGGTTTGAGGTCGTGTAGGAAAATATGATTTTTTTTTATGAGGGTGCATTAAAAATGTACATATTGTGACTTGGAACGAATTATTTGTGCGTTTGAAAAATGTGCGATGTGCATTGTTTTTGGTGTCTCGTATTGAGCAATATCTTATTCATAGTGTGCATTAAAAAAAAAATAGTATAGTATAAGGTGAGCATTAAAAATATATGAAATGTGCAATAGGATGAATGGTTTGTGCATTAAAATGACAACGTCGCCAGAGTAAAGTCAATCTCTATAGGTAATACAGTACAACTGTCAACTACATTTTAACAATTTCGTCCATTTTTATTAACAATGTTGATTTTGTTTGAATTCTATTGCGAATCGAATATATTATGAAAGTTGTGAATAATGGTCGTGCGGTTATTTCGTCCTGTTCTAATGCACGTAAATTCGTTTTAAGGTACGTACATTTTTTTAATGCACACGTTTTGATGCTCGTGAAAAATGCACAAATTTTTTTAATACACGTTTAAATTGTTCCTTTTTTAATATGTGGAAAGGAAAACAGGGACTATTCGCCAAATTGCGGGAAATAAATAATAGATGTCCTTTTGTGGAATCGTCATGGTTTTTTTGTATAAAATAAATATAATCGTGTCGATTTTTTAGATACGATAAATGTGGGGATTGAAAAATTTTTATACCTGGTTTTTGATATGTGCAATTTGAACCGTATAAATTTCGAACGAGCGTGTTTTGTTTCATCATTTCTATTATAAATATAAAAAAAATCTAAAATTTCATTTCATTCGATTACAATCGATTCAAAAAAGCATCAAACGAAAAATTGACACATAAGAAAATTGACACCACCTTCTAAAAAACTTCATATCGATAAAAACACGAAATCAACCATCGAAACGAACAAAAATCCACCGAAAAATTAACGACGCCTCGTTATACGAAGCACACGATAATCGAGGTAAACAAGCAACGAACAAAAATAAACACCGACGAACAAAAAACCCTCAAAGTTTGTACAACACAAGAGTGGGGTGTATAATTAAGATGATTGGACTCTTTTTTTCGACATTCACTTCTCGACCGAACCGCACACAAAAAGGCCCCCATTAACATTTTGATTTATGCCCCTCCGAGGATGCCCAAATTGGCCCTCCTGGCGCAGCGTTCACAAAAAGGAGCTCACGATCCTCGGGACGGCATTAGTCGAATAAAAGTTCACTAGTACGATGTTCGTGTGCGCTTTGATTAATATGCACGATGACGAATCGAACGGCGCTGTTGTCGGACACGAGAAGAATGCCGTCGGGGTCCTTCGGAAAGGACGATTTCCGAGAACGCATTCCTGCGGCGATTTTTCGAGCTTTCGTTATCGCGGAATCGCAGGTAATACGTGAAAAAATAACCGCGGGTAAATATATGTCGGATGGGTCCGAAAAACCGACAGATCGGATAATTGAGTGTGAAAAGTTGATGTGTCGCGTTCTATTTCCCACGATTCGTCAGTTTCGCGCGAATGATGAATCAGAAAGTGAAAACGTTGATTTATATATAGGTAACGATGTTTAAAAATTAAGGTTTTTATCTTTTGGAAATGTCACAATAGATAAGCAGCTTATCTATCGCAACCTATAACCCTTTGTGTCTTAGTGGTGCCGTGGAAGAACCACCATTTCACCACTTTTTTGCCAGTGTTCCAGCGGTTTCATTGCGACACAAAGGATGAAGGAAATAAACATTTCCAACGAACGCTAAATATCTCAGGTAATGCTAAAATCGAAGTGGTGTCGAAATGGAACTGCTGGGATAGTAGGAAAAAACAATGAAGTAGTGGTTCCTCTACGCCACATTGGGACACAAATGGTTAAGATCATTATCTTTATGAGTTATGGTTATATTGGTCCATCACTTTAATTTTAATGGATAATTTATCAATTTGAATAGTGATGAAATAGATGAAATAATTTCAATATTAAAAAAATAGAAAGTTACCGTCTTCTTACTGATATAGAAAAATGTTAAAACTTTCTAATTGTAAGACATCGAAAAATTCTCGTTTTAAAGTTAACGTCATATTGGCTGCATATAACGATGACAAATATTTTGAACAAGTTTTCCATTTTATAATAAAAAAAATTGTAAATGCAATGATAAAAAAAATGCTATTTATATTTCTGTTTGAATTTGGATACGACAACCGTCACATGTTGCCAATGAAATTTCAAGGCGTGAAATTAAAAATATTTAGGCAAACGCCTATCTCCGTACCGTGTCGCACTTAATCAACGAAATTACAATCTACAAAAAAAAAAGATTTCACATGAATGAAAACGATTGAGATTCAAATTCGGACGCGTACAATATGATAATCATGGACTACGTGACCGTCCAGCCGTTCACAATGCGAAAATCTCATTTTTTCGCATCGACACGGCGTTTTATTGCCGAAAAGTTTCATCGTCCGTCGATTTATGTGCGTCATTATCGTCTCGAAAATTGAATAATAAATTTTGATGAATCAAAAACGATAGACTCGTTCCGTTATTTGCATAAGCGGGACCATAACGCGAATATATTGCAATATAACGTCAATTAGACGCGTGAAACTTGCGCGATGAATCAGTCGGTTTTGTCAAAGGACATGTTCGATTTTGATGTTCTTTTTTTCGACGTATGAAAATCGTTAATGATGACAAACGTCAATTTTTAAAATTTTATTGTTCGTAAATCAAATTTTATAAAAACGTGGTTTAATATTTACGCATTACGTCCGTTTCATAAATTTGATAAGATGACGATATGATTGATTGAAAAACTGTAGATAATTCACAAAAAAAAGGAAAAACACAAAAAAATGACTACGAAGCAGTTAAATATTATACTATGATAAACTGTTATCTGGTTGCTTATCGAGTTTACTCGAACTGAAAATAACCACGTTTCATACGATGCATTATGAATGGCAAGGACGGAGACACGATAAATTTTTAAAATTATTAAATACCACAAAATTTTTATCACCGATATCAATTTTTATATCGGATCGTTCTAATAGTACTTAGACAATACTCAGCATCGAAAATCCACGAATCCTTTTTTCCACGGAAATGAATCGATCCTCAAAAACGGACCTTTCCACACCGACCTTGGCAAAGAGATGGAAATCTCTAAAGGAGGCGCCCGATGCGAAAAATAAACCCACACAAAACGAAATAAAGGCGCCGCAACATTCTTCGACTGTTGAAAATAGCTCTGGAGAACGCTATTTTTTCTCGTCTCGGTCGTTTTTTTCGACCAACACGGGAGGGCAGTTTGAACTGTAACGACTTGACGATCTCAAATTTTTCCAACGCATGAAACACTTGATTATAAAAAAAAACGATTTTGGAAATGGAATTTCGACGACTATTTGAGACGATCGATCTTTTCCCAGTTTGGCCTTATAAATTAATAATATACGCCCGCGTTATACGATTATGGAAAGACAAGCTCGATATACCGAACAAGTAAAGTGAACGCTTTTTATAAAACAGCTAAACGGTTCATTTTCAATCTCAAACATATTTCAGTTCGAGATAATTATAGAATTCAGATTACGAACGAAATAAATCAGTAAGTTCGATCGCGATATCTCTTATCTTAAGGACGTTCGAATGAAAGGCGGACGTTGTTTATCGAAATGCCCGATATGAACATTTCAGTCGAAAAATTACATAAGTATCGAATTTAAAATTTTTTACAATATCGATTATCGTACTCATTGATTATTCATACTATTACAAATATTCGATAACGTTTCATTCAAAATCTACAAGAATTATATTCGTTCTATTAACCTTTGCGCTTTTGCAAAATCGGTAACTAATACGCATTATCGCTTCTCCCACTTTTACCACTGACTCACCAGCATCGAGATCAGAGCTATTCCATAGTTAATGTCTCTCCAACCTATAGACGTACCGGGTGTGCTTGGAAATTTTTGTAATTCATTGATATTTGAGAATTTTTGTAAGAATCCCTCCAAAACGCGGGGTTTATATGTCATGTGCACGGGAGAAAAAAAGGTCCTCAACAACAATGAAATGTTGCCGTTGCCAGTTCTTTATATGCAAGAAATATTCGGCAATTGAGGAGGTTGTAAGGATAAGAATATTGATTCCGACTAATATTTAGGTCGATAAAATATTTTTTTTGTTAAAATAAGTGTTTTTCGTTTTTTTTTTGTTTAGAAAGTCAAATATATTTTTTTAAAAGTACCGTAATTTACCATTTTTCATAACCTTACAGCAATTCCCTAACATTTATTTAAATAAAACACTATTTACATGGAGAAAACTTGATGTCTAATTTACAACAAGCGCCCGCTCGAAGGTTAAGCATATTATTACAAATATTCGACAACTTTTCATTCAAAATCTACAAGAATCACATTCGGTCTATTAAAAAAAAAAAAAAAAACAACGAACAAGATGGACCAATCGTGACCGGCTGGCTCTCTTTTCATCTCTGTCTAATTGTAAAACAAAGGTCCCTTTATTTCTTGGGCAGCTTTGAGACCCCGAGGAATGCAGGCCGAGCATGCCTGACGATGAAGCAACAGGGAAACGAGTCGAGGAGGAGGCTACGCCCACCCACAACGCGTTGACATCTCGACGAAGATGTGGCCGATAATGAGGTGAAGGACGACAGAAGGGACACCCGATGAATGGGCGAGAGATCCGCCGTTTCGCCATCGGCATTCCGACGCGTCGGAAAACGGTGCGCAAATAAACGGCCGTTGCGCAATCCGCGATTTTGCATAGTTAATTCCATCTATGCACGTTCGAGATTAGTGTGACATAACAGTGTTTGCGCACGGCGTTTGTTTGTTTACCAATGTACATATTGTAAACTGGAAGCTTTTAACAATACGTGTTCAGATATCGAAAATGGAAACGGGCGCGTTAGCGAAAGATTTGTAATTGATCCAATGTACGAAAGGGGGCCGAAATCTAGTTTTTTTTTCGAGCGGGAAAAAATTTCTATTCATGAAAATGTATTCGGTGAAGTATTTCGATCGCAGACAGATAACGGCGATGGCGCCAAAGCAGCTCTATCGCGAACGCGACATTTTCATTAGATTAAAGTGACGTAAGGAACGTCGACTGTGATAATATTTCAGATAACGAGACATGCTATGTTACAGTGCATGTATCGACACATTCGTCGATAATGTACAAAAATAACCACATTCATCCCAATACGAAATCTAATTAAAACATAAACACCGGTTGCATGCCCGATTTAGAGCCACCTAGCGTCCGCTCCGGTAGTCAACGTCGGATTCCGCGCGCGAAACGACCCGATTCAAATCCGCGAAACATTCTGAATCTCGAGATTATCGAGATTATTATTAACAATGCACGAATTCTACGCTTTCTCGGCCGTATTTTCGAGTGGGAACGTCTGTCTGTTCGTTTGACCGATAACGCGAACGACTATCTCGCACCCGCGCATACACGAAAAACAAATAGACTACTTGTATATTTTACATACGCTTTGTACAAACTAACGTTCTGATTTATGCAATAAACGCTATTCGAAAAACGGACCTGTGAAGTTGCACGTAGACCGTTTCGGGTGGGATAAATAAGTTTTTCAATGTTACAGAAGTGAGCGATTTTGACACGTGGAGATTATACGATACGAATTTGTGTGAAATATCAAAAATAAATATAGTGTATGAAACGATTTTTTTATATTTATCAAATACAGTTAGAATTTACCGTGTATGAATCATTAAATATGAACGATTTTTTTTTAATGCGAAAAATAGTACATGGTTGCGTAAGCTCGGTGTACTATATAAAATCAATCGAACCTTATTCCCTATTCTAAATAAATGTTACGAGGTTACGACATAATGAATGAAAATGTATCGAAAAGGCTTCTTTGTGAAGGTCGACAACGAAAAATTGCACTGCATACAATTGACATACGTAAAATAAAAATTTACCAGAAATTTTATAATTGTTTAAAATGCACGAATAATTTCACAAAGAATAAGAATCAAAATGATACTGTTATGATTTGCGACATTTGATATTTGTCGTGGCTACTGTCACAAATTTTATTACGGTCAACACAATCGATTCTCGTAACACAATATTCAGTATATGCATTCCAATAAAGGATAAAAGTAAAAAAAAAATCATGCTATGATAATCGCAATGGTTACGATTATAGTGAGACGACGGAATGAAAACCGGAGGAGATTTTAGTTTTCAGTAATATCTAATGCGCGAATAAATTGAACCGGCGACCTTTATTTTAATCACTAGCACAGCACTTTACATATTACACCACGAGATAGCTTTAATCGAAACAAGTACATATCGATTCAGTACGAAAGCTTCACGGACTTTATGTTTGTTAAATATAATGGTAAAAGGTAATTTTCAATATTAAATCGCATCATAGTCTACAATGTCAAAATCGTTTTCAGAAATTAACTATTAATCACATTTTATATATTTTTTAAATCTTTGCTGATTTTCATATATTTTAATGTAATATAGCGATTTACAATTAAAAAATTGTATTTTAAGTTTAGTTTTTATAATAAGTTCACTAACAAATTTTATTTTTGATACTGGCAACCCATTTGACGTTTAACCATTTCAGTACCCGGCAAATTTTCGATAACTTGCGAAAAATGCGCTCTCGCTGACCACTTTGTGATCGCAATGACCACCAGTTTAATGGTGAATATCAATGACGTGTGTTCTACCGAGGTCTGAGCCATTTAAGACCAACAGCCTCATCTCGTCTGTCAAACTGGTGGCCTCTGCGGCCGCAAAGTGGACAGCGATGGCGCAGTCTGCTTAGTCTTTAACTCATCTGTCCCGCTGGTGGCATTGCGATCTATTCAGAAGAAAGCAACCACAAAGCACATAGACAAGCATATCGTTGGTCAGAGCCTCTCTCGCAAGCATGAGCAAACTGACTCTTACTTCACAGCAAAATTAAGGACAAGCATCATTCTTAATTCCTTAATTTTCCTTAATCACGTATCATATATCGCAACCACTGAGACATACACGCGAATACGACCCGACATTTAATCCATCAATCGAACGACATTTCAAATCAAACTGTCGATTTCCGAGCGATACGTCGGCGTCCGTCCGTTGCCCCACCACAAAATTTTTCACACCCGCCAAAAACCATAATCCCCCAATCGACCGGAGCTCCGCCGCGCGCCACAGTTCGACATCCCGCCTTCGTGCGGCGGTGCGCGTTACTTTCGTGCCGGCTGTGTGTGTACAGCGGCGGCGTGTGTCGGCTGGCGCCGGCGCCGGCGCCCACGCGCGCCGCTGACCTCCGAGCACCAACACCGACGACGGCCGACGACCAACACCGACGGCGCGGAGACTCCGGCGACGCGGCAGACGGACGGACGGTCACGCACACGCGCGGGCAGAGAGCGGGACGCGCGAGCGGCCGCGTGGGCGGAGCGACAGAGAGGGAGAGTGGTCTGTTAACCTTTGCGTGGCCGTGTGAGTCGCGACGGCGCTGTGAAAAGACGGGGTGCCCCGCGCCGGGTGAGGTGAGAATGTCGGAAACTAGATTTTTCGTTTTTTTTTGGAGATAGTGTTCAAGATGTTTGCGGAGTTGGGGATGTTTTCAATTTATGATCAACATCATTAAAAGCCTGTTTAGTTATCCACTGCAAGACAAGGACTTGCTAGACAAATGCGGCAGTCTAGGTTATATACTTAACCGCGCTAGCCCAAATCGTATTTCGATAAGGGAAATGTATTATAAGAGTCAGTTTGCCCATGCTAGCAGAGGAGGCTCTCAGCAATATATGATGATTTTTTTAATATATAGCAGAGGCTGTAGCTATGAACATACTAAGTATGGTTAAAATATGAAATACGTCGTATAAAAATCAGAATATTTATTTCATTCGCACATTTGTGCAAGGCGAATATAGGAATTAAAAAATATACAAAACTTTCACTTTATATAGACAGCTCTGTAAACCGTTAGAACGAGCCCCCCATTGTATGATAGATATGCTTTGTTGTCGATTTAATTCACTAGGGATTTGGGACGTTGAAACAAACGCCTTCTTTTCTTCAAAAAGTTATTCAAATTTCATGATTTGCTTTTAATTGGTATGGAAAAAATATGATAATTCTAAAAAAAAAATCCAAAAGCCTCCACTCCCTATAAATAAATTCGCCACTGATTCAATATAATGTATCTTTTGTCCTATTCTATTTAAATCAATTGAATGTGCCATATGAAAATTTGAACATTTTCCTCATGCAATTTATACTACGCCTATTAAAAAAGAATATCTTTCAAACACAATTTAGAATTTGACCATTTATATCTAAAACGAAATACATATATCACTCTCCAAAATAATTTTACAAATAAAACGCTTTCGTATCCATTTAAAAATTGTGCTAAAAATCGCTGATTTCATACGACGATTAACTTCGGAAAAATTAACAATGGAATGCGTGCTTTCGACAAAATAAATTAAAAATATTTTCTTAGTAATAACGGAAATATGCACACATTTTCGACACGATGCGTTTAAAACAGACACTTTCCTCGAATTACTCACGCCGATCATTCACATGAGTAACACACGGTTTCTGTTTTAAATCGACATAAATCAATGTGGATTTTCTAAGAATAAATAGCGGAATATATCGTAAATATTTCTCGTGTAATAATAGAATAATGAAAAAATAATCTCACCTTCAGGTTTAATTTTATCGTCCATTGCGAAACGACAATATGGTGGGGGAGGTGTTTCTGTAACGAAAAAAAAGTAAACATAAATTAAAAGTGAACGTGAAGAAATATTACAAAAACTGCATGAAATATCGTTTTATGAAAAACATCGCAAACTTGATTCTATGAATATAAATAAATTGATATTTATATTGAATGTGTTGTAATATGATTAAAATGAATAATAAGTTATACAACAATTGCATATGCATAATTGAAAGAATGCGAGGATATGTATCATTATAATAATATAGTAATTTGTTTTGCAATTCACAGAATCAATCTTGTCAAGGAAGAAATCATACGGCTTCGATATTAAAACACATCATCATTGATATTATCGATTTACATAATTTTTGAATAAACGACTCGCAAAAATTTAACATTTCACAAAACAAAAATAACACACATAAAATTGATCAATAATCAAAGGAACTGAACCAAACCTATTCTCATTTTTAACACTATTACAAACTCCAATTCATACGAATCGAAGAAAACACGCCCAAAACTCGCCTCGTTCGCAACTTCCCATACGCAATCCGCCCACGCACTAATGACAATATCAAAAACGAATAAAAAAAACCGAAACGACGCATTAAAACCGTATAAAGACGTCGCCTTAATCGTTTTCGGATATGGCCGATGCGTTGAACACAGCGTAACAATGTCTCAACAATAACAACAACAACGCAATCGCCCACCCATGAAGACCGCGAAATTATTCAGATGCGCCATCGTCGGCTACGTGCGAACACTCACAGTGTCTTTCAACGGGGACGCTCGAAGTTTGTTAGGTTATAGCAGCCGGGTCGTTAAAGTGACATCCGTCAAATTTGATGTAAACAGGGTAAAAGCGGACTACCGCCCATGGACGTGTCAAGCGGTGAAACGCATACATATACAAATCCAGTTTTAAGTTGGTACCCTGCATTCATGCACACATTCGCATCTAACTTTTGACGTTGAACGTCAGTTGATTATTTCTATGCGTAATAGAATCCAGCCCTACCCACAGAATGAAATTGAGTTTTGTGTTGATGAATACTCTAATGATATAAAAAGTTTCGTGGTCTCTTTGTATCAAGCGCTCATGCTTTTCGACCAATTGTCAAGTCTTTACTATCATAAATAAACAAACATGTAAATGATGCAATACTACAAATGAATCCCCTATATATAATAGCGGATATCTGTCTGTCTGTCTGTCTGTCTGTGTGTGTGTGTGTGTGTATGTGTCACAATGACGCTCGCGACTTTAAAACGATCGACGGTCGTTTTTTCGAAATAA
>JAOXNN020000004.1:6349867-6425670 GCA_028571205.2 Hydropsyche betteni
GGATTAAAACTATATTAAGAAATAGTCATTCTGAAAATAGGCTAAGTTTTTTAACATTAATTTCAATTGAAAAAAAATACTATCTGAATTTAGAAACGAAAATTTTTATGACAAAATAATAAATGAATTTTGCAAAAAAGAACGAAGAATTAATCTCATATATAAAAAATAAAAATAAAAATAATAAATTAACGCATATTTTTCTCATTTTTTTCGTTAATGCATGCCTTGTGCTAAAAGTCACGGACCGCCACTGATATATATATATATATATATATGTATATATATATATATATATATATCTCAAAAATTGTACTTTTTCTATATATTTTAACAATTTATTTTTTATTATCAAAGTAGAATTTTTCATTCTGAACACATTATATCTTTCATTCAAAAATATTTTATATATTACTATGACCTCTACAAACTTCAATTATTGTTATTTTTATCGTCGATAAATCTCATTCATTTCCCAAATAAAAACGTTAACTCCATATATTATAAATCATATTATTATTATACCAAGAAGAATATTCGTGAATAAGATATTTATAAATATCAAAAATAACGCAATATAAAAATTTCTAGAAAATATAATTTGATATTACATTTTATAGATTTTATTTTAAATATGCCAGTTTTGATTATAAAAAAATGCAAATTATCTGCGTAAACAATATAATTAATAAAGGTGTATCGTATTTATCTAAAAATTTAATCAGCTTTCTAAAACAAAGTAAATTTTTTACGTGCCTTTTTTTCATTCCCTCGTATATAAATAATAGTTGCGTTCACTATTGGCCATTTGAAAATTAATTAAATCGTCGAAAGTTTACGAGGGGCGCCCGGTTAACTACCTTAGCACCTTAACCTCCTTCGCAACATCTTAACGACTTTCGTGATTGCCTTCGAGGACTGCTCTAGTAACGCCCGCTCCCAACATTAATTTGATAGCACGAAAACTGAGACATTAACTTTTTTATCAACTCACATGTCAAAACAAAAGTTAAACAAAATTTTCTTCTCTTTCTCTTTAATCTAAATATCCCATTATCCTTTTTCGCTTAACAATATCTTGGGAAAAGTGAAATAATACCGTGTAGCTTTGTAGTTTTTTCGCAGTCTGGCATAATGGTGTATATTGGTGCGAAAAGACTACGTGATACCATTTCGCACGCCTTTCTTCTATTACTTGAGTACATATGGGAGAAGATTTTCACTGAAAATTGATACTTGGAGAAAACTGACGTTCCCTTCTTTATTTGCTTTATCACGCACTACAAAAAATATGATGAAAAACAAACAAGAATTCAACAAAAAAAAAATCAGTATTCTTCCCAATGTCATTGGAACTGTGAATTTACTATATAAAACTTTTTATAAATTATTTGACTTCGAAAATTTAAATTTTGATTAAAAAAATGTCGAAAAGTCGTATTTTAGAACCAATTATTTCGTTGCGGGAAAATTAGAAACGAAAACTTTCCAGTCGAAAATTATTCATTTCATAATGCGACAATGTTATGGCCCAACTTTAATACGCAATTGCGAAAGTTTCTTGATTGGTAATCGGTCGTGATTTATTCAACTAGAAATTTCTTGAAGATTTGATTTCGTTCATATATCCAAAACTATGGTCATTTCAAACAATTCGCTATTATTTTCAACTATAGATCATTGTAAACGAGTCAACCTAAGAATCGACAGAACTCAAACGTTCATCGTTTCAGCTATAATTCCATTATCATTTACTTTGAACAATCTTCGACTGTTGCGAAAATCGTCTTGCGATACACGACAAAGAGTAAACTTTCACTGGTGAAATCATGACCAGGACATAAAGCTCGATCGTCGCGAAAATTGAAGATTGGCCCCAGAGAATTGGAACTCCGAAGGCACCAAAGGCGGTCCAAGTTTCGAGACAAAAGTCCTCGGGCACCCGGGCTTATGGCAGAAGTTTCGCTTCGGTCATAATTGTAACTGGCGAACATAAAAAATAATAAAAGTTCGGTTGTAAATTATCCTGGTGTGCCGCTACACTCGAGCGTGTTAATTTTTTTCCCGAAACGACCTGAGGGATTCGAGTTGCACGGCTGTAAATGGCGCGAAATTGGATATGAGATTATGCCTGAAAATTATGTTGTTTGTTGGTTTTGCATTGGTTATACTAGTGATTTATCAATAATGAATTAGGAATAATTATATCCATTATTATCCGCTTGAATTATCGATGCGTAATGGTGTTACGTGATTTCGATTATTATCTTCACCTATCGCAACACTTGAATATCAATTAGTATAACACCTGCACGCACTATTAATTTCTTCAGATAATAGGTTTTCCAATATTATAATATATGTATTTTAGTAGTTTTTTGAATTCAATAAAATAATATATCTCATATTAGTTATTACTAATTATTATTATTATTATTGTTATTATTATTAATATCATTATCATTATTTTTATTATTATTATTATTATTATTATTATTGGGTAACAATCTAAGTTAAGCCTTACACTTTAAATATCGTATAACAAACTAAACAACAACCTACAAAATTAATTTCGAGCAAAGTGAAAAGATATCAGATATCACCTCGCGAAGCAAGCGTATGGCAGACAAAGAGTCGCGAGCAAATGTGATAGTTTCGCGGGTACTGAAACTTTATAACGAACCGAAAGTTTTGAAGCTCAGGTAAATAATCCCTTCCGGTGTACGTACGAGACAAAATGTAAAAGTTTTAGACGTATGCAGCCTTCCAACGGTATTGTGCATAGACTAGAGGAAATCCAATTCGTTTTCTGCAATATATGACAACTGGTATGTGAAAAATTTAAATTATGCGTTGAAAATCCGACGATTATACTGCGGCGCTTTTTCAGACTTTTTTCTACCTGAAAAATATCTATAATATTATTCAGCGCGTGTTTAAGATTGATAGTGATGGACGTCTACTCGACATAATGGTACGACGAGTTAAGCTGCTCGTGAATGTAACACATTTTCCCTTTCAATGATGTTCGTTTTGTTGAGTTTCTATATGAATAATTTATGTATTTTATTTATATTTTCTTATTTTACAAATATAATTTTTTTATTATTCAATCGATCAATATGCATGATTATAATACGTTTCCTTTTTTAGCACGTTTAAATATGTTGAAAACCAACGTAACACCAACATCTTGAAACAATTTAAGCAAATTTTCCATCCTTCACAAAGTTCACATTACATAGAATCATCGTAAAAGTTTACACTCAAAAAGCACATACATTACTCCGAAGAACAGATGGAACAACTTTGATTGGATCTTTCACGGCGCGGCACGTATTTTTACATGCTCTCGCAATTATTCGCCAGACATCGATAAAACCGGATCACGTAAAAACGTTTTACGCGGTGTCGTTCGCGCGAAAACGTGATCGACAAATTGAAGCGAATTTTTACTAAGCAATAAAATAAAATTCAATTGTATAGTTGACGCGGAATAGTAGCCGTCATTACGTTTTACTGTGCTTCGAAAAGTTTAAGGGCGCGAACAGCTGCCGGAGCACTCTTAACTTTCAAAAATAATACGAGCGCGGCAATAATACCGCTGGCTGTTTTGAAATGAAAAAAATAATTTTCATGTTCATATCATTATGATTTTAATTTCATGTAATTTCATTTATATCAATTGCATATATTATAGATAATCTTCACAAAATAATATGTCAATCAACCTTTTATAAACAAAAAAATGTATCATTATTGATTGATCATTTGATCGGATCGAATCTTCAACTTAGCGATAGCTTACTTTGTTAAGGAAACATATTAAAAACCACTCTCACAAATTAAAAATTAACAGATACCGCAAGGCTGTATTCACATAACATTCAACCCAAAATACATTTTTCAGCATTACACCAAAACCACGTCGAGTCTCTCAGAATTGGGACCGCATCAGGATAAAGTAGCGATGCATATAAACACGTATGCGTCCGTTTTTCAGGATGACCCCGTGTCCCGGGGTGCAGTTAGACGAAATCGTGACCTCATAAAGGCGAAGGGAAACGTGTCTTCGTGTCCTGCAAATTCGACTCTGCAGAGCCGTAAAGCGTGATGGACGTAAAATCTCCACACCGGTGGCCACTCGCGAAAACCGCGGTTTTTTGCAACCACTTAATGTTGGAACGTTCTAATATAATATATGATGTATTGGGGAGATTCTGTTGTGTATAGATCACTTTTTCATTTTTTTAAGAACCATTCATTCAAAATAAATAAAATGTATACTTAATAATGCCTTTTTTATTCTTTATTTATTATTAGTTTCATGACTATGGAAAAAAGTATTATATTAGATTATCCCGAAAGAAATATCGTGTTTTGAATAATAGATGAAATTTTCAATAAAAACTTAACACGACACATCTGAGGATCGAAAAAAACCATCATAAATACTACATTAATTACGGGATTAGCTAGTATATGTTATCCTCCATTATCCTAAGTTATTCAGTGAAACGTAGTTAATGATATTAATTACATTTGTTTGTTTTTTTCAGATTACCAAAAAATATTCGCATCACGAACCGCAAACCGCTCATTTCATATATCAGAAACATTTCCGATTACACACACACGTGCAAAAAGTTCTACATCCCACCATTCCTATGGACCCCCATAACACAGGTGCGTCCCCGATGACCGTCCAAGTTGCCAGCACAAACTAGCTCGTGGAATCTTCGCAGTCGGAAGATTAACCGCCGCCAAAAGTAAAGGTAATGCGAATGTTTGTATACTTTGCGCCGGTATCCAATCTCGTTATACGAAACGAGAGTTAACGGAATAAACACGCACGCACACCGGCGCACGATGATGGACGCACATTGCCCAAGTTTCTGGTGGTGGATGTGTGTAATGTGTGGGAGGTCCTTATGCCGAAACGGGAAAAGTTTCCGCCGGACCGAAAGTCCAGAGATGGTCTCCGATGAAAGTTTGCGCGGTATCGTAGTGTGTTTCGGTTCGATTTTTTTTCGTTTTTCGCGAAATGTCTTTCAGGGTTATCGGAAAATTATAAATTATTATATGACGATTCAAAAAATATTTATTCAATATATAATTATTGATTCAGCATCAGAATTATTTAATTTCAAATGAAAAGTTTTGATGGATAATAATATAATATTAATTCGCCAACACTCGTATTCAAATTATATTATACACATTAAATCAAAGATTTGAAAGCTTTCGGGAAAATGTATATACAAAAAATCTCAAGAGATGTCTCGCACAGGCCATTATTCGTGCGTGCCTTGCGCACTTTTTTCCCTTTCGTCCTCAAATATGGACCGGTGGCCGTTCAAGTTCGCAAAAGTAGCAATTCACCGCCTCCATGGCCAGAAGGCCAAAGTTTCATCCGAATTCCGTCGAAAATCATCCGATGAAATGGTCGATGGCTTACAAGAAAACTCGCTACGTTTTAGCGTTTCGCGTCAACTGGGAATATAAACGACGCGGCTCATAGCTCTCGTTTGGATTTGATGTATCTGTGTAATATATATTAAACACCTGTGTATATAGATACTTATATATTTAATAGAATAGATTAATTCATTTATAACTTAATTTCACTTATTTTTCTTTATATTAAAATAGACTATAAAAATATACATTTCAATTGATACCGGAGCTATAAAGAAAAAAATCTCATAAATTTATCTATGATACTTTAATTAAAAAATGTCACACAATTGCGAATAGAATATTATTTTAAAGTATATAATGTATTACTTATATATCTTTTAATGACCGAAGTAAATGGAGCCATCTCATTTTAATATGTCACCCCATATTATACACACACAATGTTCCAGCCGTGTACTTGAAAACGCGAGCGCGCCAAAGCGACAAAAACGAAATCCCGTCCCGAGACGGCCATTCATATCGAAAGTCCTCGAGGACCTCGTCCCTTTTCTCAATCCACCCTATCTCGCGGGCACCTTTAAAGGGCCAAGGGGTGGCGAAAAAGGGAGACGGCGTTCCGTGGAAATGGCGCGAACGAGAATTTCAATAAGCCGAACGGGCGCGATAGGCGACTTTCCCGCGATTTTTCACGGGTCCCGCCAACCTTCTTCTTATTTCCCCTCGGCCTCCGGTCCCCGACGACGGATTTTCAATATCCAATCCCATTTATAAATGGAAAGTGTTAATATATTTCTGTGCAAGCGTTGCCGTCCGATCTCGCAGAGGCGGAGCGGAACGCTCAACTTTTCCGTTAACGGCCGGACCCGAAACTTTTTCGGTCCTCGTCGTCTATTACTGTTGCTACACTGTGCGACAAAGATTTTGTCATCATTGCCATTATTAATATTATTATTATTATTATTATTTTATAAGGTTTTTCTTGTGTTTATTTGTAGATTTGTTGTAAATTTCTTTGTGTTAAACATCTTGTGCATTAATTCGTTCGACATTAATATGTACTTATGCATTAATCTTAATACAAATTTTTAAAATCATTGTCATTTTAACTTGATTAACTTCAACCAAATTTTTAATGAAAATTATTAAATTAACTCCATTTAATACATATGTAATCATCACGAGACCAATTTCATAAACTAAAACTAATCCAACTTGACTCGAACTTTTCGAAACTATTTAAACAAACTTCCACTAATAACGTTTCATCAAACTTTACCAAATTAAAAAAAAAGTGTACTGCTGAATCGCCCAAACGGTCGAAAAATCTGAGAATACAAAAACGGAAGAAAATAAAGAGCGACTTAACAGTTCCGCTGGGCAGTGGCGGAGCGGCGAGCTCGTTACAGTTTTATGTTCCACTAACTCACCGCTAACTCGGCCATAAATAACGGAAAGTATGCTAACATGAAACTTTCGCAAATTTTACTTTATTTCGTAGTTAACTTTGACTCTTTATGCGGCCTACCTCGGCGGCCCTCGTGTTATATATCTCCCGTACGGCGAAAATAAAACAGACAAGGGCTCGCTCTATGTATATTTCCGTTTAGTGCCCGTCAAAAATGAATGACCAACATTGTATATCTAAGGGCATTGAAAGATTTAAAAATCGGGTATTGATAGTTTTTTTTTTCATAAAATACGACGTTCATTCTAGTCTAGTTTGTGATTTATATTATTTGCGCTGCGATTAGTTGGGGTCGAAACTACTTTAAAGAATTGTTACATTTCACTGAATTAACCATTTCGTTTGTTCACATTTTGCGTAATGTAAACAAAACTAAAACGTAAATTGTGTCATGAACGCGAAACGGAAAATATCCGATGCTATAAAAATCCATTATTCAAAGGATATGCTTTTATCATAAACATATACAAAACATAAATACAATAAAAAAAATTCACGTCAAATGTCTTCCGACTTGAAAATTTTAAAATCTGTGCAGGAAATTTCAGTTTGGAAGCAGATATTTCACATTTCGAATTCTCAAAAAGCGAACTATCGGTCAAAAGGTTCAATACATAAATTCTGCATACGAAAATCCGCGAAAAAATTTTCATCAACGAAGCACGTTTCCAGAAATTCCTGTCGTATGTGTATGTGTGAGTGCACTCAATTTTCGAAGCGGCATTTCCAATCGAATCGTTATTTTGATTACGGACCCTGCATACGCCCCCTTTGATTTTCCCCGATTAAATCGAAACTTTATGAATCGCGGTCTGCGACCCAAACAAATTTCGCATTTTATGCGGCTTTGGAAATTTCGCATTTCACGCTACACGCCAAAATATTATACGTCTGTTTGTTTGAAATTTCGACCGAGCGACTCGAAAAATCTGATTAATCTGTCATGTCATACGTGCGCAATTTTAGCATTTGATTTAAATTGGATCAATTTTTTTTAAAGTAGGAGAAGAAGCAATTAAAGTTGATAGTAACACTGAAAAGTCAAGAATGAAATTAAGCTTCACGATACGATCTCGTAATTATTCACTGTCACTTCGAAGAGATTTTCTTTGTTAGAAAAGAAACGTCTGCTCGAACGAACGAGAAACATTATCGTTCAGTTAACGCGGGAGCTTTATTACTTAAACTTTTTTTCATTGTCATATCTATTATAAAATATCACGAATTGATTTCACAACAATTTTTTTCAACAACCCAACTTCTGCCAATAAACCATTAGTTATACATGAAAGTAGTCGGAAGACCCTCACAGCGAAAGAAAGGCTCGCGGCCAAGTTATTGGCCGACTTTAACTATGCAACAGAACGGCTGCCACGAACTCCAATAAGTCCGGCAGACGGTAAACTTTTACATTAGATGATATACTGCCGTAAGGTTTCCCATCGTCCGGTTCATCAAATATAAACACGCTCCGATACTATGGACCTCGCCCCGTTCGATTCCGCCCCGATTTTCCGCCCCCGCCCGTCCACCGTCCCCTAATAAAGCTCAAAACCTAAGCCATAAATAAAAAACCTAATATCGAAGCGAGTCCCTGGGGAACGTATCCATTTGCCGATTTATGTAACAATACTTCTCCTTGCTCCCGAATCGATATGAAAAAGTTTACGCGTCTGACCTCGACTCGTAAAAAATGGGCTTTATGTCCGTATTTTTTATTTTGCTATTTCGCTTATTTATTTTTTTTATAGAGTGAATTTCGTTTTATAATCTATTCAAAAATATATATAATTAACTGGATTGAAATGTGTTTTTTTTGTATTCAGATTAATATTTATTTCATAATGCTTTGTCAAAAGGTTATTATTACTTATCGAAATGTTTGTTCGTAGTTAAAAATTTATACGCATTGTCACCGCAATTTGCTGATAGTTGACAACTCGTAAGCGACATTTTCTACGCACTAGAAAAGGACTTGATGGAAAAAGTAGAAAAAGTCTCATACACGTCACAGGGACAATTTAGCCCTTATTGGAAGTCCGGATCTTCCGTCTTCCACCCTTCAGCGGACGAGAGAAGAGGATAAAAAAGCCCGGTCTCCTACACAATAATCGTTAATACGAATGACAGACCACGAGGCCTAGTTTTATGGTCGATTACCTGCGCCGTACTTTCGTCCACCCACCCTCCCCTCAAGAAGAACATCCGAATTCCTTCTAAGTTACAATTCTCATTTCGTCCTCCTACCCCATAAACTTCGACTGGCCTCCCCGTGGGTCGTTGCGCCGTCACTTTTCCTACTATTTTCTTCTATTTTCTCCCATTACCACCCATAGAGGGGTGGGTTCTACCCCGTTGGCGCGAACCAATCCAGGCTTGACCCGAAAACACAACTCAATCAACCAAAGTGTTCCGTCTTTTGCCGGTACGGCTCCTCTCTATCCGTGGCCCGGAGCCATACACTTTTAATGATCATGTTTGTGTGATCAACCTTTGCGAATACCCTTTTCTATTTTTTTCTTTCCTTTTTTTCAGAAGTACTCTCTATCTTTGCCGAACGTAAAAATCGAATGATTTAATAATGCGTGCGCAAGCTTTATCATTTCATACGATCGCTGTTGTTATATGGCTGGTAATATTATATTATATGTTTAAGACTTTCCATTATTTTGCTTTGGCATATCGCGTTTCATTTTTGGTTTTTTCGTTGGGTTTTTTCCGCTATCGGTACAAAATGAAGTGCATTTCACTTTAAAAGCATTGTTTTCGTTTTAAATAAATACACTTCGAGTCCGGGCGCTGGTTTTTTGAATAACCGTAATTGGACGAAATTATAACGAGGTTTCGAGTGGCCGAAGTTTTAAGTGGTTGTTCGTTCATTTTTTGCAACAAAATAGCTTTTATACAAACGAGTGCAGCACTAAAGCTACCCGTGTCGATGTGAAAGCTTTAAATTTCTCATAATACGGCTGCTCTAACGTGGATTTATTTTATATTCAAATAAGTTTTTTGCATCGTCTACTTATGCTACGTGAATGAATAGAACCGTTTAATTTTATGAGAAACTTTAACGTTTATTAAAATACCTACAGTTTGATATATTTTATTTTAAGCGACATTATTCAGATTGGATAAAATTCACAGTATTTGCAATTAAGTTGAAAACAAATTTATTTAAATTTTTATTGAAATTATTTTTATTAAAATATTAAAAAAATATTGTAGTAGCAAGCAAATAAAAAAAATACTTGATGAAATTCACTAAAAGTTTATTAAACGTGCCTAATACATTACATTTATCAAAAAAGTAGAAAAAGTCTTTAAGCTTTAAAAAGTCAAGCTTTCATCACTCAAATAGTCTTCACGCAATTTCCAGGAATACGAAAAAATCTCGATTTAATCTTCGTCGTCTCGATTTTCCATTATCCAAGAGTCCTTGCGCACGGCGTCGCTCCCGATCGCAACGATGCGTTCGAACTTTCCGATAAATTCCAATACGTACATTAAGAGAACTTTCTTTTCGAGTGTAATTCTCGAACGGCGAGAATCTCATCCAATCAACATAAAAATTCAATGTACACGTCTCCGAACACTCCTTTGAAGACACCCCCTTGTATTCGCTCGTGAGTTTGTTTTCAGCCCTTTAATTCGGTTCCGGATCCGGCCGAGGACCAATCCACCCGGAAAACCGATTGAGCTGGCGGAGGATCCTTCGCGAGCAACGAAAGAGTGGAAGATTACGCGAAACATAAAAGGGATGGCCGCCAGATTTATTACGTTAAGTGAGGCTGGCCCGCGAAGGTTAAGAGCGGCCCGGCCGACGGGGGTTAATGACGGAAAGCGGAGAAAATTGCGCGTAAAACTTGACGACCGAGGTTTGAGCTTTAAGGTTTTATAAATTGGAGCTTTCTCCCTTTCTCTTGAGGCGGTGGTGAGTTTGCAGAGGATGGTTGCGAGCGCTAAACGGTAAACAAAGTGCGCATTGACTAAGCGGCCCTTGCTCGCGTTTATCGTCCGTAATTAAAAATTTCTTTGGCTCGATATTAAAATTGGAAACTTCAAAATTATATAATGATTTTTCGAGAAATTTTCATCAAGGTTGATTTTTTATGGATATCCTCATTCTTCATTCTTTATTCGGAATCAATCTTCTATATCAGTTAATTTTTAATGTATCAAATTCCATGCAATTTGCTTTCAAATCAACAATATAAAAACTATGAATGCATAAACACAATAAACCCACACACTTAACCATCTATGACCACTTTTATGTGCGCCGCAAAACATATAACCCATCAAACCTGAAGCGTCCAATAAAGTCACCCTATAATAACTCCTCATGCTCGAGCACACACATAACCCGACTTTCTCCTAACCCACCGGCCGAAACTCGAGGCTCTCTTTGCGCAATCTGCGGACACTTCCACGTCGACGACTGCCACCATCATCATCAGATACCCCGATCGGATGGGTCACGTAGCTGACATTGGCCATCGTCAATTTGCAGGGCAAATGAACACTTCACGCTCCGGCTGCGGTCGGTACGTATCTGATTCGATATTATTGAGGGATGCAGTCGAGCAAGCAGAGGTAAGTTAAACGATGTACTAGAGATACTACTTGGGGAGGAAACAATGAAATTTACTAGTGAAGGTATTGCAAATGTACTATACATCCATAAATAGGTTCTATTTTTTATATTATTTTATACTTGTATCATTCTACTCAATTGAAGTTTATCTTTATATACTTATTAAGGTCGATAAGATGTACTAAGACCTCAATTACTCTTTTCTAATAAGCCTCTCCTTAAAGATCCACTCAAATACGTATCACGGTTCAGTAAATCTAATGACTCAATTAATCCAAAATAATAAACTTTCGTAATGGCAACATCTTTCAATTATTCAACATAAAAATAAATAATATTTAATCAGACTGTAAAATCAATTTTGCTGTACATCAGATGCATTAAGCGCGACCTGGGTGCACACAAGTTCAATAAAGCAGTGTCTGTATGCGTATCCTGAAATCCTGTCGCACTCGATTGCCCCCGATTCGATTCCTAGACTTTCGCCACACTCGATGCATTGTCGGGGGTGTGCATCCATCCACCACCCCTAACACTTGTCGACAAAGTGGTGCAGCGGTGCAAATTCCATTCGCGCCAAAGTGCCGCTGAAATTGCCCGACACTGCAAACGTCCATGCCCTCCGAGCGATATGATCGATATATTCAACTATTTATTATGAAAATTCGGAGACTTTGTTTTTAATTAAAGTTCCGGTCCGACGGAGGCCATTAGTCACGTCAAAGTTTTTATCTTAGAATTCGCATTCAATTAAGCGGCGTTCGTTTAGCGGACTCTCGATTAATATGGACGCGGCGTCGCGGCCGTTCGAGCTGACTGAAGCCCCTCTCGCCCGTTCGAGAGGTCGGTTATCATAAGGAGGGATGGTGCTGAATATTGATGGGATGGACCGAATTAAAAAGTTTTAATTTCGAGCCGAGGAAGTGTGGATGTTGCGGTTTGTGTTGAGTTCGAATTGATTTTTGTAAGTTTTTTTTTTTTAAATATGTGAGTTAATATTAGACTCTGTTGTATGATTGTTGTTTTTTTATAATAATTTGGCTTGTGGGTTGAATTGTTTCATTTTAAATCTTAGAATGAAAATATGACTTATACGTGACTTTCAAAAAATTATTGTTTCAGACTTTGTGTATGTTTTTAACAAATAATTTAAATTTTCTAAAATCTATTGCACAAAATAATATATGTTTTAATAAAGTTTAATTAACCACATAATAAAATGAATCAATTAAACCAAACAATTTATACTAAAAAAATATTATTTCGTTATCGAATAGAGTGAATCGGTTCATGTTGTTTTCGCTCTTTGTAAAATTATTTTGAAGTTTTTCTCTCGGCGTTCAAATTCGATGCAAAGGCACAAATGATTTCCACCATATACACGTACTGTATAAAATAGGTCTACAGTGCTATGCGATTTTGAAATCATTCGAGCGAAAGATGCGATGATAATTTTCAAACGCATGAGTGAATCCGAACCCGAAAACGCACAAGACCTAATCGCATGTACCCATACCATAAAGCGGTAACTGCGACAGAACGAACGTATAAATCTTTGGCCGGAAAAATGTACCACTCGTGAAAAACCTACCTGATTCCGCAATATCGTCCGTTCCATTTTATTTTTCTAAAAAAATTGCCAAAATAATACATAAACCAACAACTAGATATTAAAATTTTCGAACTGTACGACTTTTCCTTTACGATACAATCCCACTTCACAAATTAACGACCCTTTCAAAGCGTTCCCGATTTAAATTCTACGATTTATTCCCGTCACGTACGTCGTCCCGGCATTTTGGCACTTCCGTGTACCGACCCCACGGGCATTTTGCAGGTGCAACGAAATTTTGACAATCGTCCTCTGACTCCTCACGAGGAAGGACACCCGAAGGGGAGTACGACGACGTGATTCAATATCGTCGTCAAACGTCCCAGGAGTCCCACGGGATACGGAACCAGCGCAAAATCGCCGCAAATGGGATCGAAGGTGTCTTGTGGCAAAACACGTTTTCCTGAAGAGATCCCAACGATTCCCAAAGCACTATTATGATTTATGATTTCATGCAAGTTGCATCCGAGTTATGACCTTATAGGGATTTTTGATGGAAATCTTCATATATTTTATTTCAAAATTTGTATCGGAATAAATAATACAGGTTTTTCACCTCAAATTGAATGTTTTCCACTCAAACCAGAGACTTTCCATTTCAAATTGAATATTCTCTATTTCGAATTTAATATTTTTCATTTCAAATTATTATAGTTTTTAAACAGCATATTATTATTTTCATATTTATATAAAACAAGAGTAAAAAACATTTAGTAATTTTCTGTAAGATTCTTGTAATATTTGTTGCAATTTGTCAACGTAACAGTGGAAGCAGAATCATGCATGTTCTCCAACAAATTTAATCCGATCGATGGATCTGCAATCAAATTTCTGGCAGAACGTTTAATCTTAAAAAAATCCTTCTTCAATGGAATTCATCATTGGTGAGTATGGAAGTAAGGAAATTAAAGAATAATTTGTACATTCAACCAGCTAACATCTTCTAGGAAAAATATTTAATTTTAAATAGAAAACGTTTGATCTGAAATGGAAAACATTCACCTTGAAATGAAAAACGTTTGATTTGGTATGAAAAACTTGTAGTTTTCAATAGACAGCAATTGAACGCAAATTTTGAACGCAATGATTTAATTTCGCACCGACTTCGATAGATGCTTTGAAGAATCGATTTTCAAATAACTATATAAAAATTCCACATATAAAAGGTGCACGTTGAACGGAAACTGTTTAAAACGAGGTTAGAGACGAGGGCAGGAAGTCGTGCTGCAAGTGGATTGTCAACTTCCTGCCGCCGAAGCCGCGGACGCACTTGCACTGATGCAATTATTTAGTACTTGCAACACAGTTTCCGTTGCATCCTGTTCAACCAACATCACCGTTCTATATATACCCTCGTTTCACTTCTATGCTATAAATTTTGTATATTTTTACGTATTTCCTATGATTTGTGTTAAATTCATTTCCTAGTATTTTTGTTTATTTCCGTCTTTTAACTCTATTTTGTACCAATTTGATGCTACTTTTGAATCGAAACAAATACCTACACATATTCGTTACAAATTGACAAATCGAACCTCTAAAATCCCGATCGTTCCCACGCAAACTTTCTCAAGTACCTCCGCAAACTGCAGAAAGCTTCAACGGCTAATCAAACTGCAGTTCTGTTAAACGGTTGCATCTGCAACTACGGCTACGCTTGCAGCAGACCACCAACAATAACCCATCGAACAAACACTATGGGGTGATTCTAACTGGAGCTGGACAAAGTTAGAAGTCTATGTCCACCATGAACTAACAAAACTCAATCCGCTTAATTAACCGGATACCATTCGTACCTCGAAATTTATCAATCTCATTTATTCCTATATATTTTTTTGAAAACACATCGACAACAGAATATTTCCAATAAAAATCTAAACAAAAATTCGTAACACAAAGCAGCGTATCGCTCTCGAAATTAAAACCACATCATCCATCGATGGGGGCTCCATAGGCGGGGGGCGCAGTCCTCGTCCGCCATATTACATTTCGCCCTTTGTTACGACCGTGTTATTGCAGTATGCATTTTTTCGGTAACTATGCGGGCGTCGGAAAATTCGGAAATTTTCGTTGTTGACGGATTGTATTCGATTTCGATGTGTTGTCGATATGAGTTTGGAGCGTTTCGAATTTTGGCTGTTGTTTCGTGCATTTTTGCGGGGTAAGTGCACTTTGATTGTTATGTTTGATATGTTTTCGTGTTCTTGACTAACACACATAAGCTGAATATTTTGAATTTATTCCGTCAGTACCTTTACTGTGGAATTTTTAATTATGCTTGGGCTTTGCGATTTTTGCGAATTTTCCGTCGACCCGCATGAAAATTTTGTAAAGAATTTCTTTTTAATTTTATCAGCATTTCACAAAATTATTTTTATTGCTTTGCATATTTATGTAAAATACTAAATATTATGATCTAATTTAATCTTCGTATAATAAAACTGTTCAATATTAAAATTTTAGTAGAATATCCAACGAATTTAAAAATAATAAATATTCCTTTGTAAAACAAAACTATAACCATGAGTACTTGAGTCTAGTAATGAAATAACTTTTCATTCCTAGAGAAACTTCGATTGGTTCCACACAAAGCACACACCCTTTCTCTGCGGGATATTAATTAAACGCACTGATTAAAACCTCGGCGGATGAACATTGATTAATTTCACCCCATGGCGGAGCGTATTGTGTGTATACTTTTTGCTTCGAAATACAAAAACAACCTTTCGCATACCGTCCAATTATCAATCAGACCAAATAACCTTTTCCTACAACTTCATAAAACCGAATCACATCCAAAACACCATTCAATCGACACCTTCGATCCTTAAAAGCGCAACACCCACCCGAACACATACACACGCGTTCGACGACATGGAAAAATGTTTCGGTATAGATTATCGATGTATTCAGTGCAGGTCACAATGGGCCGCCATCAGTCCGCGTCAGACGTGTCGCGGCACAAAGGACCGACACCTGCGCCCCCCGGCTGGGGCCCCCATGCAGCGCCCCCATGTCCTTATGGGCTTTTCCGAACTGCGCATGTAATAGATCGGTGGATGGATGTGGTGATTCGCCGCGATGTTAAGATGATGGGTGCTTTGATTAGATCATTAGCCATTGACTGTTCGATTTTTTGTTTGATCCAAATTAAAATGATTTTGGCTTGTTTTTTTTTTACCCGGTAAAAATAATTCGATCTTCTCTGAAAGTGCGCGAACGTTTCGAACAAATCAAATTTTATACTCGATTGTATTATATAAACTTTCCCTTATATAACACAAAGAGATGTATATTTTCTTCTGGAATTCGAGAATCCAATTTATTTTGTCAAATATCGAATAGGCTTCCTAGGATTTAAATTTATACACGGGCATCGCGCCGAGTCGATCTACGATTGAATCAAATCGTTTTCCGATAAACATTCCGTAAAGCGACCGAGTTTTCCAACGCGCGAACAAAGGAAATTCGACAAAAGGAAAATATGAGCTTCGGAAAATTTTAAACATTATCCCCTCGCCCCCCTCGCCGCCGTTAATTCACAAAACTCGACTTGATCGAACTTGGGATTATAAAATAAATCTGTTCACGGACTTTATACACAGATGATCGTTTAGAATTCAGTTCGTGACAGATTTTATGCATAAATAATATTTTAATTGTTAAGGAATATTTTATCAGAACGAAGTGTCAAAAATACATAGGGTTTCATACATGCGCAGAAGACGTCCTTTTTCCTGTATTATATTGTCTCCATCTAAAGAATTTCATTTTTTCCCTCTATCTCTTCAGAGTCGTTCGACGCCAAGTTTGTTTTTTTCTTTACGTATATTTGTTTATTAAACAAACATCGTTTTCGAAAGTTCAAAGGAATACGAAATCTTTGAAGCCCAAAGTGGAAGATATTCGAGGAGTTTTATTGACGTCGAAAAGAGACGAACATAAAAGGGAAAAAACACGCAACGCGTACATACACACAATATTTACACATAATAAACCGAGATACTTAAAAACACGTTCATTACAAATAGAATACAATTATATGTTTGCAATCAACCACAGAATCAAAAGAACTGATAAAAATACTTATGATTTTTAAATTTTATGAAAATAGAAATTTGGAGGATTATTATTTAAAAATGTTTAATTTTGCTAAATTTCATGTAATAAGAATTAAATTAGTGAAGTCATTTATTCGACAAAATACCGATGTTTTGTTAACATAGTTAACTCACAAAAAAAATCAAATATATATAAAAATTTTATTTATCAATAAAATATACATTCGACAACTCATTATTGCTGAAAAATATCAGATTCATGAATATTTCACACAACATCCACAATTAATTTATAAATCATATCACAAATATTTGTTATTAAATTTTAATAAAAAATAATTTATGAATCTTTGACAAAATCGTCATCCATTTTTGTGAACTTTTCTTGATATTCTTCAGGGACACTAACCGATGCTATGTCATCAATCATTATTTCACTTTCTTTCCTGCATAATAAATATAAATGAATATTGGTATACTTATTATTATAATATTTTTGACAACAAAGTTAAAGTTACCTTATAAGTATATCAACAACATTTTCACAAGCTAATAATGCTCTTCTATCTTTTTCCCACTTGTGAAGTTCACGTAAAATATAGTAAACTCCATTTTCTCTTAAAAATTCTCTACCTCCTTTTCTCACACAAAGTTTATTGAGTGATTCTAAAAGCATTATTCTAAAAATGAAAATAAACATGTTTTTATTTCATAGATATGGTGTTGTTTCATCCAGTTTCAAAATATAAATATTAAATTTAAAAATACCTAATGTCGGGATCTTTTTCTCGTTGTTTTTCAGTAGGAAGATATTGCAATAATGTTGGAAGTTTAGACATTTCTTCTTCTTCGAATTCTTCACCACCAGCCAAAGGGAAAAGTATGTAACTCAATAAATCAACCTAAATCACCACATATTTATTTATAAAATGAAAATATAATTTTAAATGAAATATCATAAATGATATAATCAGTAGAACCTGTGGACTTAGTAAATATTTATGTAAATCAGGATCGAAACACAGATTTCTGATAGTAGCAACTGCCCCGCCACGTCTCACAGTCGAATATTCAAATCGACAAAAACTAGCAACTTTAGCAGCAGCACCATTACTTAACGTTTCATCACACATCCAATGACGTACTTTACGATTTCCGGTCAAATTGCTCAAAAGTGGTCCTATTTCATAAAAACAGTGAATTGTGGAAAAGTAACAAATAGATAAAAACGTGAAATATAGAAAAGTACCTAAATAATGAAGTTCTCCTCCGAGAAGATTGTAGCCGAGATTTGAAAAAGCATCCATTATTTGTGAAATAAATGGCATCAAACTAGTAACACATTGATCTAAATAAACTTCAGATCTAGATAAATTACAAAGTGTCATACAAGCAGCATCGGCGTCCTGTAAATAAAATATGATTAACATTTTTTTTTTCAGACTAAATATTGAAAGAAAGATTTACAAAATATTGTTTACTTTATCGTTAGGATCTAACAAAATGTTTGCCAATCTTGTAATAATAGACTGTTCGCCAAACTTATTGAACTTTAATTTTCTCGTTTCAAACTGCATCAAGCCATGAATCCCAATATCTTCAGCCGATATATTAACAAGACACAGCAAAACATCTTGTTTTATTTGAGGCTCGTCGTCCAAAAGTAATATAATTTGCTCCAAGGCATCTGCATATTGCGCTATCATTGTTAATCCATCTTCATTACCGGACAACCCTACACCGAAAATAAAGATTAATACATGTATGCCTAAAATAAAAATCATTTAGTTTCCTAAATATTTAATAGTTACCTAAAATATATTGGAGTGCCATAGCCTTCAAATCAAATCTGGCATTTATTTTCAAAAACCCACACATTTCCCACAAATCTTCCATTTTTAAAAACTAAATAATCTTATCAAAATTGAAGATATAACCTTGTCAAATTGAGTGCGAAACACAACATAACCTATTGACAGCGAGAAAAATTAGCTTTAAAAACTGATTTGACGACCAGACTACCATATTTTGAAACGATCACTATTAGGTACTCAATTGCAGACTTATAATAAAATACTTATTGTTGAAAATGATTTTATATTTATTATTATATTATTATATAGATAACTAGCGGTAGTAACCGGCGTTGCTTGGAACTTAAATTTTAAATCAAATTATTTTTATAATTTAAATTCATTAAAACAAAAGCATAAAGCAGGCCGCGTATTGTCACAATTTTTTTTTTTATATAGGTGAGGATCATTTTTTTGCAGACCATCCCGTTTTGGGTTTTGGGAAATATGGTCGCCCTATTTTAACGATACAAAAACCTTCTCGACCGAAAAATACATATGCATACCAATTTTTATGGCGATCGGTCGAACGGTCTTGAAGTGAAACTGCTATATACAAACAAATATACAAATAAACAAACATCCATTTTTATATATTTTACAGTTTGAGTGTCCACTTCGTTTGTGCACGAACAAACTAGTCTGTTTATTCACCCTCTAAATGCTCTAGTCCAATTGTTCGGGCGGTACGAATATTTTAGTTGTTTGCACTCAGATAACGCTCTTATGCTAAATATTAATAAGGTGAAATTGGTATTTCAATTAATGATCGAAAAATACGCGTAGTATCTGCCCGACGTGTTTTGTTTGTTTGATTGTGAGAGTTTGTTTTGAACACGTTTTCACAACTTAAGCTAAAATGCTAACCCAAGCATGATGCATATGACGTCTCTTTTTAATTTAAACGCAATTATGTGTAGGTAAAATTTGACAGTTGACATTTAAACTAAAATCGATAGTTTGGGTATACCCAAACTAGTATGGATGTAAAGAAACAAAAGTTTACACTTGAACTGGGACATATATAGACATAGATTTATATCTTTTATTAATTATTTATTTGTTCATTATACGGAAAATATGAATTAATATAATTAAATGATATTTCTTATTATAGGTATGTTAAAAATTGAAATTATAATACAAAATTGATATGAAAACTAAATAGTATTTTGAAAAAAAATGAGCATTCGAATAGATGGCGTGTGACGAGTGTTGGACGCGCTCGTTTACTGTTTCCCTAGAAGGGGGAGTTTGACGTTCGGGCTGGTTGACAGTGCGTATTGCCATTTTTCCCCCACTTCCCACTTCCCCCGCGGGGCCCCCGCCAACCATTTCTTTATACTTACTTCTTATATGTAGCGTTTCCTTAACTTTATTACAGCTTCTTTGATTGTGTTGTTTTCAGTAAATGTCAGATTCTAATTTTAATAGATTGTTATTCATCAAATTCATACTTACTTCTTTGAATTTTCGTTAAATTGTTTATTTTAAATTATAATATAAACTTTTTTTATGAAAAACTATATTTTTTCACATCTCGATCTGAATCGAATGAAACAAAATCATTTATTCGTTCGAATCATAAATAATTTTAATAAGATAGTAATTTTAAATTTCTTCAATTTTGCTCTTTAAAAAATTGGTATAAACAAAGCGAATTCGCTTATACTATTAAAAATCACATAAAAACTTTTTTATAATAAAAAATCAACAAAATTAACAAATTACCAACTTGAAAACAATGTTATTTTTCATGTAACAGTTACAAATCATGGCGCAAACTCATTTGTCCTTAAGCTGGCATCATTATCACAACAACTTACGAGCAGGTTTCAGTTTATCACAACAGGTATATTCAAATGATTGTATAAATTAAAATTGTCCCATTAAACTTTTTTTTTATTTCTTCATTTAGAATGGTGATTTTGTTGATCTAACTCTTGCTGCCGATGGGCATTTAGTCAAAGTTCATCAATTGATATTGGGTATTGCTAGTCCGTACATAAAAAGCTTGATACAGTCTGCGAGTTGTAAACATCCTATTATATTTCTCAATGTATGTTTCCAAACACAATTATTTTATTTAAATATTATCAATTATAACGAGTAATTTTATAAAAAATTCTAGAATATATCTTATGGAACACTTTCCAGTCTCTTGGAATATGTTTACACCGGTGAAGTAGTTATCGCGGAAGAAAACCTGGATTTATTTTTAAATGCTGCTAAAGCTTTACGCATACAAGGATTAGATGATATGGTCAGAAATACTAACTATTATTTCACAGTATAAATTGAGTTATCCATATTAAGGATTTATTTTTATTAATTTCCAGGATAATACTTTAGATTCTATTAATGATCCCATTGATAAAATGGACAAAACAAATAGTTTTAAAGATGATTTGCAAGGAATTCAAATTCAAATTCTGAATAATGAAACTGTTTCTAATTCTGCTGAATCTTTACCGTCTACATCAAAATCCGATTTAAGCTCGCAAGGTTTAGGATTAGGATTTAAAAGGAAAAGTGTCGAAAAACTAAATTTCGAGTCTTTAGGGTATTAATATTCACTTTTTGAATATTTGAAATGCTATTTGTTATTTTATATGCTAATTATCATTTATTTTTTAATAGCCATTCACTATCTAAATCTATGAAACAGTCCGATGATATTATGAAAATCATAGAAGATGTTATCGAAATCCCAGATGACCCTCAAAAAAAGGATGGCAATTCCATCTGGAGTTCTCTTCCAAACCTTGAATTAACGCCTGTTTCTGACTTGACTGCTGATAACTATATTTCACAAAACACACAAGGTAATATTTTCAATTTCAATATAAATATATATTCATATTTCAAAGTATCAATTTTCATCAATTTAATCTATTTACAGAGTTGCAATATACCGTTTCTAACCGTGGATCATTACAACTTATTTTAAATCGATACATATATAATATATTCAGCAGAAGTAATGGCGGACATGTAAGGAGATGGCGTTGTGTTGATTATAGAGATCATAAATGTCCCGCGTGTGCTATAACTAACGGCAATTTTGTTATTAAAAGGTACCATCTTACTTAAATTTGTTTAAACATAATCATATAATAAATATCAATATTTTCAACATGTTCTAGAACCAATATGCACAATCATCCTTTTCATGACAAAAAAATTTTAGCGAAACTTGAAAAGAAAGCAATTTATTCTGCAATCAAACCAGGAGATGCTAACAAAAATGATTAAATATATACTTTAAATTAAAAATGTGATATTTTTGACTATCTTAAACTCTAATATTTTTAAACTACTTATTTGAAGTTAAAATGAATTTAAGATTTTGTGACCCTTTACGAATAAATTTCCCAGACGTTTGTGTGTCCTATTGTCGTTTGAGCAAACGTCTGGTCACCTACAAGTAAACGTAATTATTATGTTTGAAAATGTATATATAAATATATTTGAAACGATACTTTTTTTATTTTAAATATTTGTTGAACAGTTAAAGATAAAAAAACTAAATGGTCAGAATTTGAATCATGTTTTGGTCAGAGTAAAATAATAAATGATCAGAATTTAATAATGAAACAGAATAGGTTAGATTAAGGTTCTTAATATTATTCTGACCATTTTATATAAATTCTGACAAACTCAGTTAAAATTTTGACTATTCAATATTTATTCTGATAAATGGGATAAAAATTATGACCAAAATCGTATTTAATTTCTGACCACTTAAAAAGTAGCCATAAATAAATCATAAATCGAAATTATTTTTATAAAATCGACTATTAGCCGTCGAAATGCTTTGTTAGAACAACTGTCAAAAATCTGTCAAGTGCGCCGGCGTGCAATTTCACCGGCGCTCGCTTTTCCACATTACAAAGTTACGCAAGTGCACGTAAATAAAAATAAACAAAATGATACGCCGTGAGATTTCACGGTTGACGTCAACTGCTTGGCAGACATATTCCAGACGATCGTTAACATTAACCTGTACTCGACTCAGTGTCACTCCTCGACCCACAGAAAAGCCTAGAGGGGCCGGAGGGGCTATTACATGGCGCTCCCTCGGATATACTTTAGTTGTTGGTAGCGGTTTGACCGCTTACATGTTTTACTTGAAGAATAAAAAGGATACACAAATTGAAAAAGATCGCACTAAGGCACTCGGTAAAGCTGCTATCGGAGGAACTTTTGAGCTTGTAGACAGTGAGGTATTATCCCCGTTATTTCCCTGTATTTATATCCTTTTCAAAATTGTTTTGTAATGAATCGTTTATTTCAAAGGGCAAAACAAGAACGAGTCAAGAATTCTTAGGCAAATGGTTACTCATATATTTTGGTTTCACACACTGCCCGGATATATGTCCAGATGAATTGGAAAAAATGAGCGAAGTTATCAAAAACTTAGGTTAATTGGCTTCTTATGTCAAATTGCACAATACACGATCATATATTAAATCAACTTAAAATATTACCATTTCAGATAGCTTGGATAAACCGCCTCCTTTACAACCACTTTTTATCTCAGTAGATCCCACTAGAGATACACCAGAAATCGTCGGAAAGTAAGATAATCATGCAACTGTCTATTTTACATTTATCACCAATTTTTCATTCTACTGAGTTTTATCTTTCAGATATGTGAAGGAATTTTCTCCTAGATTATTAGGATTGACAGGTTCTGTAGAACAAGTTCAAAAAGCCTGCAAATCATATCGCGTATATTTCAGTGCAGGACCCAAAGACAAAGACGAAGATTATATTGTAAGCATACTTGATCAATACTTATAAACAACATTCTAAATCTAAAATAATGACTTTCATTCAGGTGGATCATACAATAATCATGTATTTGGTTAACCCCAAAGGTGAATTTGTTGATTACTATGGTCAAACAAAAACTGCTGATGAAATGACAGCTTCCATCGGAATCAATATGGGCAAATATGACAACGCTAATAAGACTGGATGGTTCAGTTAAATATTTGTCTTTTAATTTGAAAACCGGTCGATAAATTATTTATTTTATGATGAAACATTTTTTCAGTAACTTCAAAATATACCAGATTTTAAGAACCGTTCAATTCGATAGATTATAACTTGTTAAATAAATTATTTTCAAAAATGCAGGTCTATTTTTTAATTTATTTATTATACCAAATATTTTAATATATACAGAATATAAATAAAATTTTTGCAGATTCAATTTCAAATGACTTAAATAGAAGTAAAATTATACTTTTGTAAAAAAAAAACTAATCCTATTGAATTTTTAGTTTAGAAATTTTTGAACAAAAAGTTTATCAGTACATAAATATTAAATTTATTTATATAAAATTATGTATAAAATTAATGACTAGTATCTGTAATAGTACTTAATGTTATTTGTCCAGAATGAATAAGATTAGCCGTTGATACATGGTGAATTCTAATCAAACTAGGATCTATTTGATACAATTTATCATCAGTAATCAAAGCATCAGTAACTATAGTACCTACATTTACCTCAGCCGAAACCATTTCGTGCTCATTAGCTGACATACATGTTGATATTCCTAATCCATTTAACTGTGCATTAGAATTATCAACAGTAACCACATTCAAATTATTAGCAGACAATGTGACAGTGTTTGGAGTGATATTCAACACTTGACCAGTTGATATGACTATATTTTCTGATTTTTCTTCGATCTCAGTTAAAACACATTCTTCTGTACTTTCGACAGACTCAATTTTACTTTCAATAACACTAGGAATATTTGGGGTCACAGTCATCATGTTATGAGTCCTTGCCATGTGCCTTTTGAGATAACACGAAGTAGTACATCCTTTACCACACACAGTGCAAGTAAATGGCCTTTCACCTACAAAAAGTCACAAATTAGAAATCTTTCAAATATCTAAATATGATGATAAAAACTAGCAAATACCTGTATGGATTCGAATATGTTGCTGAAGTTGACCAGGTGTTATAAAACGACGATCACATACTGTACAAACATATGGTTTTTCACCAGTGTGAGTACGCATGTGAGCTCTCATGTCATATCGCGCAAATCTATAAAAACACAATTAGAAAAAAAATATCGCAATTTAAAATATGAAAATGCGTAAATATCAAACACAAACCTTTTGCAACATATTGTACACACATAAGGTTTTTCTCCCGTGTGTGTACGAACATGTGTAGTGAGAGCTGAAGAACTTGAAAATCTTTTCACACAAAATTCGCAACTATATGGTCTTTCCCCTGAAAAGCATATAAATGTACACGCAATTTTGATTCGATTATATAGAAATCAATTAAAATGATTCATACTTGTGTGAGTACGCATATGAAGAGACAAATTAGACGATTGCACAAATGCATTTCCACATACTGAGCAGACATAAGGTTTTTCTCCAGTATGTATTCTTTTATGTGTTGTGAGTGTTGATTCATGACGGAACCTAAAAAAAAAGTAAGAATTAGATTTAAAACATTCGAACAGTCCACATAAATATTATTTTTGTGAATACATACGATTTATCGCACATATCACAAGCATAAGGCTTAATATCACTATGCGTTTTCAGATGTGAATTGAGTAATCTAGAATCGATAAAACGTTTTCCACATTCTAAACATTTCCACGGTTTCACTCCAGTATGTTTACGTTCGTGTATATTTAAAGAATGACGATCATAATATCTAAAAGTGAAAATAAATAAATCATAAATATTAATACAATTATGGGATTTTTTTAAATGATAATCTTTTTTAATTACGCTTTATCACAAAACTTGCAAATATGTTTTCGTTCCCTAATTTCGCCAGTATGACGACGGAAATGTCTCGTAAGAGAACCCATCTCTGGGAATCCTTTTTGGCAAACGCTACATTTATGAGGTTTATCTATCATATGTATTCGAACGTGGCGTTTTAATTGGACTGTAGCTGAAAAGGTAGATTTAAATTTAAAAAATAATCATCGAACTATTAAAAATTGTAACATGAAAATAAAATTTACTCTCAAATTCTTTTTTACAATGTTGACAAACTCGTTTATTGCCAGAAACCACATGAATAGAGGAATGTATTTGGAGATCCATTTCAGAACTGAACTTCATATGGCAGTCTGAGCATGGGAAGCAAGTTACATCTTCGATGTTTTCTTCTATTTTCTTATGTCTTGTTAAATGGCGGCGATAGTTCCTTAATTCGTTGAAGCCCTAAAAATTTGTTAAAACAGCAATTTAAACATATTTACAATAACAAACATTCGAACAGTAAACTACCTTTTTGCAAATATCACAATTATACAATTTTTCAGTTTGGTGAATTCTTTCGTGGCGATTTAATCTATGTTGACCTAAAAATAATAATAAATTATATAAACTAGAATATTTCAATTACATATTATATTTATAAATAAAAATATTACTTGGGAATTGTTTACCACACCATCTACATATGAATGAATCTATTGAACTTTTCTTCTTTTCAGATTTTTTTGTACTACTATAAAAAACCAACTGTTTAGTAAAATTCAAAATATATATGAAAATAAAACATTAACTGAATACACATATATAACTTACCTTTCTTTTATTTCAGTGTCTTCATTATAAACATTCAGACAATACGAATTTGATTCATAATCTGTATTATTTTTAATTTCTCTTTTAATAGTTTTACCTGTATAAAATATATTGCAAATTTAATTACATATTTAACGTTAGTAACATGATAACACAATCAATAGGCATCATATGTAATCGAAGGGAAGCCCACCATCCCACCTGTTACACGCACCCTGCTCTATGCCAGCTTTCTGAGCCGACTTAGCCGGGTGTACCAGTAACACTAGGCGAAACGAAGAGCGTCATATTTACATTTACTGGAAACTTTACATTAGATGTCATATGTATGTTACCTTTGAGCTTTCTCTTTTTAATTGGTTTTTCTCTTAACTTTAATTTGCCAGTAGTAGAATTTCCATCTTTTAATGCGTCTAATTGGCTTGAATTTGAAACGTTGTGAGAGTCACTGTTTTCCCATTTCAAGTTGTCTTTGTTATTTGAATTATCCGGAGACATGGAATTTTGAAAATCAACATCAAAATAGATCCCGGTGGGCAAAGACGCATCTGTTTCATTTTCATGTTTCTCCGGGAGACAATTAGCTGTTTTTGTATCACTAAAAAATAATTTTTGAACATAGTTAAAAAAAAAAACTAACTGTCAACACTATAAAGGATTTATTTGTTTACACAAATGCAATTTCTCCAGCAGAATCCAAATTCAATTTATGAACATTTCTGTGTGAAAAAAATTTCTGCAATATAGCTTCTGATTTCTCACATTGTTGTTTGAAAGCAAAGAAATTATCGATTTGACAAATACATCGTTTGCAAACATTCTCAGGCAATCCATCTCCATAAGACGGCTACAAAAAAATATTGAAATATGAATATGGTTATAACCGGGTAAAGTTAACAAACCGCAGAACGAACCTTAACGTTAGCGATGCATGAGAGTATATCAGCAGGAGTTTTTTCGAGAGCAGAATTACTAGACATAGAAAAAAGCGATTCCAAATAAGTATCTTTGGTAAGGCATACACGACACAGTTGAGACACAGAAGTTGTCTGTGGAGACATGAGAATTGCCAATTCTTGAGGCACCACCACCATTTCGTTCCTTTGACTTTCTTCTGCTTTTTCTATTTTTAATATTTCTTTGATAGTTTCGTCTGCTTCTGCTGTCCGCAACATCTCTCATTTCTTCTTACTTTTGACAGCTTTACTTCTAAAACCTTCTGCCAATATAAGAAATATAAATATTACAATGTTGCACCCTGAAAATCAAAATTGATAAACGTAAACGTCAAAAAACAGTAGATTCATTTAATTTATTATTTTTTCGAATTTTAATTTATTCGTTGTTTTTTTTTTAATTTTGATTATTTTTTTGTTTTTTATGCTAGCATCGGTGTGCGCCAGCATTGGTGTGCGCTAACGTCGTGTGAGTAAGTGTCATTTACGCAAACTTCTGGTCACTTAAAAAACCAATGCGGCCTTTTATAAAAAAAAAAGGTGACACCCAAAATTGAACTTGAGTAATAGGCAACATTGGCCATTCAATATATGTATACAATAGGCGGCAATTTCAAATGGAGTTTATTTGGTTTTGACTATCATATCGACTAGAGATGTAAACCGTCTAAAATAATTTTAAATTAGTATTTTGAAGACAAATTTCTCAAATCTCTCACAAGGAAATCTGCGACTAATTTTTGCTTCATTATCATAATTTTTAAAAGGACAACTTATTTCCCGATAAATGAAAAATAAAAAAAATTGCAAATACTTATATATTTTTTTATAATTGCTTAATAATTAAAAAAATTTAATGATATATTGATTCTTTTTATAGAAAACATTCACTGATTGCCCTTATGCATACAATAAATCCATAAGCACCAGCATCCACATCTTCAAGCCTCTCTTCACTCACATAACTTGCTCGTCCAGCCCTATAATATTTTATTCATTAAAATTGATTGCATCAATCAATTTATTTTATTTATTCATTTTACCTGGCTTTCATCAATTTTGTTTCCATACAACCAATTTCGGCGGCAATTCTAGTTTTTTCTATTGCATATTTAATTTCCTGTTTTTCATTTACAATTGTTTCATAATATGTGTCTATAGCAGGTTGCAATGCATCTATCTATTTTTACCCCCATTTATGTAGCATCAATATTATTTAAACAATTACCAAATAATTATCTATATTTACATTCCACTATACTCACAATAGTTCGATCACCTTTTCGTGCTTGACTGTATTTCATAATCGTTTTGAGTCCTACTTTAAGTGCATTAGCCCATACTATAGGTAATGAATTTTCATCAGTCCTTGAAATAAGATGATATTTATAAATATTTTACGATGATAAGAACAGATATTATACTATATTTTTATATTAGCCATCAGGCAGAGAAGCAATTTTTGGAAACATAAAAAAAAAAAATAAAAAAAATCATACTCTGTAAAATATTTTGCTGTAGATGAGAAAAATAAACTATATATTGCCCCCGACGTTCCGCCCATTTTTTCTTCGGCTATCCCTGATAATTGATTCAACAAATTAGCTGGACATTTCAAATTTTCAGTTAATAATAACTGCTTAATACCTACAAAAACAATATACATAGTTTAACTGTTGGTTTTGTTTTTATTGATATTATATTTTTTTAATTGTTACCTAATGCCAAATGTTTCAATGTTGTGCCACAATCACCATCACCACAACCGCTATCCAGTTCATTGAGTTTTCCTTCATTTTTCACCAATGAATCTGCAACTAATTCTAAGGACTTAATCAGTAAACTTTTTTGGCTTAAAGGTAAAATATATTTGGATTCCAACTGAAAATAATAATTATTATTATCACAATTATTTTTTAGTTTTTATCTATCGAGTAGAAAATATAAATATATGAGTATTATACAAACGGGCTCATATAATTTATTTTCTGGAAAATTTTCAATTTGACTTGATTTGAAAATAGACATTTTATTTCCGATCCAACGTGGAGCTTCTGTTGATTCATCCAATAAATCTATCCATTCATTTTCAAATTTGTTACTTAATTTCAATATGGAAATTTGAAAACCAACCATGTCTAAAGATGTCATAAGCATTCCAGAATATGCTCTCTTTATGATTATTCCAGTCTCATCTTTAAATTTGTTCATTATATATAATATAAATTATCCAAATTGATATAAGTATATCAAATAATTCATACTTAATTGTTTAAATATCTCATGGCAAATAATGTTTTGTTCCAATTCAGTCATTGCACCCAAATTATTAATAAAAACTACTACATTTGCTTTTGATTCAGTTAAATTTAATTGAACAGATAATTTACTTAATATTATTTCGACTGCATCTTTAGCAGAGCTTATTTTCACTTTTTCAATTCCAGCTTCTCCATGAACTCCAGTCCCTAATTCCATTTCATCATTTTCCATTTGAAATAACGGGCCTTTACCTAAAATGAATTTTGTTTTATAATATATATTAAGGATATTAAAGATTAACACGCATGGAAAGCTTACATAAGACATTTAAAAAGTTACCTGGTAAAGAACAAGGCTTTGCACTGATGCCTAATGTTGACATATTTTTATGAACCTCAGTTAACATATTTATGATTTCACTAAGTGACTTGCCTCTAGAAGCCATTGCCCCACCTATCTAAAATTAAAATATGTATTAATTAGGTAAAATCAGGAATGTGTAATACCTGTATGTTACCATAAATATTCAAATTTTAAAACTTTACTTTATATGTATATAATAATCCGCACATCCCTCGTTTGCCTGCAATACTTCTTTGGCCAGATGCAAAATCTTCTCCCACTATAAATGATTCTACCTGAAATATCAATCTTGTGATATAGATATTGCATGTAAAAAATAAAAAAACTATGCATACATTGAGCTTAGAATTCCTTGCATGTTCTATAGCCATTCCAAAATTCAAGCAGTCACCTGTATAATTTGGAATAATTACTAGTACTCCACCTAAAATATTAATCCATTTTTAAATTTAAAAATATTTTTATAATTTTCACTTTGATTATTTCGAAACCTTTGTAATATTTGTGAAGATGTGTGATAGCTTGTAAAACATGAGATTTTGGCGGAGAAGCAAACACGCTTCCTGCAACTGCCCCAGCAAGCATTCCGTTTCCAACATATCCTGAATTTTCCAATTTTTATTAAATATCGTACCAATTTTAATTTTTCCATAATATATGATGTTATAAAATAATTCTAATTCTAAGCACCTGTACAAAATGGCTCGTGACCAGATCCACCACCAGAAAGTATACCAACATTCAAATTGATTTGATTCTGTTAATTTATTGCTTTTTAATGAATTATTAGTAATAATAAAATAGATTTTAAATAAATACCTACATTAGCCTTTGTAATAAACCGATATGCAGGAAATAACTTCAAACCTGGGTATAAATTTACAAATCCTGACAAAGAATCGTCAACACAAGTTTCCACTCTATTATAAAATTTTATTCCTTGACTCATTTTATTTCAAATTGACGATTGTATAAATTTTAATACAAATGAACGCTGCTATATAATATAACTGCTATGTGATACAGCACAAAACCAATCATCTAATAATAGAATGATAGAAGGTCAAAGTTTACGTTTGATAAAACAAATGAAAAATAATATCTTTTCTTAATATTAATTTTAGAATTGTAATGACTATATAATTTCATATTTCTCTAACACTTAACAAGTATATCGTAACAAGCTAACCTTGAATCAACTAACTACTTGCTTAAGCGTTTGACATTTATTAGTAAATTTGATGATTGAATGTATTCGTCTTGAAGAAAAACTAGTGCATAATCATTTTTATATTAAATTTTATTTTAATAATATAAAAATATATTCAAAGCTTACAAAATATTGGAGACGATATATTTAAACACAAAACCTTAAAATTAAATAAATAATGAGAATTGTGATATTACAATTGCAATTACAATTATTATAATTTTGTTATTTCTGTTGAGTCATTTAGATATCCAATTTTTTTTCCTTTAAAAAAGTTTTTCACGGCTATATATGTTAAATCTGGTATAAAACACGCCACAACCACTAAGAAATTCAGTAACCAAAATGAAAGAGATCCTAGAAGTCTTGTATATGATCCCAATACATCTCCATCATACATACTAGAAATATTAATCAAAATTTAATATAAAGCAATATTTTCCTAACAATATTAAAAGAAACATACAAATTGAATGATGTATATGTGGCCATAATTAAAATGAAAACTAAAATTGATAAAATATCACCAATAATGAAAAATACTGTTTGGTAACGTGAATTTAGTAAAAGTTTCAAATTGATGATCAAAACTAATAAATGGGAAATAGCTCCGCTAAAACTCCTGTAATATAAAAGAAAACATTTGTAAATAGTAATTTATATTTAGTATTTTTATTTAAAACTAATTCAATGGTACCAAAAATCTGCAGATTTGTTATCTGTTAATATCACAGAATTAATATACCACAATGCTAAACAAAATCCATAAATTATAAAAGAATGATATAATGCAAGACCACACCAACCAATGAAATATTTCCATGAAAGTAATTTATTTTTACTTTGATTCTTATACAAAACTGGATTTCTAAAACATAAAATTATTAAAGAATATAAAAATTAATAAAATTGACAAAAAGTAAAACAAAATTTTCTATATTTACTTCATTAACACAGTAGGTGAATGACATTGCTCACTCAGAGAAATTAAAAATATTGGTAGAGATGCAAATACTAAATTGTACAATGATAAAAACAGTGAATCAAATAATGATTGGGTAGAAAATATACAATTTATTTGTAACAAGAGCTGTAAATAAATTGTTGGTCAAAGAGATATCATCCAAATATTTTTGATTTAAAAATTATGAATTACCATTAATGTTGAAAACGCTAAATTCTTATAAAATGAATATTGAACTAATGTTGCTAATCGTTGGTAATACCAATGACCGTGTACTAACAATATTTTCTTCAACATCTTGAATTCAGAAAATGCAAAATCAGCTGATCTGTATGAGAAAAATTTTTTTTTTTCATTAGTCGGAAACGATTTTAATTTTTCATTTAGAAATTCAATAAATAACAGACCTTGCTGCTTGCCTTCCTTCTTTTCCAAATATACCCAGACCAACATGAGCTTCTTGAATCATTGAAATATCATTTGCTCCATCCCCTACTGAAGCTGTAATTGGTGATCCAGGACTCTTTTTGATTAGTCTAACAATCTTGAATATAAGACAAATATATCAAATATTTGTTATTTCTGAATTTTGTAATTTTATAAAATATGTTTTTTTTTTATTTACCAAAGCTTTTTGCAGAGGTGATAATCTACAACATATAACAGCCCCACATTTAAGACTCATTTCTGAAAATATTGATTCATTTGTGGTATTCAATATTACACCTAAACTTTGTCCGTCTACGACCAAAGTATAATGCAAAGATTTATTATCATTAATAATTGATAAACAGTTGTTCAACTGTTCTTCGAGGCTTTCATTGTCGGTAATATTAATGAGAAATAACTTTTCAGAGTTTTTAGGCATGTGTCCGCATGATTGAGCAATATTAATAGCTGTTTCTATCTAAAAAAGAAATATAGTTGATTTGAAAGACATTTTATATTTTTAATATCAACAAGCTTATTGTAAATCAAACATTACTTTGTCACCTGTTAGCACCCATATCTTTATTCCAGCCTCCCGTAAAGATGTCATTGTTTCAACTACATCATCTTGTAAACGATCTTCGACTCCAGTTGCACCTAATAGAGTTAAACCATTTTCTATTTCTCTCCAATCGTTTGATACACTTTCAGGATTTAATTTTCCTTGCATGTTCATATTTAGTCTTATCAATTCTGAAAAATAAGATTTTTTTTGAATACATATTATAAAAAAACATGTAAAAATACACATTTACATACTTTCATTAATATTCGAGTATTCATCTTCATTTAATTTTTTGTATGCTACTGCTAAAGTTCTCAATCCTTTCTCTGCAAAATATTGCACATCTTGATCTGTGATAGATAAAATAGAGCTGTCTAAACATAGAGGTAACACAGCACTTTCGGCGCCTTTGCAGAATAACCATATCTGTAAGTTGAGTTTAAAAAGTAATTTATAATTTACACAAAGTAATTTAGACTTTAGTAAATATTTAATTATCTATATTTAGTTTTTTTTTTTTTTTTTTTAAGTTTCCGATAATTTTTTTTTTTTACATCACCTGTCCCATATGATCACGAACAATAACAGACATTCTTTTTCTTAGCGATGTAAATTCTAAAGTATTAAGTTTTTCGTACGACGTCAATTTACCACTATGTTTTATAAACAATTTACTAGCATCATCTCCATAAAATACAATATCCCGATTTGCAGCTGCTTTAACAAATGCAATTTCATCAGAACTAATTGACTGATATGTAGGAATATCCTTATTTTTCTTATCATTTTGATAAAAATTATTTGTCATTTTGAGTACTTCGTTTATTTTGGATTCGGAAACTTCTTCTACTTGAACTGAATGACAAAGAGCGAGAATGGTGAAGAAAAAATTAACATCTGGCTAAAAATATTTGAGAGTTTCATATGACATTTATTTATATTAAAATTGATTTCAAAATATGTTAATCATTGTATAATACTAACTTCTAATTCGGTTATGGCTTCAACAGTCTCATCGTTCAACCAATGCTCGTCAAATTCATATAATTTCGTATTTTTTTCAATATATTTTTTTCCGTTTATTGAACAAATTTGAAAATACATATCGTTTTTTGTCAAAGTACCAGTTTTGTCAGAAAATAGTATTTCAATTTGTCCTAGCTCTTCGTTTAAATCAGATGTATTAACGACAGCAGGTTGATTGTTTTCTTTAGAATACAAGTCTTTATCCCATTCGAAAAATTTGGAACCTTAAATAATATACAAAATTATATACATATGTATCGTATATAATTATTCAAAAATAACTAACTGAATTGGTACATACCAACAAACTTTTGGAATTCAATTGTGACATAAAGTGATATTGGTATAACGTAATAATATAAAAGTAAAAATGAAAAAGCGTCCTGCGCTATTGCTTTAAATGTGTTTTTGAGTTCATTGTAACCTAAATACACATCGTGCTTAATCTTTAGTTTTTCAAAATATCTCTTCAGGCCATAAGATACAAAAATTTCCACAATCATCAAGACTATGAAAAATATTAAAAAATTATTAATGTTGCTTTCGCATGAAGTGAATTTGTTTGAAGTGAAATGCGAATTGAGGGCTAACTTAGTCTCCCTGCCTGTAAATGATATAAACTATTAATTTCAAATTGATTTTAATATATTTTATAATACTTTGTTTCGCGAAAAAACCTGTATAAATTGCGCATCCAATAACCCATTCTGTATTTTTAAGACGAGAACCTCTCAACAGTAAATTGTCTGTTCCAAGTGGCGTAGCGGGTCCATCATCAATGTTAAATCTTCCAAAAAATGTATAAATATCAGATTCGGGTTGACTAAATTCGATTTTAATCGAAGTTGAATTTTTTTCTTCTGAAATTATATCTAAATATATTTAACGTGTGTAAAAAAAAAAACAATAATCTCACCATGCGTTTACCCATAGTCGTTTTAACCAAAGGTGAAGGCACTTTCAAAGGCTTGAGGCTCGTTTCTCCATCCAAATTCGCGGTGGTCACAAAACATTTTCCTCTAGAATCGGAAGACCATAAAAGAATAGCATCACAAGGCACATCGCAATCACGCTTTATCTTCACGAGTTCTCCGGGCCGAATATCGCGTGATTTTACATCTTGCAAAACTGAATTCTGAATTACGGAAACTAGAAAATTTTCGAAAAAAATTAGTCAAGTATAATTTCAATCATATAAATTCACGAGCATGAATTTTACGTCATTTCCTAAATTTAATCTAACCAAACGTATTTATTTATCACAATGTTGAAATTTTATGATAAAAATTCGCATTTATTCTGCTAAAATTTCTAGAAACTAATTAACCTGATAAGATAATAGATAAATCTGAAAATATATCACCTAGTTCATTATTCACGGCATTATCCATTCTATGTCGCAACCAATCTTCATATCCTTGCTTTAACATCGTGACAAAAATAACGAAACATAATGGTGCCAAACTGGTAATTGGAGAAACGGGACTGTCTAAAATTTAATAAAATATTTCATGTTATTCACTTTCCGTGAAAAAACGTAGTTCCATTGTATAATTAAGTTTTGATAATTAACAATGGGGTTTAACGGAGATAATGTCGACTTATCGCTATCGAGCGATTTTACGACATACAAAGCTAGATATAATTCTAAAAATTATGTTCGGTGTAAATTATTAGTTTCACGCTATATATAAATAAGTTGAATTTGTTTTAATACAATATTATAGAAAAAATATAATTATATTCATAATTATGAAACATTTACCAATCAATACTGCTATCAACGTTACGATGATGAAATAGAAATTGGCCAATCGTCGGAATTGTTCGAGAATGTTTTTGGGGAAAAATGTGATCAGAGAATATTTTGATGTCTTTATCATGTTGTTTCTTTTTTTATCGGCATTGTTAATGGTTCCGACTATGACTGTCCTGGTTTCTTCAATGTTTGATACTTTATTGCCCTATAAAATTCAATACATCAAATGAATTGTTTTTCAATAATAATTATAACATTTCGTTCAAAATTTTGATTTACAGCATATTGTTTTTTATCTTTAATTTTTTTATAATATTTTTGCAATATAAATGTCAAAAAAAGATCAAATTTATATAATATATTTTTCTTGAGTATTAAAATAGGTATATCTTACAGTAAAAGAACTAATATGAAACCGAAAAACTTTATGAAATTATTTTTTCGTGTATGTACCAATAAGATTTCTAAAATTCTGTGTTGATCTGAAACAAATCTAATTGTAAATTGTTTTTTTTTACACATACATTTTAATGCACAGAATAATAGAGTAAAAGAACTAACATTTAAGACTATTGATTGATTGTTTTTGTTTATATTTCAATATATTTTTTAACGTAGACACAACGAAAATGTGATAGCAATTTCCTATTTTTAGTTTAATTTTATCGGAAAAATATTGATTAATGTAAATTCAATTTTTTTTTAAACTTAAATCCATTCGCGTAAAAAATAAAACAAATTAGACATGTCTTCCAATTAGTTAAATGAAAGTTTCTCGAAATAAAATTAATTGTATTTAATAATTTAAAAAAATGAGAAAGGCAACCGTAAACAGTAACCGTTGAACTTTTATTTTTATATAAAGAAAATCATTTACATTCTTCGACTATTTTACTATAAATGCACGCAACTACAATAACTATGATTAAAATAAATTACGAAAACGACTGATCACCTTGTAACGAATAGATCAATTAATTATAAAAATTCCCGTCATATGCCAATTTCATATCATCGTATCAGCATACAGATTTCAAATAAAAAACAATATCATATTAAAAATAGTAACCTTTTCGGGGCCATCTGATTTTTCTTTTTGTGATTATTTTACTTAGAAATATTATATGTAGTAATTAAATTAATAATTCAAACTTGACGACGATTATTCAGCAGGATGTTATTTCAATAATTTTAGATATGATATGAGTATATCGTAAATTTTCAGAAATGAGTTGAAAAATGTAAGTGAAAAAATAATGGGAAAACTTCAAAGAAAAATTGAATTATTAATATTAACTGTATTTGCGATTTATGCAATAGAAATTATAATAGCACACTGAAGGATTATGCGACCGTGAAAGGTAAACTGAAAACGTATTTGGAGACGTACTTTTTAATACAAAATAAAACGAATATTAAAATTAAAATGGAATTTAATGGAAATCTAAAAAAAGCTAGTATCGAGATGTAATAAGGCTAAGGTTAAGGTAGTAAGGTTGTTTTACCAAACATTGTTTACCACTTTCTATTTCAATATAAACAAAATGCTTGTATTTTTTATTGTAAAAACATAAAAATGTCATTTTTTAACCAGCACATGTAAAAAATAATCGATAAGCACAGTTTTAAAACACAATTGCGTATAATTCGATTATGATTATTTTGAAACACAACCGACACAAAGGGCAATTATTTTTCCAATTATTTCATTGACTTAACAGTTTTCAAACAGCGATAATTTCTTCCCTATTTTTTCATTACTTCATACACATCAAACGAAGTAATAATGTATGTACTCACCATCGCGAAAAATATACTTAATCACACGTCTGTAAATGAAAACTAACTGATACCGAATATGAATAGAAATTTTAGTTATCGATTCTGAAAATCGCGATAAGATTCATCGTCATACCATTATATCATCAAGAAGAATCGGTATGCATCTACATGTCCCCATATTTATTTATTTATTTATTTTGAAATTTTTCATTTCTACGATGTTTTGTGGAATGTATTGGATTATGCGTAATAATTGTCGGGTAACGGTGTCGATGAATATTTAAATTTTGTATGTAATTTTTTTTAGTGTTGAAAAGACATATTTTTACATGGAGGATTAATTTCTTCCATGCTGATGATTCATTTGAATAATAAGTTTTTGTTCGATTCATAACTGATATCTTCGATTGAAATTTAAATAATCCAAGGAAAATAATTAAAAAAAAATTGAAATGAAAAAAATTCAACTTTCGGAAAATTTATTCAACTTGATTAAACTGGATTTACTTTACATACATTCACAAACAATTTGACCTGCTAAATCCTAAACATAATATTCGACTACGTTACATGTCAACTTTTTAGTAATCACAGAATCAGTGAATAGATTACTATATTAAAATACACATATGAAATGAAAAAAAGTATTTAATAATCGATACAAACATAAATAAATACACATACGTAGTAATTAAACTTATGAGACATAAAATGGACTATAAATATTATTATTAATTAATATTAATATAAAAGGAGAAGGCCTTTTGGATGTACACATAGGAAAAGACAAATTTTCAGGGTGAAAAAGTCAAATTAACAAATATGATGAGAAAAAAACTTAACCGCTTTAAATAAAAAAATATTATGTTTTCATTTTGAAAGCAATAGAAATTTCATTCAAGTTTTCATTCGTGTACACCAACTTTCATATTGACACATTTTTGTTATTATATAGAATATAATTTTGAACAAATGATTTAAATATCAGCTGCCATTAGGTATTTAATATTAATTGAAGTCACACGTTTAAGCAAGGTGGAAATGAAATGATATTCCGTTTATTTGTATTCACAATTTGTAAAATGATATTCTTATTATATAATACTTGTCACAAATGCTAAAATTTCATTTTGTGATTTTGTATGTGACTAGTTCATTCAAATTAAAATATTTATATTTATCGCAACAAAGTGGATCTCAAAATTAAAATCCATCTCAATGATTTATGAATTAAATAACATTATACATATTTTTTATGATGGTCACAGTGAAAATGTGTGTTCATTCAAATGTATCAGAATGTCAACAATTTTATTTAAAAATCTATTTTTGTATACTGTTTCTTATAATACATACAAAATTTAAATAGATTTAACAATATACTGATTTAAATGGATGAAGTGAAAAAGGTAAAATTTCCTAAGAACATTTTAAGAACATTTTCAATTTATGTCAGTAATTTACATTAATTTCAATTCAGAATATAATTCAAAAAATTTAAATAATCACTTATTGGGGACATCAATAATCCTCATGAATTAAGTAATATTCCAGATAAATAAAACATTTTGACAATCTAGTAATTTAAATTGTGTAAATAATGTAATAAACAGTGCTCACAAATAAAAATGAAAAACCAATATTAACATTAATTAGTAATAAATCATAAAAAAATCACACTTGTTCTTCAGTCTAAGATATTTTATTAAATCATGGTTTGGAATAATCCCATTCTCAAGTGAAGATGATATTCACATAAAATAAACTCACACTTAATTTTTTTCATTATTTCCTGTTAACTTGACCTATAACTTAGCTTAGATCATGTGATTCTATACTTATGGTATGACTATGTATACACATTTACTGAATTATGAACACAAAGAAAAACTTGAGGTAGATTTTATTTGTTGTGTTAAAAGTTCGCCTCAAATAATATCAAATCTACAAAAAATTATAGTGAAATAATTTCAATTCTTGCTGATGACGTGGACTTTTTTAATGCATGTGGTATTAAAAGTAATTTACTATAAGGTATGTTCACAACAGTTATTAATTGGATAAGTGTATAATAAATATAAAGTGTACGTAGTAATGGATTACTTTATGCAAGACTGATTTTTTCTCAAAAACATTTATACTTATAGAAATCTTAAAAGAGTTTTCAATTGTTCAAATATAAGAGAGAACAATCAAAATTCTATTTTACTTTATTTCAAATGAGAATTTCTCAGAGACTATTTTAGATATGTTTAACCTAAATAATTTCATCAGATATGTTGAGACAATTTCACCCATTTTATAATGTTGTTCTTCATTTACTGACGTTCGACAGTGAAGATGAGAACTAAAGGAATAAATAGATAATTCATCGAGATACTTTTGGCTTAAATTTATAGAATACTAAATGTATATTAAAAAATGAAACTTTAATTAGATATAGTAAAAGTTAATGATAAATATAAGGCAGTTTAGTTGAGGAATATTTATTAGATGCATTATAAATACGTTCAATTTCTAAACAAAGTTCAAATCTTTTTTAATGAAATATGAAATCCTCTTCAAATTTTCAAAACACAAATTTAAAATTTGTTCATTGGCGATTTGAAATATAGTTGATCTTTTAGTAACAAATTTTCCTCTTCAGTCATACATCTCATCGTAGCATATATGTGAAAAAATAAATTCAACAATCAGTTAAACAAATATTTTAGCTTTAACTTATTAAAAATCAATTTTTAAATGTCTCATATAAAACCCTTGAGATTTACAAATAAAATAAAAAAATATATTATTGATATGAAAACGAATAAAATTGTAATCTAATATAAATGTTATTAATTGTGCATATTGCAGAATGACAATGTTTCAACTTGCCACATTTATCAATAATACACAATGATGCGAAAATATGAACCATAAAAAAACCCCACCATAACCCTTATTGGTAAACCACAACACAACCATCAAAACATTTTATACATCAAAAATGTTTAAGAGCGAATTTTTATGTATCCTGTCATTCATTTTATCAATATCAAAACCAACAAATTAGATTAAATTGTCCAAATTTGTTTGCACCATAAATCCTGAATACTCATAAACCATTAAACTTTCCATACTAGTGATAACTGATTTGTCTACTTTTTAATCTTCATAATATCAATTCACGTGTAGTAATTTTTTTTATGCAGTTTTAGAAGTGTAATCTAATTTTAATATAAAAAAGAACAATTCTACAAATCAAGTATTTTGCAACATAAAATAATGAAATGCAACTTTCAATATGAAAAAATATTTCTTTGAAAGGCAGTATTTTTGTACAAGAAAAACCAATTTTAGAAAAAGAAAGAAGGATAATGAAGTATCCTATTAATGAAGAATAAAAAAAAAATCAGAAATAAATATTTATTTTATTTTCAAAAACACATTCAATACGAATAAAAACATCTCATAAATTCAATTTATTTATGAAATGTTTTGATTTTCATTTCTCATAAAACAAAGGTAGATTATAAAACAAATATAGAAAAACGAAAAAAATAGAGCTTGAGAAAAAATATATTTTGTACTACAAATGGTAAAATAAAAAATATCAATTCAATTACAAACTTGAAAATAAATAAAAGTGTAAGCCTCTGAAAATTTTATATAGATACTAAATAAATTAAATAAAAAACTTTTCACAGAATTCGAATACTGTAAATGTAATATATATTGGGTTGTTCAAAATGCCTTTTTTTTCAAAAACTAATGATTTGAAGCAAATAAAATTCAGATTCAATAAAGCCAAGAATTTTTACTTTATATCAACATTTTTTCAATTTTTTTGTTGTTTTGTGACTTTATGCCATCGAAAAATGAGGGTAAGTTTTTCACCTACGTTACAAGTTCTTGACTATTTCTCAATAATTCAAACAATGCTACAAATGCCTCGGTGAGTAATCGGAATTATTCTTTAATGATCACCATAGAACTTTCATAACTGAAAATTATATTCAAATCACTTATTAAAAGATAGCATGCATCACTATGAGTAATGAAATAAGTGCAATTGAAATAATTACAGAAACAACCAAGAACTTGTCATGTAAATGGCAAACATATTCTTGTATTTGAAATAATATTTGGCTATTAAATATGAATTTTGTTTAAATCGATCAACCAATTGTTGAGAAAAATTAAAAGGAGCATTACTTTTTGAACAGTCTAATGTACATATATAATTTTTAAAACTTAATTTGTCTGATTTTAAAAGATATATAATCAATAATCGAATAAGATTACACGTGTATATGTATACATTCACGATGACAATTTGAATAAGAGACTGAATTTAAAAAAAACATTACGATTAACACATTTGCAAAACACTTGATTATCAAAAACAAATCAAAGAATTGGTGATCAAAAGAATTCACCCAAAAGAAATATATGTTATAGGTGCAAGTGAACATCAATTACAGAAGCTATGAAAATACCTAAATGACTTCTTTTTCATTGATAACATTTTGTGAATTCATAAATTCACTTATAAAAAACGTTAGTAGCAAATTTTAGTATCATTTTTATTTCAACCAAAACACAACAAACATAATGATCAAATCTAACACAAATATGAATACTGAAATATTATATTTAATATCTGTTTCATTCCCAAATAAACAATTGGCCACTATTACAATTACGTTAATGCTTAACTTTCTTCATGAATGTTGAAATAGTTTGTACTATGTAACAAATGACATTTGATAACTTGATAAGTTCAACAACTATCTTGTATAAATGAGAAAGTTGCAATTAATTTTTATTTCTCTCATAATTTCATTTGATAAAATAACAACGATGATGTAGTAATAATAATTATAAATGTTAAATCTCAAATCATTAATTGTACTCGATTAGCGTAGAATTGATTTTATACATAGAAAAAGTATTCTTGATTTACTTTAACTGAAGCACAATCTATAAGAATAAGAATGCTTTTACGGAAAGATTCTACACATTTATCGAAAATAATTTCAGCTTATGTTATGTTACATACATTTGGACCGTCCTTAACTCAAATGCTAGATTGTCAAATGAATCGGTTTAGAGAACTAGTGCCTTAATGACCTCAACAAGCTTACAAGTTCCTCGAAGGAATGTTAAAGTTTGTCATTGCTTAAGAAAGTTGGGTATCAAAGGTCACTCATGGACTAAAATATGACGAACAAGTTTTACTTTGAAATATGCATTTAAATTTTGTTTTACAAAATTATTGAAACACAAAATTAAACAATAAAAAAGTAAGATGTAAATAATTTTTCTAAAAAAACATTAGTTAATCATCTTTAATCGTTGCTAGTAAATGAAGCATATGTTAATTTATTTGAAAATATAAAACCAAAAATTAAACTTAGACTAATAAAGTAAATTCTTACATTATATCATAGTTCATTTCTTCCAAGAGACATTTAATTTTGTTTTATTTTCTACATTATCTGTTAAAGTGCAGAGGAACATAATTACGTTCCTTTTTCATACAAATTTTATGTTCCAGCACTGAGATCAATAAAAAGGAGGTTTGTGAATGTTAGATGTTTTAATTTTTTTTATGACATACTAGAATCATATTTATTTTTTTTTTTAAAGATATTTTTGAAAAATAGATAAAATCTTTTATTCAACATTTCAAATTACAGAAAAATTAAATTGTAAAAGAAAAAACTTTATGCATGTGTAAATGTCAATTTACATAAAAAATTGATACACTGAGTAAAATAGATGAAAATACTTAGATAATGCTGTTTTTTTTTTTCAAAAAAAAAAATTGACAAATGTCTCAAAAATAAAGAAACATGATAATCGAAAGCGAATAACTATGAATTTATTTATTTGAATATTGAAATTAATTATTGAATACATTCATGTGAATATAAAAAATACTTTTCAAATAGTGCATTTTAAGAAATTACCCTGAAGTTCAAATTCACACATAGAGTTTATTTAAAATTAAAGATTTTTATTACTTTTGAACCAATGAACTTTTACTACTTCAAGTATGTATACTTCTTATTATCAAAAGGGAAGATCACATATACTGACAACATTAAAAGATAATAGAAATTCAAACAATTCAAAAAATCACCATTATTTAAATCTATGTTTTTATCTATTATATACAATTCTATATATTACGAAAAATGAATTTGAAATTTGAATTACAATTATTACATAACTATTATCAATATTTCAACATACAATTTTCCAGTTAAAAATTTTTTTAACGAAAAAATGTTACTATTAATAAACTACAATAATGTCAAAAAAATATTCTTAACACAAAAATATTGTTTTAACATTTTGTATATATTCACTAAATTGAGAAGCAATTCGCAGATCATTTATGTTTATGCTTAATTCCAGTTAAATTAAGAAAAATAAATTATTTGCATTTTTAAAATGACAGGAAAATTTAACAACACTTACACTACAATAACAACTTTGTGATAATATTTATTTGCAAATACGTTGTAAACATTTATGAGTTAAATGCATATTAATTAAAAAAAATTAAAGCTTTGTTATTTGTTAAATATGAATTTCTTTCAATTTGTCAATGTAACGAAAAACCAACATTGAAAAACAATAAAATAGCCAAGCATAAAAAGATTTATAAATACAAAAAACAAATCTATTGTATAAGAAAAATATGTGAAACTAAAAACAATCGTAACATAAAAACTGAAATTAATATTCAGATACTTAAAAATGCTCAAAAAATATGAAGAAATTTATCATTATTTTTGATATTCAATCACACAACTTTTTAATAGAAAATTAATTTGAAAAAATATTAGGTAATTAAATATTTTTTGTGAGTAATGGGAAACAAAAAAATCTTGTGAAACAAAATTGCATCTAAAGACTTCAATCATGTAGATACTGGTTAAATATTTCAACAAATTTACTATTTTGCCAGAACCACAATAAGAATCAATAATTAATATTAATTTGATAAAAATAGAAGTTCATTTCAAGGGAAGATGGACACATTAATGGCTTAGTTTTCATGGCACATTTAACATGTCTAAATAAACACTATTATCGAAATCAATTCTATGAGCGTATGCTATCACGAAAAAAGTATTTATTTGGCATATAGATGTGCGTATATGCTTTTTGTGCTTAATCAACATAATTTGATTATATTCATATAATTCAATAACAGATTTTTAAAAATACACCAACAATAATTTAAAATCTATGAAAAATAATTTAGTAAACCCCCACCCCAAGCTAAAAATTTATAAAATTTTTAGAGTCTTGAGATTATCAGGTCGGATTGTTTAGAAATTTTTTATATTCACAATGGAAAAAAAATGGAAAAATGAACAATGTGCGCCTCAAGGTAATCCGAGCCAAATTTCTCTCAGTGGAAATATTCAAATGCAATGTCTTTCAATGCTTTCACATAATAATTTCAATTTGAATTTTATAAATTGATGGACCAAACATTTTAAAATATTAAATTAGCACAACCAATGTATACACACAAAATCTTGGTTTTTTTTTTTGATTTAACAAGAAAAATACAATGAAAATCACATTGCCACCTGAAAACTTAAGCACAGGGGCTTTAAGTAATTTTAACAGTTTGTGCGGGCACATTCAATATAAATATTTAACAATTAAATACTTAAAAATATGAAATAATCTGTTCACAATTCAAAATAAAGGAATGACTGAGACTCAAAACGAAAAAAAAATATGACACTTTAAAAATGTGAACAGAAATGTCAACTACCCTCATACAGCATGGCACCTGTTGTCATAAAATCGTTTTGATTTTATAATGTGCTTATTTAATTAGATATTTATAACTTCGAAACTGGATGAAATAAAATTATTCGGATAAAAACAACCATAACACTAAAGCAAATGTGAGCACAAAACAAATCAAGAATGGCAAGATGTAAAACAGTTTCCATGGCACTAAAACCTTCAAAAATCTTACACCGATCGGTAAATTTAACTGCAAAGAAATATATCTCCTATAATAAAATAATACAATATGACTAGATGCGAGAATCGCTCACATTGTGAGTTTGCTAGGGTTAACTAACAACGAAAATGAACAAAGTATTTCTAACAGTTTAAAATGGGTGCAGTTCATTTTATTTATTGCACATAAATCACATGTTTTACAAGTCCCACAAATATGCATGGACACATAAATATTATTTTCTTTCTAGATAAATATACATATGATTTTTAAATGAAAGTACTTCAAGCTCCTTTCATAAATATTTTATAATTTAATGTTTAATATAGTAATTTGTGACACAAATTGTCCATAAAGACTTTGTCATTAAACTTAGCACCATTACCTAGAACGACATTCATTATACACAAAAAAAAGAAGTTTAAGTTAGGATGAACCTGAATAGTCAGACTCCAAGTCCTTAAAAAAATGATTGTAATGTCACTTTTATCAATAGTTAGCCTACAATTATTTATAATATCAGTATCAATAAATAACGAATGCAGTATAGTAAGAATCATGCTTCTCACAATCACAAAACAAATTAAGAGAAGAGTAAATAAAAATTTGAAAGAAATATAGTATAAATATATGATAAGATTTTTTATGAGTATTTTGAAATCAGATGACTATGGTTACAAATCTATATCGAATGAACAAACTTTTAAACAAACACATTCATAAATATGTGAACATATATGTACACATGTTTATATACAACTGTTTTTATATATGTAACATGCTATATTTGATAAAGAAAAGCAGAAACCGTTATAATTATAATCAATCATATTTTTGTCATTGGCTCACGACTAGTAAAAAAGTATTCGTGAAGATTCAAGATAATTCAAAAAAAATGTCTCCATTACGAATTGGGTACATTCTTAGTTTGCACCAATAAATATGCGTATTTTAGTAACAAACTTTGAATCTCATAATATACTTTTTTTTTGTTTCATATGATACTGGAAATGAAAATGTGAAAGCTCTTTCAATCTTCTAAATGTATATAAGAGTTCTATAAAAAATAGATGCCTATTATCAAATAAGAAATATAGTTCGAAAATATTGGATGTTATACTTATACGAATAACATTTTATTTAAACAAGAAAACATTAATTATGTTGATTTCAAAAATATTTACTTGGAAATATTAATGTTATGTTATTGATATCTCAATTGAACATCCACCAAAAAAGAAAACAAACATTTCGGTAAACACTTAACTTTTCCATAAATGTAAATATATGGAAAACAAATTATTGTATATAAAATGTATAATTTATTACATAATAATGCAGATAATAAAACTTTAAATAATCAAATAATCCAATTTGATGAAAAACCATCGTATTTTTTCGATACCATAAAAAAAATATTTTAAACCATTAAGGGAAGACATTTATAGAATGTGTAAACTTGTCATGAGCCATAAAAATATACAAATAAACTTACTCCATTCAAGAACAGTAAATAAGTGTAAGTAGTCATGTTATCTAGATTAGAAATGCTCCCTTATACATTAATATTATTCATAGTTAAAATAGATAGGTATACAGAGTTACACCACTTAAGAACTAAAAAAAAACAGCAAAAAAACTGATTATTTTCAGATTGCACAAAATGGTCATAGAGTGTACTGCTCTTCGGAAAAAATCTTGAAGAACCCCAAAATCTATTACCAAGGTAGATTTTTGACCATCTACAATATATTTTTATAGAAAATCTTGGCAAACATATGGTACTTTCTATAATTTCTTTCCAACAAGAAATTATGGCAAATAATGAAAAGCCAAGGGAAATCACACAAGTGATTGTATTTATATCCAACAAATAGTGGATGAATGATTAAAGAGGCACATTGCCATCACCTGTAGATTTATCACCATCCAAAGTATTTAATGGACACTCATATTCTTGTTGAAGAGCAGTTTTTTCCTGAAAAAATATGCTATTGATAACAAATAATTCATCATAACAACTTCAAGAATTAACATTATTGTCAACACCTTTTCTTTGTGAGCCAAAAGTTGCTGACGCACTTTTTCGTGTTCTTTGGTTAATGTATCTCGTCTCATATCATATAATTTAGAAAGTCTCACTCTTTCGGAAACACCTCGATCAACAACCTATAGTAATATGATTTTAAAATTATAATTATTTTTCACTGTGTGGATGATATGAAATAATGATCAAATTTATAAATTACTTGTTTTGCAACTTCTCTTTTCATGCGTACAAGTTCATCACGATCTTTATGTACTTTGGCTAGAGCTTTGACTTCTCCACGACGTGCAGCCTCTATTTTTTTCATTACTTCTTCAGTTTCTCTTTCCAAAAGGGCCTATTTGAAAATTTAATTCTTTTTAAATTCACTAATTTCATTTGAATTATAAAACATTCAAATATTACTTACTCGGAGTAGTTTTAATTGTGATTGTTGTGATTGCTTTAAATATTTATCAGCTTGAGCGTAAATTGTTTCATGATAACGTTCACGCAGTTCCTGCATTTGACTAGCATGTTCTTTCCATATTGCTCCAGATTCACCAGAGCTTCCAGAGCCTCCTTCACCATCAACTGCCGCAGTGGCATCTGAATTGGAATTGTCTCTGGAAAAAAGAAAAAAGCTTCAACAATCATTATGTAAATATTCAGTTATAATGACATCTTTTTTTTAATATGATACATACATATTTTTACTTGAAAGTCGTTTTACTAATTTATTGGTCATGTAAAATTTGGTCCGTCGAGCAGCTGATTCTGAAGAAGACAAATCACAAGAACGTTGATGACCATGCAATGCACGTGCTCTTTCTTTATCTTGTTTGCGTTTCAAGTTTTCCACTTTTTTTTCCAATTCAGCTCGTTTTTCTTTCACAAATTTACTATTTAATATACATTCCAACGATTCTGCTTTTAATTCTTCTGATGAAAGTGAATCTCCACAAATAGCAACATTTAGTGATTGATCTAAAGATATCTGTAATTGATTCGAAAGTTAATATAACAGAAAAAATATATCATCATAAATTAATTTTCATTTACAATAGTTTTTGCTTGAATATCTTGCGCGTTAAGTTGATCGTTGTCACCTTCTACGCTGGCAGAAGGTATAGGCACTGTTGAAGGAGAACTTAAAGAAGTTGGAATAGGTTCAACAGTTATATTTGGTGATGAAGATGCAGCAGCTAGCGGAACTGGCGTTGGCTGTTGTAGTGACTGTTGATGAGTAAGTCCAGCTACACTAGCTCGATGTCGTGGAGACCAATTTCCTGCTTTACCTTGTTTTGAAGTTGATGAAACATCTTTTTTGATAGCAGCTAAATAATATACAAAATCAATACGTATAAAAAAAAAAAATAATTCACCTAGAAGCGAATTAACTTACTTGGAGCGTTACCTAATTGATCTTCGGGTGCTTCTGCTTCCATATCGTCAGTCAAAACAGATAACTGTTTGTCTCGTTTCTCTTGTTCACTTTGATATTTAATAGGATTGGCAAGAGCTTCAGCTAAATCAGATAAACCATCAGGTACATAATCCTGAATAACAAAAATAAACAGATAGACTCAAAATGAAATGAATTTTAAAAATAAAATTGATCGCAAAAATAAATAATAGTTTATGTATACTTTTACGACAACGAGTAAAAACAAGCTAGCCATTAGTAGTGGTTGACTCAATTCGTTTCGTAAATTAACATGACGATATCCTGGACATAACCCTACGACAGGTAAAACACGATGTCCGATCAATTTACCTCCTTCCTCATATGCAGCCAATCTGATCGAAGCTAATTCAGGTAAAACAACCTTTAAAAATAAATAAGATACGTTTAGTTATTTACTGAAATACAAATATATAGGGCTTACAAAATTATTTCAACCATAAAATTAACCTTTTTGAACACAAAAGGCTCCTCTCCATATATCGGATTAATTCCATTATTTTGCACAATTTTCGTACGGAATTTTTTACGAACTGTATCAGCTGGTAAACCATACATATCTACTTCCACATACGTTCCTACACGTTTGTCAGTTAAAAATTGTCCAGATAAAACGGTTACTGAAACGGTACCTGCAATTATTCCGTCAACAGTGGATTCTGCAAATGGATCAAGTCGCCTAAAAAATAAAATTTACATAGTCTTGATGTAAAAAATCGATTAAATCAAACGAGATTTTTTAAATTTAACTACCTATCTCCACGTCTCATGAATTCTGGTTTCAATAAGTAACCACTTCGAAGGTTATATTCAAATATACCAAGATTTAATTGCATTGCCAAATCTAATGTTTGATAATTCAATGCTACTAACTGACATCCAGCGTTCCAAAATACCTAAAACAATTATTAAAATAGATTAATGGTTTTTTAAATTGATAAAAAAAAACTCCGTAATAATATTTTAACTAATAAGATTTTTATGTTTTACCTGTGGCATAAAATTTGAACTATCAAAACGAGTTCCAGCAGGATATACTCGTGATAACTGATGTTTGTTGTAATTAACAAAATCTGTAGGAAGTTCTTTGAGGAGTGTTGTAGCTTGTTTCTCATCAAATGATGACATTTCATAAAATCTCTTTTTTTCTATAAAAATAAAGATTAAATATTAAACAAAAAGAAATGGTCTAAGTAATCTATTATATAAATACTAGTGTTTCCGAACCAGGTAAACCCAGAAATAAATTCCTGTGGAAATTCCAATTTTTTTAATCTTTGAGAATTATGACTCGAGACTTGGAATTAGAAAAGTTTGGGTATTCGGAAACACTAGTAAATACTGAGTGCAAAAAATTACTTTTAGAATTTTCGAAACTATAAAAATGTACAGGTTGTACATAATTTACAAGAGCAGAAATTTCAGCTCCTGCTTCAGTTTCACGGGCTTGTTGAGCTTTATCTCCAGGTGCTGCTACTACACCACTTCCGACGACAGCAACTTCACCACCTTCTATGTTAACTATACTCAAACCACCTGTAGTATTTACACCTTCATCTTCAGAAGAACTATCAGTTTCTGAAGAAGCTGAACTATCTTTGGAGCCTTGACGTGTAAGCTACGAAAATGAAAATAATGAATAATAATGAAATACATAGATGTAATTAGCCATGTGAAAAGTAATACTTGATGGGCATGATGTCCTGAGCTGATATCTCCATTTCCTTGAATAGAAGCAGGTATACTGGAATCTTCCGTTACTTCAGGTGCAAGCTCTTTCTTATTGTGATTATGATGATGATGGTGATGTTTCTTTTTATTCTTAATAATAATCTTACGCTTCAATAGAGATGGAGGTGGTAATTTTCCACCTATCATAATACGATTTTAATATATTTCAAACACAATATACTTAAATATTTCAAAACTAAAATATACCAGGTTCGAGAGGATGTGATTCGAGTGGTTGATCGAGAAGCATATCTCCAAAAATATCTCGACAATAATTAGCAATTTTAGCCTGCTGACGTGGGTTACAATGATTTTCAAAACTCAATATTACAGGGAATTCAGAAGTCTTAAATGCACTTTCTGCGATGGCCTCTAGTACGTCTTTAGCACTAATATCTTGCACAAATGTGTAACCATGTACAATGACAGGTTCTTCAGTTCTGCCATTCCAAAAATCCAGTTCAACACACCTAATCAAACGCATTAAATATATTTAAGCAAATTCGAACATATTGAATGGTAGCATTTTTAAATGGTAAAATTTAAAAATTATATTACCTGCAACCAGCCAGTAAACATTGTCTATATATTTCTACACTGGATTTTCCAGTAAGTTGATGTCCAGTGAGATATGTATTATGAGAAGAATTTATAAAATAATGCGCTAAGGGTTGTTCCATATCATCACAAAGATCCAATTTACTATTAGCTATTATAGGATTGTCTTCAGACATAAGATATCTACAGAATTATTTTATATATAAGTTTTGGGAAATTGAGTATGACAGACATGGGAAAAATTTTATATTAATGTCGTATTAACCTCAAAAAACCATCAAAACTTAATTGTCCCTTCTGGGCGTTGAATTTATTTGGTTCATGTTGATTAATAAGATCTTTTGCTCTTGCTGTATTGGCGTAAGGATGAAGAATTTCATTCAATCGGGGATCACGCTGTGTACGATTCAAAAAATCTACCAATTGCGACGTAGACATTAGCCGTCTCTTGGAAGTTCCCACTCTACAAATAACATTTCAAATTGTAAACGTTTAAATCAAAAATTAATTGAACGGCCAAAAAATATGAGACGACGAACAGTTCGTCGAAAACTTTTTCAACTTCCGTACGATGGGCCAGAAATTTGTAAAATGTAAAAAAATCTTCAAATTGGAATTTCGAGGGGCTAATAGTGTCGTTTTTTCCAGAAGGCAGACCAGAATTGTCCAGTGCCTTTTCAACTTTTTTTCGATCTTCCTTATTTTGCGCAAACAAACGTACAATGCTAAAAATTAATGAAAATATCAATATGTATTCGATTCATTGTGAAAATTTTCAATAAACTAAAAATATATAGATCTGCATACTTTTTGATAGGTATTTTTCCCGATTTGTCTATGTCGAGAGATAATTTTGTGTGAACTTTTTGTAAAAACATTACGTTGGGGCTGTTGATGAGACTCAAATTATATGCCATATGGAAAATTTCATCAGTCCATTGCTGAAAGAAAAATTCGAATTTATTGTAATGTATACAGATAAATTTGTTGGGCGTAAGCGTTTAAAAAATTTGTCAAATCGAATCGTATATGTGGCGAGTACCTGTGCAATTTCTTTTTTGGTGCAACAAAAGTTAACAAACGTCAAATTGACAAAATCCAATCCATAGCATATAGTGACAGTCTTTTCTTCTAAAGTGTCTTGAGATCCCATAGTGACTATTTGTCTGAGTTTTGAATCCTGTAACGCATAGGTTTACCGTGAAAATTTTACAATAAAAAAGAAATAACGAAAAAAATCAAAACACAAGTATAGACTAAACGTGTAGTTATACATTATCTTATCCGTGACAAAAGTCAATTTTGTAGCGTAGGTGTTTTAATTGAACGAACGTGTTTAGAACACTCGACCGTTCTCACCTACGAGTCAATCTAATAATCGCAAAAACTCTGACCTTTACAAATTGAGCAAATTTCCAATTGCACAAACCCCCCCACGTCCAATACCTTAGGAATTTTGGCGTAGCACCCCGTCCTCGCGTCTCTGACGGTGGCAATGTCCAGCAGGTCGATCTCGTGGTTCTGGTCGATCCAATACAAGAAGAACCCTTTGGGGTCTACCCTCAGGGTCACGGGAGTGCCAGTTCCCGAATCCTGCGAACGACCACGGTTAGAAGTATGAAAAGAAGACAAAAGCAAACCGGCGCTCGGGTACAGATAAAGAACTGACCTCGTCCCACTTGATGAACTTCTCTCCGGTGACGAGGAGCGGGGGCACCAGCGGGAGCTTCATCCGCGACACGTTGGGGGACAGCGAGGGGGCGGGGGCGGGGGCCGGAGCCGCCGCCGACGGCTCGGGCGACAAAGAGCCCGCGCTCTCGGCCTCCATGCTCGGTCCGCTCGTTCGGCTGCTGGGAGAGCGCTCGGGGGGCGCGCCGGCCCGCTGGGGGTGCGGAGGCCCACCGGCCGCGGCACCCGCGGCACCCGCGAATACGAGACGCGCCCGCTACGCCCGCCACCGCCGACTGTCAACGAGTGTCACTCGTTTTTCGTTATCAATATTTCGCCCGGCGCCGAATGTCGCGCTCCGCAATCGCGCCCCGCGCATTCTGGGCCGCCCCGCCTTTTTCCCGCCGAATTTTTTTCGGCCGCTGTGTAAACGGTCAGAATTTGAATGCGATTTTGGTGGGAGTTTTTGTCCCGTTTGTCGGAATTTATTTGAGATCGGTCGGAATATTTTGGTCGGAATTTTTATCGAAAAAGTCAGGATAAATATTGAATGGTCAGAGTTTTAACGGGGTTTTTCAGAATTTATATTAAATTGTCAGAATAACATTAAGAACCCTGACCCATTCTGACCGTTTCGTTATTAAATTCTGACCATTTATTATTTTATTCTGACAATTCATCAATATTTCTGACCGTTTTTGATTAAAATTCTGACCATTTTATTTTTTCGCCATTTTATTTTAGAATTAAAATCGAGCTTTCATTTATGCGCTTTTCAATTTATCACTTATTTCCGTTGAAGAATCATTTATCTTTATCGATACAATTATAATTATTGGTCGTGTTTGGAGCGATTGTTTTCGGATATTTTTGAAGGTTATGCGCGCTGTCAAACGTCAGTTCGAAATTTGAACGTCGGTGAACGATTTGAATGTTGTTTCGTCCGATTCGCGTTTATTTTTTGACTTTTTAATATTCGAAAGTTTGCCGCGCAAATGGAAGGAGATCAGGATTCCGACGTCGTTCCCAAAAAGAGACATCATCCGAAGAAAAAGCAACTATACGCTTCCATTCTGAAACAAATGGAGTTTTACTTTAGCGACGCGGCGCTGTCCAAAGATAGATTTCTCTGCCAGTTGATCGGCAAAGATCCTTACGTTCCGTTAGATATATTTCTTACCTTCAACAAAATTAAGGCTTTGACCGACAACACCGGAGACATCGCTAGAGCTCTGCGCGGTTCTTCTCGTCTAGAAATTTCCGAAGACGCCACGAAGGTCTACATACGATTAAATTTTTTCGACAACCTTTTCTCGAACGATTTTCTCATTAAATCTTAATTTAGGTAAAAAGAACTAAACCGTTGGTTCCCTACGATGTAGATTCGAGGACTATTTATGTTGAAAGTATTCCGTCTTCCGCCGATTTGCGTTGGCTCTCGGACGTTTTTCAAGCTTACGGTCCCGTCGCCTACGTTTCTCTACCCAGATATTTTAAAACCAACAGAATAAAAGTGTGGATCGTTCAGTTTTCTTTAAAAATTTATGACACAAAATATTGAATTGATTTTTGTTTTTAACAGGGTTTTGCTTTTGTGGAGTTTGAAAAATCGGCCGATGCAGATAAATGCATGAAAGCCTTCACTGATATGGGTTGCAAATTACCTACTTCTATTAAACCTGATATGTTACAAAGTTATCAAGGGTTCGACGAAGAAACTAGTGAAACTAATTCGAAAGAAAAAAAATCAGCAAACACGACAAAAGAAAATGAAAATGAATCTCTCGAAACCAGTCACAATATGGAACCTCCTATGAAAAAAATTAAATTAGATAATAACGATGCAAACGATGAACCGACGAGGGAAGTTTCTCCGGAAGAACAAGTTGTTGTAAATGTTTTTTTAGTGAATGTTAAAATTTAATTATGTATTAATTTTTAATGCTTCAAAATGTTATCATAGGAAATCCTCGAAGATGACGTTGAATACACAGATATAGTAAATGAATTAGAAAATACTGATGGCCAAGAAGGTATTAAAAAATCTAAGCCAGTTCGCAAACGAAAAAAGAAAGATAGAAAGAAGGCACGTAAAGAAATTGAAAAGGTAAATAATTTTTTTTATATTATTGATATGATTATGAAATTTTATTTTCAAAAACATCTTAATTTTCAATTGGATATTTTTTACAAATCAGAAAGGATTAGAAGGTGCTTCTAGAGGTTTACAAATTCTCTCCAAAAAAGAATGGAAAGTTTTACGAAATAAGTATTTAACTGTGCAAAGAAAACATATGAAAGCATTGAAACAAGTATTAAGAACTCAACATGCTTTACCTGAAAGTAGAGAACCTCTACCGGCAGCAGTGTTTCCAGGCAATATATTAATTATACTTTACTTTGACTTGACATTATTTTATATTCAAGGTGTTCTTATTATTTTCTCAATAGATTCATCTCAAACAACAGATGACCAAGTATGCAAACCTGAAGTAGCATCTATTGATCAAATACCTTTCGTTGAAGGCGTTATTGTTACAGCACATTTGCCAGAACCTTGTGTAAATGTTAAAGAACTCAAACAATCGACCAAAGCTAATGTTCATGTAAAATATGTTGATGTCAAAGAAGGATCAACCGAAATTTACATAAGAATGGATGATTCTATTTCTGCCAAACAGGTTAATATATAATATAACTGTAACATCTTAAACTGTCTTGAATCTTTCTCGATAATATTTTTATTATTTTTGCAGTTCGCTTCATCTGGTATATTTGCCAATGCCCGTGTTTTAATAGGAGAGGAAGAAAAATTATATTGGGATGAATTACGACGTCAACAGACAGGACGATCATCGAGTAAACGAACAATGAGAGGTCGTGATCGTCTTATTAAAAAAGCGCAACAACTTGCAGTCAATATCACGACACCTATTACTCAACCTGGAAGACATATACGCTTTGATGATTAAATTTACTTTTTGTATAAAATTTTAATAAAAAAGTAAATGATTTAGACAGTGAATAGTTATTTTGTAATCCTAAAAAAAACATTTATCCTTATTATATTTTATGTTTGCACATTTTATACGAATTAAAAAACTATTTTTGCTTTGTTAAATATAGAAACAAAATATCAATATTTACAAAAGTATGTAATTTACATATTGTTAGTGGTTCATTTTTTTATTCATTATATCCACTCTTTTTTTATTTCTTCTGATTCTTTAAAAATCACTGTTGGAAAATTTCAATAAACTAAAATGACAATATTGTGCAATAGAAAGATACACACCATCATTTTATAGCATGACTTGTTTAATTTTATGTAGAATTCTAGTTGGAAGCTGGATTTTTTTTTTTTTAATTACTAATGGATTTCACCTAAAGCAAATTGAAACAATATATGATTTTTAAAATGTATTCTCTTCGCCCTCCAAAGTTTGTTTACCCTATGACCTTTACTAAACGAATCAATAGGATAACCTATACAGAGCATACTACTATTGTCCTTGACTTTAACGGATGTACTTGACTACCTCACTACAGTGAACACTCAAATGCAAAACTTCTACTTTTTTAAATCATATTTGTATAATACATGATCTTATGACAATATGCTAATGTTAGAAAAACATTTTTTTAGTATCTCGGTTTGGAGCGTTTTCGTATATTTTATGTATTATGATGAACGTGTAGTCAGTTCAAATAAACTTGAATGAGTATTATTTACGAAAGAATAAAATCGAAATAACTCACTGACGAAAAAACTAAAAATGAAATAGGTAAAAATGATGTACAATTAAAGATAAACCACATGCATTACAAAATATTAATATAATAGAATTGTTATTTTATTTTTAAATTTTTCTATTTACAACGAGTAAAGAAAATTATCGGGAAAGAAAGAAAAAAATACATCGACACTATTATATTTGTTATTGTTATGCAAGGCATTGATTTCGATTATGATACAAATTCGTTTGATATCGATATTAATTCGCATACCTATAAATAAATTTTTTTCAAATTCTCAATTAATCAACCATAAATTTGTAGTTTTCTTTTTTATTTAAAATCGCCAATCGCCAATCGCCAAAATGACGAAATCGCCAATGTGCATTAAGTCTACTCTAAATCATTTAAATTAAAAATACACGTTACATATTGTTAATACCAGTTTTTCTTCAATTCAAATTTATTTATAAAGATCAAAAAAATAAATACAAAACTCAAAATTTATTTTTCTTTGCAAAATGGACTAGCGCCATATTGCGAATAATGTTTTCAATACGCTAATTCGAATTGTAAATATTTAAACATAAACATAACATTCTTTTCAATAAAAATCTAAATTACACAATGATTAATTTCTTCTAAAAAAAAACACATTTAATACACATCAAAATCAATACCTCATATAAATCGGATCATTTCTAGTTTTTCAAACCGATAAACGCAAACACTTAAGAAACTAGAATGCTGGTTTTCCTTGTACAAACGAACCAGGTCACATTACGATATAAATTTTCACAAAACAACATTTAACCATAAAAATAAAATTACAAAAATGTTACAAAACATTTCCTGAACAGCCTGTGATTCGGTCACGGATGCGGTCGATTTTCACGAACACAACCTCGGCAGAGTATTCCACCACCACCACCCCCAACGAGGGTGGAGCACCCACCCTAGGGGCTCGTACATTGCCAAGGTTACGCCCCCAGGCTGTCAAGGACGTCGAGGCCATGGGTGGCAAACTCGTTTCCGCACACGTGATGGGTGGAGATCTGCCGAATTTTCAATACGGTTAAGTGGATTAACTACGTTCCGAAATATGTGGATGACCTCATGATCACGTTTCAGCACGGTGGAAATGGATTTTTCAGGTGCGCCTTGAAACGATTTCCATGTGTTCATTCGGTTCAATATGGCTGCTGATGGATTCAATGTCGCATCATTGAAATGTTTGATGCAAATGAGTGAGACAAATCACATCGATTTGTAAATAAATAATATTATTTTTTTATTGCTGAATGGATCTTTTGTCGATAGACTAAAAACTATCAAAGAGTTATCGTTTTTTATATTTATATAAAAATATTGAAAATTAGATCGTATGTATTGTTTAAATTTTCATGGTAAATCAATCAAAAATTTTACAGTTCAGTTATATGATCAGACAAATGTGAAATCAATCTTTACGTGTCATGAAATATGAGAACCCACAAAAATATAAATACAATCAGTTTCCCGCTAATAGATATCAATTTTCAAAACCACAATCTGCAGTATTAAACTAACGAAAAATGATATTAGACAATCCAAGCATTTGTCAACCTTTTCATAAATACTTCACACATTTTTTCGCCGTCGAAAATCATGAAAAGTGAAAACAAAGCAACGAGATGTTTTCGAATGAATCGACAATTGGCACATTTGAAAAACATCAAAAGCGTTCATTGGGATTCGCTAACGCTTAGCACAAAAAAACGGACAATTTATTAGCGAGCGGTTGTTAATACGCCATGCGTCAATCGGACGATAGAATTTGAAAAAAAAAAACATGTTTGTTATGTCTGACTCGCGTTATATTAGCGCGAATTTCGCGAGAAAGCTTCAGAACGTTCGCAGACTTCTTGCGCTTAACTTATACAAAAGCACGCGGATAGAATTCCGTCTATTTTTTTGTGTAAACAAAGTTATATATTCCAGAATTAAAAATGGTAAGCATTCAGCGTCTATTTCTAATAGATCGTTATTTTTTCAAGATTTTTTTAAGTGTTTTTGGTACATTTTTAGAATATCAAAGGTGATGGCAATAAAACAAATTTATATCCAAATTGTGATTCTTCTGTGTGGTTGAGGTCTTGTGAAGAAGAAATTATACAACCAATACGTGGAAAACGAGAAGGTAATATTTATTCACATGTCGTCAATACAAAGACGATTTTTCGAAGATCGTCTGTTTGTACAAATAAAATTGGTTAAATTATATAATTATCCGTTTTCATATTGATTCTAATATATTTTTATTTTAAAAAATCAACCATATAAATTTCATGATACTTACGTATTATGAATGATCAAATTCGAAGTAAAATAAATTTTATTGGAATTTCAGGAGATATACCAGAATGGTTAAGCGGAACCTTGTTGAGAAATGGGCCCGGATCTCTCAAAGTTGGGGAAATGGAATTCAAACATTTATTCGATAGCTCAGCTTTGTTACACAGGTTCGTAAAAATATTTTAGTACTTTATTCATAATTTTCAAATTCAACATCGTAAATCGTATGTGCGTAGGTTTGAAATCGCTAATGGAACAGTGACATATCAATGTCGTTTTCTGCAAACAAATACGTATAAAAAAAATCACGCTGCCAAAAGAATTGTGGTCACCGAGTTCGGAACAGCAGCTGTTCCGGATCCTTGTCATTCTATTTTCGATAGGTATGCTTTTAATATTGGGATATAAAGTGTGATATGGGTTATTAAAGGTATTAAAATGTTCTTATTTTTATAGATTTTCAGCCATTTTCAAGCCAGGTGAAGGTTTTTCCGATAATGCAATGATATCTGTTTATCCGTTTGGTGATGAAATTTATACATTTACCGAAAGCCCCATAATTCACAAGTAATTTATTGTACATTTAATTTTATCGAAATCCGAACGGATTAAAAAATATAATAATGTTCATTTGATTTAGAATTGATCCAAAAACACTTGAAACACAAAAAAGGTTGAATATTTCGGAAAATGTTTCGATAGTCAATCACACATCACATCCTCATGTTATGGAAAATGGCATGAACTTATTACTTATTATATTATAGAATAATACTAGCTATGAATATTTTGCCTAATTGAAATATTTATATTTCAGGAGATGTTTTTAACTTGGGATTATCAGTCACCAAACGTGGTCCTGCATATAATATCATTAAATTTCCCAACGATGTTAAAAACAGTAAGTATTACCTTAATTTATTTTTGTTTCAAAATATATAATATGTTAATTGAATTAATTGTTTTATGGCAGAAAATATGTTTGAAAGTGCACATAAAGTAGCTAGCGTTCCTGTAAGATGGCCTTTATATCCTGGATATATGCACACATTTGGTAAAAGATTATCTTTTTACGAATAAAAACATGTATGAAAATAAAGCATTTTTTTAATTTAAAAAAAATCGGTTTTAGGTATTACAGAAAATTATTTTGTGATTGTGGAGCAACCTCTATCAGTATCGGTGTGCAAAATGGTCAAAACACAAATGGCTTGCAAGCCTATGATAGGATGTTTCAAGTGGTATAAAAACCAAGAGGTATACTTCTTTGTTAAAAAAATTCTTATATTTTGCATATCTTTTATATGAGACGTCTATTCGAATTTCAGACTATTTTCCACATAGTCAAACGCTCTGATGGAAAAGTATTGCAAAGTTTTCATTCAGAATCATTTTTCTATTTACATATAATTAATCAATATGAAAAGGACAAACATGTAGTGGTAGATATTTGTTGTTATAAGGATCCAGCAATGCTTGAGTGCATGTATGTGGAAAGTATGAAGGTAAACATAATTTATTCAATTAATTTTAAAAACAAATTTCATTTGAACTAAAGAGTTATATTCAACTTTTAGACTATGCAAAAAAATCCTGAATATGCTAACATGTTTAGAGGCCGGCCCATGCGTTTCGTATTACCTTTACAAGGTGATCGAGTTACACTTGAAGGATCAGAAGCTAAAGCCTTCTGTTCGGCTGGAAAAAAAATGATGTTAACCCCAGAATTATTAGCTACAGTAGGATGTGAAACTCCTAGAATAAATTATGATAAATATTTAGGTAGTTATAAGAAAACAATTATCTTATGCAACAAAAAATTTCATAAAATAATTTATATCTTGAATTTCAGGAAAGCCATATAGATATTTTTATGCAATTAGTTCCGACGTAGATGTTGAAAATCCAGGAACAGTTAGTATAAACGCTTTCCAAATAAACATTATTAATTTATCAAACTCACAATTTACAATAAAATTTTATTTACAGTTAATAAAAGTTGATACCATAAACAAAACAAGAATCACATGGTCAGAAAAAAATTGTTACCCAAGCGAACCAATTTTTGTTCCACGACCCAATGCACAAGTAAGTTTTTTTATTATCAATATTTTGTAAAAATAAAATGAAAATGTTTAATTATTTAATAATATTAATCCAGGATGAAGATGATGGAATAGTTTTGGCGGCGTTAGTTTGGGGAAGTGACCGTAATAACGAAGTAGGCATACTAATATTAAATGCCAAAAACATGGAAGAAATTTCAAGGACAACATATATAACACCATCACCAGCACCAAAATGTTTACACGGATGGTTTCTACCATCTGGGATGACATAAAATTTTAATTCATTATACATGGAGAAATTTAAAAGATATACAATTGAGTTCAATCAAAAATTAGTTGAAAAAATGCATGGAAAAGAAAAGGAAAAGCTCACTGGGAAAAAATACGATAAATTTATATATTAAATTTATTATCCCTTATACCGAAAGCATAAATAATTAAACTATTTACAAAATTTACATATATTATTAAGTAAGAGATCCATACACAATATGGAATTTTAACAAGTGTTTTATTAATAAGATGACTAAAAAACGAATGTTTGAAACAATGATAAAAATATGTGAAAATGTATATGCTTATAAAAAATGAAAGTATTCAATATGGAATATTAAAATTAAAATTATTTATAATCATAATCACAATAACGAAAACCATCAAAATATGAAGGAAAAAGGTTTGTTCATCTATCTTATGAATTTTTTCCTAAGAAAAAAATCATAAGAATAAAAAAATTATTTTCAATATGATGTATACAATAAAGAAGGAAATAAAAAAAATGTGACCGAACAAATACATGATAGAATACAAAATTAATACACTTAGATTTCACTAAATATGTAATCTGTTTTAAATCAAATATAAAATGTTTGTTTTATAAATACATATTTTGACACTATTTGAATTTAAACCTTAACCATTTACAATAAATGATATGCAGTATCAATATCAGTTTAAATATGATAATTAAATTAACATAATTAATGTATATTTAACAATTTAATAAATGCATAAATATATTGAAAACTTTCAGTCAATTAATATTGGGAAAAAGTTGAGTATGTTAAAAATGTCTTAATATTGATACCCTGTCATATTCGGAATATATATTTTGTCAATTGAAAAAAAAATTTAAAAAAACACGTCACCAATTTGGTTTTGTTTGAGCTATTGACCATTGATGATAAGTGTTATTAGGATCACAAGCCGATAAAGATAATTGTTTAGTGTGTGGATGAAGAGCTAAACATTTATTATAAACTCTATGCGAAAGCATTTTACTCTCAGACGAATATACCCAAGGACCGTCAACAGTACCAAGTCTGCAAAATGCTATTTTAATTCCCTGAGAATCTGCTTCGACACATCTTTCTCCAACTCCGAGTTGTCCTGCACTGTTTAAACGAAACAGCTGATTGTTACCCATTCCATGACAAAGTTGTGTTCCGAGATATGTGGGAGCAGCTCTGCCCATAGTATCTAAACAAGTATTTCCACCCACAGATCTAAAAGTACCCCAATGCTCATTAGGTGGTAATTTTGGAAATTTGTCATAAACGTCATAAGCAACGTTGTCCATAAACCATGAAAAGCTTTTGCATTTCAAACGATTTTTCAATTCTAATTGCTCAGAAATATCTCCCATATCTAAAAATCGAGCCATAGGTTCGCGAGTATAGAAATATTCCTTATGTTCTTCATCAAACCATGTTTCTATAACTCTCTTATAATTAATAGTAATGAGAGGACCTTTTTTCTTGTTAGCTAATTTTCCGAAACTATAGGGCATAAATCCTCGGTATACGTGGCCGACACGCGAGCAAGGCACCCACTCGATACTTCCCCCGCATTGCCAAATTTTAAAACTCAATTCGAAATTTTCACCTCCCCAAACCAGTAAACCAGGGTCGTAGGCGCCAAGATCCAAGAAAAATTGTCTATTTATAGCAAAAAGCCCACCGGCATGTGTTGGACTTTTGTAAGGTTCAGAGTTGTGTGCTCTGCGTCTTGCTTCTTTATCGGGAAGTTCGTTCTCTTTATATAACATACCCCATTCGAAAATGCCACGATAGTGATGACCGTTAGTGTACACTGGTCTATATTCGAAATTTTTGTGATCAATTCCATCGATGACTGGAACTGTCATGACTGTTGAATCACGGTAAATCGGAGCAAGTAAAGGTGGTAACCAATTAGTATTCACTTCGCAATGAGCATCTAAATATACGATTACTTCTCCTCTCGCTTCTTTTGCTCCTCTTGATCTTGTACGAATTAATCCTTCTCTTTCGGTATTTCGAATCAATCTAACTTTTCCATTCCACTGTTCGATATATTTTTCTAATTTAGTCCCGAGATCTTCTTTATCAGAAAAATCGTCAACCTAAAAATCAAGAAATATCATCAATTTATCTCAACAGTTAATGAATATGAAAATATTAAATATGTAAATAAACGTTACTAACTAAAAGAACCTCATGAAGCATTTCTGGAGGTGAACGGTTAATGACAGAATGAACGGTTCTCATCAAAACCGACCAACCTTCGTTATGAAACACGATAATGACAGAAGTTGTGGGAAGATCTTTTGGATAATCCCAGTGTTTACATTCTTCCAATCGAGTATCAGGTATAGACCGGTCGAGTGAAATTTCATCAGAACATGCCATATTCATTCCATACTGTGATTCAGACTCAGCAACATCGTTTGCCTGGCTATCTCTCATAATGTGCGGTTTTCCTCCTTCTCCCGGACCTTCCTTAACCTCTAAGTGTTCCGGCTCAAAATTTCCCGAACCTAATTGCAAAATAAAAATTGGAAAGTAAAAAATAATATGGGAAGAGGGTTTTAACTAATAATGATAGAAATAAGTACCAGAAATAAGCCGCGGAACCTCATTTCGTCGATGTGCAACGACACGAACAGGTTCGGACAAAGAGTCGACATGCTCACGACGATGAAGCAGGAGAAAGATCAACGCTACGAGCACCAACGCGGCAATGATGCGACCTCGCCCCCATCGCATCCAAACTCTCATTGCACTTTTTCTTCCAAGCACACCGAATCGAGAATATCCTTACTATTTCAAACGACAACTCGAAATCAAAACATTCAGCAATAGGCGATGTCGGCATTCGCTATATTCGCACACGTCAACAAGCCGCAACTGTCATTGGGGGTTGTGTCATCTAAACGTCACCTTTAACGTCTATTGATTTATACATTGTAATTTTAGAAATGTTTATCAAAGTGCCACGAAAGTATCAACATTTTCGTGGCCGATAACACAAATATGTGTAAAAAATTTTTTTTGCAGAGATAGTCAATGACATAAAGTGTTCCAAAATTAACGCAAGATTTTATAAAATTTTGGTTTACAGAATTTTGCGTTAATTTTGAGATACCATGTGTCATCGGTTATCTGCGTAAAAAAAATTTATGATATATATTTGTGTCATCAGTCACAAAAGTGTAATAAGTATTTTTATTCATATGTATGTATATGTTTTTAAAAGTGATTAAATTTTGATTATTTTAAGCAGGGCTTTGAACCAGGACCAAACTGTAAAAAAAAAAATTCCGGAACGAAAACCGGAGTTGAACCGGAAAAAATATCGGTTTATTTCGGTTCAGGTTATTTAGGTTATTTCCCAAAAATCGAATGTTTTTGAAAAATTTATCGATTTTTGTAAAAAATATTTTGTGAAATTTTTGGAAAAGATGGTTTTTGTAAATCTACGGTTTTTTTTAAACTCAGAGCTGAATCGAAAATCGAAACCGAACCTAAATATATTTTTTTGTTGAACTGTATCCATAAACCGGAACGGAAAAAATTATGGTTCGAAGCCCTGATTTTAAGCACTGGTATTGATATTAATTATTTTGAGCACTGACAATACAGCGTTTCATATGTCGTACTGTATTTGAGGTTATGAATATAGAAAATAGAATTTCAAGATGTTGACGTCCTTATTTCAAAAATTAAGGATATCTCCTGCATCCATCAAACATTTTTGCACCTCAAAACCGACCGTTCCCATCGAAAACATCGGAGTTACACATAAAAAATGGCTTTTCGAACCCCGGTACATAACCCCTCGTCAGGTCTGGATAGAAAACCTTGACACCATCGAAGAAAACAAACTAGGCATACTAGAATTGCATCCCCACGTGTTCGGAACATCGCCCAAGCTGGACACAGTCCACCAGAACATATTATGGCAAAGAAATTACAAATGGGTAAGCTTTGCCAATACTAAAACTCGCGCTGAAGTACGAGGAGGTGGCAGAAAACCATGGCCTCAGAAAGGGTTGGGTCGTGCTAGACATGGCTCTATACGTTCGCCTATTTTCAAAGGCGGTGGCATAGCGCACGGGCCGAGAGCATGCACCACTCATTTCTACATGTTGCCGTTCTATAAGAGAGTGACTGGATTGACTTCGACACTGTCTATTAAATTGGCGCAAGATGATCTGCATGTTGTTGATAATTTAGAAATACCCACTAACGATAGAGGTTTCATCAATGAGCTTATAGAAGCGAGAAATTGGGGACCATCTGTCCTCTTGGTGGACGAGTGAGTTTTTCATAATGAAAAATATGCATGTTTTAAATTCGTATTAACTATGTTTTGTGTTTCAGTACTGATATTATGCCTGAAAATATCACTCAGGCGGTCGACCGGATTCCTCACGTGAATTTAATGCCTGCTTATGGATTGAATGTTTATTCCATGCTGAAATATGATACTTTAGTTCTTACAACTGCAGCTGTCGAACATATAGAACGTAAATTACTGGAAATTTTAAATTTGAATAATGCGCGAGAAGTTGAAAGCAAATTTAAACTTGATCAAGTATAAGACATTGGTTTTAATCTAAAATGCATTTCGAAAGTAGAGCATTTGAAAATATTTATAATTTAGTCATTATACGATAATAAATCGTTAATAAAAACTAATAAAAAGTTTTTTTTTTAGTTTTCAATAAAGTGTGTTTTATTACTGTATAAATAAAATACAAATGTCAAAATTGAGGTCTGCATAAAATAACTAGTATAAAAATAAAGATTAATTTTTTCATCCTAACATACTTATTAAATGCTTACAAAGCTAAATAAACCAGAAACGTTAATTATGCAAATGTTAACTGGTCCATCCGTCTCTTCTTTTTGCCAACTCTTCTTCAGATAAATTTGACGTCTACAAGGAAATTTTATATTTATTTATTTCAAAATTAAAATATGCATAACATGTTTAGGTACTGATACCTTTTTTATATTCTTCATTGGTTTGTCACCTAAAAGTTTTTCTCTTACTGACCATCGTAAATCTGCCCAGCTATTTTCACCAGGTAAATTTGTTTTGTATTTTTGCCACATTGAGCAATAGTAGTTGTATAATGAAACTGGATCTGATTTTTTATTACTTTCTAGTACTTGAACTTTTATAACTGAAAATTAAACTTTATTTATTTTAAAACATTTATATTACATTTGAAACAGAAGATGCTTACAATTCTTAGAGCTTTTTAATTTTCTATAATGTTTTGTGCAGGTGACTGGCTCACTGTTGATAATTTCCAATTTTTTTTCTTGTAAAGGTTCTTTTGAAAGTTTTTCATTTTCTTTATTTTTACTTCTGCTATGAGATTTATTTTTGATATTATTTCCTGAAGATTGAGGTCTTGGTTCGTTAACTTTCATTTGTGGTTGTTTGATAGTTTTAGACTTATAATTAGAACTAATGGTGGGGCATGAATATAATCTTTCCGGTCCCGTATTTTTAGAAGCCAGTACAGTCTTTTGCTTTCCTTGCTGCTGTATATCGTTTGCAATCAAAGTTTTCAAATCTGTAATAATCAACAAAGAAAAATAAACAAATTTATCATCTGCACTAGAGAATAAAGTATTCACAAGATCTTTCAACTCGACGATTCATACATTTAAGAAAAAGCGCATGCGCTATATTAAAATCTAACCTAATAAGAATTGCTTGAGTTCAGATGCAGTAACTTTAGTGATGCCTAACTTATTTAATAACATCAGTACTTCGCGAGGGGATATTTCCGGAACACTCGCTTTTTCATTTAATTTCTCACGTTCTGACGTTTCTGCCATTTTACCATTTGCGATGACCGTTGGCGTTTGACATTTTAAATTTGGTCTAAATTCATTGGTTACGTGGCATGTGAAAATTGAAAATATCAAAACCGCATTTATTTGAATAATAATGTAAATATCGCATTAAATTAAATCATATAATTTGGCTTGAAAATAAATTAAGGTTTCCAACTGTAATTTTTTTCTTTTTAGTTTTTAAAAAATATATTTAGGTTCGGTTCCGAGTTTAAAAAAAAAACCGTAGGTAGGTACACTTACAAAAACCAACTTTCCGAAAATTTCTACAAATATTTTCTAAAAAAACGACAATGCTTTTCAAACATATTTGGATATTTGAATATTCGAATATTTTTTACTGAACCGGAATAAACCGATAATTTATTTCCGATTTAGTTCCAGTTTTTTTCATACAAAATATTCGGTTTTTAGCGGTTTTTGGTTACGGTTCAATTCCAGTTCGAAGCTATGAAATAAATAAAAAAAAATTCACTACTTAATATAAAAAGAAGGATATAAAATTTTTAAATTCATTATACTGTTTCATTATTCAAATGAATATTTCAATTTAAAACGAAATTATTGGATTTTTTTATACAAACATGTAATGGACGAAGAATTGGCTGTTATTTTACACTTGTCAGCTTGGGTCTCCGAATTGTCAGTGTGTTCATCTTGGAATTTGCCGCATTTTTCCTCTATCACTCATCTATATTTAACTTTGAATTGAATGTAAGATTCCATGGAAGGTGAAGATTCACGTACGCTGTGGTGTGGAAACCTTTCCGACAGAGTAACCTCGGAACTGCTCGAAGAACTCTTTTCACAAGTACCCCTCATTTTATATTTCCTATTATAATCTCAAAACACTCATTCAACAATTTTATCCCTTCAGGCCGGCCCTTTAGAAAGGATTTCTATACCCAAAGATAACTTCGGCCGACAAAGAAACTATGCCTTCATCATTTACATCCATTCTGAATCTGTTGAGTACGCGTTGAACATATTCGACGGGACATGTTTATTCGACAGATTACTGAAGTTACAATTCAGAGGCGCTTCAAAAGCTGATAGATATGCAGCGAGTAAAGAAGTTGAAAGAGACGTCTATCCTAGAGAAAGAATGTGGTCCAACCATGAAGCAGTTCAATTGAATTCTGTGGATATACACAAATTTGCTATGTCCGCTCAAAAAAATATCCTAGGTGATATTGTGCTTGATCGTCCCGATATTGGTGATCATTTGATGTCCCGCAATGCGTCGTCGATAAAAGATTTGAGTATTGCAAGCCTTACTGGACAGTGGTCGTCGAAAAATTTCCCTGCCGAGCGATACGAGCCGTACAAAAGAGATTCTAAATATAATAAGAATAAAGAAATGGAATACAGAAATAGATATGATGACTTTAACAACCAAAGGAATCATCGCGATCGTAACGATAGGAATTATAAGAGAAATTATAGAGAAAACTATAGAAGCCACTCGAGACGGTAGAAATTAAATTTCTAGTGTATGAACAAGTGAAATTTTTAATGTAAATACTTTTTTTACAATAAAGTACAAATTCTATCTTTATATAAACCGCTTGATGTTTCAATCTTGAAACGTGAACCTTAAAACTAGTTATCAATGGAAATTTTATACTTGAAATACTCGTTTATGTACTATATTGGTCGGTGTTGAATTAGCATTTTTCATTTTCAGATTTCACAATTTGTTCAATACTTTCTTATTAATATTTTTTTAAAGTAGGTAATTCCTTATTAGATTTTAATAAGAATTGTAAAAACAATTTCATTTTAATTTTCCTAATTGTAAATTGAACCAAATGCTGAAAATATTTGACTAAAATTGTATTTCACTTGTTTTTTTAATTCTTATTAGGTTTTCACCTATTTTAATTCGTTTTAAAAATCAATCACAATCATTGTCAGTATCATAATGATCTGATTATATTGTGTTAAATAAAATAAAAACCACTTGCAATATTAGTGTAAAATATAAATTGATTTGATGCATAATTATGATTTTTTTTTTATATATATAGAGCATTAATTAGGAATTTATTTACTTAAATTTTAAAAAATGTGTTATGAATTGTTTTTCTACTTCAGTTTTCTTAATAAAAATATTTTGGTTTTATTTTTTAAGTTACCAATTCATTTGTGTATCAATAGTTTTAGTTAGAATAACAAAACATGAATTGAGATTCGTATTTTGTTATTCTAATTAACTAAAACTATATTATTTTTAATCACGTCATTTTAGTATCTAGCAATTTTTTTCTGTTAGATATAAGACAATATTTTATCTTAAAAAATGTTCAGCATAAGTACTCATTCAATTTTTCTAGTTTCATTTATAATTAAAAGTGGAAAGATATTCAACATCTATTTGACAATTCAGCTAGCTCCTTGTTTTATAGGTTTTTATTATTTGATCATATTTAATGGAACTCATTGTATTTTTTTTCTAAATAATAATTTCACTTGTATGCATCTTCACTTATTAAATATTATTAACTTTCAAAACTTTTTCCTTTAGTTTTATCTAATTTACGATTTTATTTTATTTATATTAACTTCCATAACTATACTCAAATCTTGTTTTATGAGCTTTTCAAAATAGTTTCTATTAAACTTACTGAACTGGTTCAAATATAATAAAGTGATCTTAGCTATCTTAAAATTTCCGAATTGTGTTTTGATATTACTTTCGCAATGTGTAATAAGTGTAATTACACCAAATATATTAATTTATTGTTGTTATGGAAGTAAAAAATTGTTATCAGATCCATAAAACAGTAATAATTAGTATATTGAATACATGTCAAATTTGACTCCCTATAACATTGCTGAAAAATTTTATACTTCTTTAAATTCAATATTTTAAACTAAAAGTACAAAGCTTAGTTTTGCAAAAAGTTGAACTTGCATATTTTTCATACTAAACAAAAAATATTATCTTAATGAATTTTCAATGTGCTAATAAATGGAATTTTGTAAATCATTTTGATTATCTAACAATTATTATTCATTATTTCATAAAATAGTGCAAATGAATAACAGTTTTCTTAGAAAAAATGTCAAATATTAAATATTGGTTGATGCCACTATCATTTTAAATAAAATCCTGGTATTTTATAGGAAATTAAAGTCAATTTTTTTTAATGGTAATTTAAAATTAATAAAAAAAACTAATGGATTTACATGATGTTTACATTATTTTAATAAATTATCAATTTACAAAATTTTAACAGAATTTTAATAAATTTTTCTTATTTAAGAAATAATTAATTTTACAATCAATATTTTACAATATTTCAAATTTTTTTCATTTCAATCATGCATATTGCAATAAATCACATATTTAGTGACTAAAACTTAACATTCACAAATTCTCAAAGAAATTATAAAAATTATTGTGTTCTTAGAGCATTCAGTGTTTTTTCTATATTTCTGTACTTAGACAATGGAATTACCTCACGCATTGTTTTAATAAAGTGATTATTTTGTGATAGGACTTTAAATAGCTGCTTGGCATGTCCTCTGATTTCCAGACTACCTTCAGTAAGGAGATCAGCACCAGATTGAAACAGTTTATCCCTTAAGTCCCTTTGTATCGAAAATATTTTATCATGACCAGAATTTCTTATAATGTTAGCGAGCAACCTAGCACTGGTGCATCGAACAATAGCATTTTGATGTACAGTCCCCCTCATCAACAGAATGGAAATGGATTTTTGGGGAGTGATCGATTCACACATCTTGTCCAGAGCGTCGTTAGCATCGATCCTCAAAAATTTATTAGTGTCTGCAGTTCTGTGAAGCAAAGGGACTGCTAATTCATCTGTTTCAGATTCCAGTCCTTTCCTATGTGTGACAAACATTTCTCCAGCCAAACGGCAGGCCGCTCTGGCCACTTGGGACCTCAAATTCTTGACTTGTGAAGCCACGGCCCTAGAGGCAACTGTCAACTGTGTTTCCATCAAAGATGAGTGGCATTTGACCAGCCTGCTCATGCTCTGCAGACCGGTCATCACGGTTTCCCATTCGGAACTTTCGATCTGAGTCAGACTTCTCGTCAACGCTTCCTTTGGTTTTTCAAAAGGCAGCAGAGCACCGACTGGTCCGTTTTCCGATGGTTGTACTTTGTTCCTGTTCAGTTTCGAACTTAATATTTTCGGTACTGTTTTGCTGTTGGTCTTCTTCGGAGTTTTCTTCGCCGGTGAAATTTTATTGCCGAGAATTTCGTGACTTTCTATATCGCCGTCGAAAATTTTGTCTACTTCATCCTTATCTTCTTGTTTTGGAGATACGATGATCGATACTTCAGACGATACGGATGCTATCGATTTTACTTCTTCGTCTGTACTCACAGAACTGCCCATGAGTGTTATAGTTGGCGTCAAATTCAAGGTTCTATTATCATTTTCTTTTCCTGGACTCGATATTACTAGTGAATGAGACGAATGTGCCGGAGATTTGATTTTTATGTCTGGTGCATCTTCGTCGTCTACAGAATGAGGACTTTCCACCTTCAAATTAATAAATCTTTCTTCGCCATTATATTCGTTAACTTCTTCGATATAAATCGTCTCTGTTTGATTGTTGTCATTGATAAAACGCAATTCAGTGGTAGAAGGAGTCTTTACTCTTTGTTCTTCAGAGTTGGTAAGTGCTTCTTCCTCTGAATCGTTATGTGTTATTATAGGCGATTGGTTTTGATCTTCGTATGGTGATTCTTCGTTGATGACATCGTCATCAGTAAGATCTTGTGATGGAGATTTGATCGGAGTTGGTGGTTTCGAAGAAGCTGTATTCCTCCAATGGTTTTCTGAAATGGGACTGTTTTGAGGTGATATTTCTTCACGCACAGATCCAATTTCTGATTTGTGTGAAGGACTATCGTCTAATTCGTCGATTTTGTATCTGAAAATAAAAGAAATTATTTATTTTATTTATAAAAATAATTAATTTTTAAATTTCCATCAAAATTAAAATGAACGAATGATTTTAATAATCTATGCGCATTTCTAAATTTTAAATTGTTGACGTCTACATCGACAGTATTGTTATAAATATAAGAATAATGAAAAAGATAAATCGGATTTTCTAGTTTGAGTAGAATAAATCAAAGGCAAAACTAATTTTATTTATGATAAAAGTTTAGCGGCATCCGTATGAGTTTTTAGCAATTATTAAAGTTTATATTTTCATTCTATAATACTCCTGTGTAGCTTAAGCTTAAGCTTAATAGCGGTACGTCACGATTCACGGTAGTAATTGAGCATTTGCAAATTTTACGCTGTTTTATTTTTCCATTTAATCTTATAAAATATATGAATATTAAAACATGCAATTTTGTATTGATAAAAAAAACTATCGCATATTTTCAATGACATGGATAACAGCAATAGCGTTTTTTTTAGTATAGATCAATATGGCGTTTCAAAATTACAACGTACATAATAAAAACTCGTCTGAAACACGTTGAATAAAGTTGAAAAAAATTGGTTATATGTTTTTTATTATTATCAAAGAAGTAATTTAAAATTGTATTTTAAGCTTTTATCAAGGCTCAATATATTACTAGAAAAACAGCTTTCATCACACGCACACATAAATCGAATATGATCGATGAACTCCAATTTCGCTAATGGCCAATATGGCGATTTTAATCTCGTTACAAAACATTTTAATGCAATAAACCGAACACCCATCCGATTACACTCCCATACGATAAGCGAATTTTAACGAGCGAAATTCGCGGATTCGAAACAAACTTTCGGCCGAAACTGAAATTGGCACAAATATGGAACATTTTGAACTTTCACTTAAGCTAAGTCGAAGGGCCGCTACACATGCACCTCTGTTTCTTTTTTTTATCGAGCTTTTTCGCGCCATTTTTCGCAAGCTTTCACGCTTCCGTACCGTGGAGGGTCGTGACGAATTTCGCATGTTGATTAAAACGCCGAAAAAGCTACGATTAACCTCTAATTTAAATGGTAATTTATGCAAAGCTAGTTCGGGGAATGGTGCCGCCATCAGTTATGCAGCAAGAATTGGTGTATGGAAACGTTTTTGGTGTAAAGTGAGTTATTTTGTACGCTTGATATTTTCATTGAATTGCTTTTCATGTGTGATGAAAATGGATGTAGTTTGTATTTGTGTCTTTTTTCCAGAGAAGGAATGAATAAAGGTTCTATTTTAATATTCTATCGTTTATATGCATTAAATGGGTTTCAAAATTGCAGTAGTTGATAATGAGTAAAGTTCAATTGAGTTGTGCATGTAATTTAGTCGATTTATTTCTATGTGAATTATTTATGCAATCATAATAGAATGAATGGTTTTCATTTACTTGCTTAAAATGTTCATGCAAAAACTAAATATTTAGACTAAAAACAAATTTTTTATATTTGATGAATTTTCACACTACCAAAATAAAATTTGAAAAAATTTCGCATATTTGTTCATTAACATTTATTAATTCAGTGGTTTTCTCACTAGTAAAATAATATTTTACTGAAAATTATAAAAAATAATGGCTGCAATTTTCCTAAAAAAATATGCTGACCTGATTCCGGTTCGTTAAAAAATTATGTTTCAGTTTAGTTAAAGCAAGTGAAAATTGCTATCAAAAATTTATACGTTTTACTAAATAAATTCTGAATTCTGAATAGAGATCGATAATCGTTAAAACTCACAAACTTGACTAAATCAATAAGTATAAAATCAATCAAATTTTAGACAGTTTCAAACACTGAAAACTCATAATTTTAGCATAACAGAAGCTTTATATTTATTAACCACGAAATCTTTCATAAAAGTTTTTCCTAGCTTAAATTAAATACAGAACAACAAAAAGAATAACCTGTTAGCACTGAGAATTATGAAATACTATCGTAAAATAAATATTAAATGAAAAACTGTCGAGATAGAAAATAAACATAACTTCTTTTTCTAACACTGATTTCTGAACTATCGAATCAATTCTGTATTTCGAAATATATAAACACCAAAGAAAATTCTAATTTGTTATTAAATTTCATTACTATAAAATTAAGCATAAAAGCATTTTGTACGAAAACTTTCTAAATATAATATTTCTAAATAGTAATATAAAGTATCCAATTTTTAGAGAAATTAGAAACGATAAAATCAACAGATTATAATAGCATTAATTTTTTACAACCATAAAAATAGAGTGGAGTTTTTCAATTTAATTTAATGTATATTTGAGTTTTTTTTCGATTTAATATGTAATATTTAAAACATATCATACTTTCTTTATTAACTTCAAGATAATAAACGATAACAGTCATTTTAAAATTGAAAACTAATTATTATTTCAGTTGAAAAATTATAACTTATCGAAACATGAAATCAAGAAATTTTATTATAATTTCAAAAATAAAGAAATCATATAAGAAAATCACAAAAAACTAAAACTTACGCAATTCCCACATTTCATTTCGAATCATTCATTAGTAAATTCAAAATAAAAACTCTTATACAAAATCGAAAAATTCAAAACATCCACCATTCGAAAATTCCAACAAAAAAATTTTTTTAACAACCTTAAGAATCAAAAATCTACAAAACTCTTACATCTTCAATATTCAAAACTATTTATTAATTCAGCGTAAAAATTCCATTCCATCCAAATATAAAACAAACAAATTTCATCTAAAACCATAAAAAAAAACAACAAAAACCCACCCGATCCCCGCATTCGATACCGAACTCCCCACTTTAACAAAAAAAACTCGGAAAATTCGAGCGCAACCCCGGAAAAACCGAGCGCGCCCCCGGAAAACTCTCACATGATACGATCCGGAGTGGCAGCGTCGAGTTGCAGTATAGGCGTCGGCGCCCTCGACGCCGCAGGGGCGACGGGCTTCCGCGGCCGCAGGCACACCCACGGCAAGCACCAGCAGCACGTGCAGCAGCCTCCGGCGGGGGCCGCGGCGCCGTTGTTGTTGTTGTTGTTGCCGTTGTTGTTGCCGTCGCGGCTCCGGCGCCACGCGCGCTTTGCCGCCATCGCATCGCAGGCCTACCGCCGCCCGCGCCCGGGGCGCGCCCCCATGGTGGGCGGCCGCCGCGCTGACCCCATGGCGCGTCCGTCCGGCATGGCGTCGGACGCCGTATGCAAAGCGACGTCAGGCCATCGATCGGGCTTGACCATGT